>AP027109.1:52148770-52158770 GCA_028142955.1 Pinctada fucata
CATTATACCTATGTACAATCTTAAAAAATATTCCTTAAAAATCCAAAAGTGGATATCTGGACAAAATTCTTTCACTTGTAGGGTACCATGCATGAGTACCTCATACCTACAAATTGTCATGACAATCTGAAGAGTGGTTATAGAAAAGAAGCAGAAAATGTATGAAAATCACCCCCCCCCCCCCCCTTTCCTTTTTTACATAAGAAAAAGATTCATAAAAAATCAAAAAAATAAAATTTAAGCATAAAATACATATCAAAGCATTAAGTAAGTTAAATATGATAAATATGTAGTAAATGAGTGTGTAAAATCATACACTTATTGAGTTATTTAAAGAAATAGTGCAAAAATGTGCATTTCTGACTAAGTCCGAAAAGACGTCAAAAACGCGTCAAAAATTAGTTATCGGATTTTAACGAAATGAACAAACTTGAATCATACATCCTTCTAGATCACATAGATACAATTAGTTTTTCAATCCATTTAGTGGAACTGGAGAAGAAGATTTTTGAAGAGGGGTACCCTCCGGGGCCTATTTGACCCCGCCCTGGATCCACCCCTGAAGGGATCGAGCCGAAATGAACAAACTTGGTAGAGGACCTTTAGTACTTCATGCATACCAAGTTTCATCAAAATCCCTTCAGCCGTTCTTGAGAAGAAGTTGAAAATGTTAAAAGTTTACGACGGACGGACGACGGACGACGGACGACGGACGACGGACGACGGACGCCACACTATGACAATAGCTCACTTGAGCCTTTGGCTCAGGTGAGCTAAAAAGGGGAAAAAAATTTTGTTGGGGTCCCGCCGGGGTTTGAAGCCACTCCCCATGGGTCCATTGGGCATGGAAAACATACATTATACCTATGTACAATCTTAAAAAATATTCCTTAAAAATCCAAAAGTGGATATCTGGACAAAATTCTTTCACTTGTAGGGTACCATGCATGAGTACCTCATACCTACAAATTGTCATGACAATCTGAAGAGTGGTTATAGAAAAGAAGCAGAAAATGTATGAAAATCACCCCCCCCCCCTTTCCTTTTTTACATAAGAAAAAGATTCATAAAAAATCAAAAAAATAAAATTTAAGCATAAAATACATATCAAAGCATTAAGTAAGTTAAATATGATAAATATGTAGTAAATGAGTGTGTAAAATCATACACTTATTGAGTTATTTAAAGAAATAGTGCAAAAATGTGCATTTCTGACTAAGTCCGAAAAGACGTCAAAAACGCGTCAAAAATTAGTTATCGGATTTTAACGAAATGAACAAACTTGAATCATACATCCTTCTAGATCACATAGATACAATTAGTTTTTCAATCCATTTAGTGGAACTGGAGAAGAAGATTTTTGAAGAGGGGTACCCTCCGGGGCCTATTTGACCCCGCCCTGGATCCACCCCTGAAGGGATCGAGCCGAAATGAACAAACTTGGTAGAGGACCTTTAGTACTTCATGCATACCAAGTTTCATCAAAATCCCTTCAGCCGTTCTTGAGAAGAAGTTGAAAATGTTAAAAGTTTACGACGGACGGACGACGGACGACGGACGACGGACGACGGACGACGGACGCCACACTATGACAATAGCTCACTTGAGCCTTTGGCTCAGGTGAGCTAAAAAGGGGAAAAAATTTTTGTTGGGGTCCCGCCGGGGTTTGAAGCCACTCCCCATGGGTCCATTGGGCATGGAAAACATACATTTATACCTATGTACAATCTTAAAAAATATTCCTTAAAAATCCAAAAGTGGATATCTGGACAAAATTCTTTCACTTGTAGGGTACCATGCATGAGTACCTCATACCTACAAATTGTCATGACAATCTGAAGAGTGGTTATAGAAAAGAAGCAGAAAATGTATGAAAATCACCCCCCCCCCCTTTCCTTTTTTACATAAGAAAAAGATTCATAAAAAATCAAAAAAATAAAATTTAAGCATAAAATACATATCAAAGCATTAAGTAAGTTAAATATGATAAATATGTAGTAAATGAGTGTGTAAAATCATACACTTATTGAGTTATTTAAAGAAATAGTGCAAAAATGTGCATTTCTGACTAAGTCCGAAAAGACGTCAAAAACGCGTCAAAAATTAGTTATCGGATTTTAACGAAATGAACAAACTTGAATCATACATCCTTCTAGATCACATAGATACAATTAGTTTTTCAATCCATTTAGTGGAACTGGAGAAGAAGATTTTTGAAGAGGGGTACCCTCCGGGGCCTATTTGACCCCGCCCTGGATCCACCCCTGAAGGGATCGAGCCGAAATGAACAAACTTGGTAGAGGACCTTTAGTACTTCATGCATACCAAGTTTCATCAAAATCCCTTCAGCCGTTCTTGAGAAGAAGTTGAAAATGTTAAAAGTTTACGACGGACGGACGACGGACGACGGACGACGGACGACGGACGACGGACGCCACACTATGACAATAGCTCACTTGAGCCTTTGGCTCAGGTGAGCTAAAAAGGGGAAAAAAATTTTGTTGGGGTCCCGCCGGGGTTTGAAGCCACTCCCCATGGGTCCATTGGGCATGGAAAACATACATTATACCTATGTACAATCTTAAAAAATATTCCTTAAAAATCCAAAAGTGGATATCTGGACAAAATTCTTTCACTTGTAGGGTACCATGCATGAGTACCTCATACCTACAAATTGTCATGACAATCTGAAGAGTGGTTATAGAAAAGAAGCAGAAAATGTATGAAAATCACCCCCCCCCCCCTTTCCTTTTTTACATAAGAAAAAGATTCATAAAAATCAAAAAAATAAAATTTAAGCATAAAATACATATCAAAGCATTAAGTAAGTTAAATATGATAAATATGTAGTAAATGAGTGTGTAAAATCATACACTTATTGAGTTATTTAAAGAAATAGTGCAAAAATGTGCATTTCTGACTAAGTCCGAAAAGACGTCAAAAACGCGTCAAAAATTAGTTATCGGATTTTAACGAAATGAACAAACTTGAATCATACATCCTTCTAGATCACATAGATACAATTAGTTTTTCAATCCATTTAGTGGAACTGGAGAAGAAGATTTTTGAAGAGGGGTACCCTCCGGGGCCTATTTGACCCCGCCCTGGATCCACCCCTGAAGGGATCGAGCCGAAATGAACAAACTTGGTAGAGGACCTTTAGTACTTCATGCATACCAAGTTTCATCAAAATCCCTTCAGCCGTTCTTGAGAAGAAGTTGAAAATGTTAAAAGTTTACGACGGACGGACGACGGACGACGGACGACGGACGACGGACGACGGACGCCACACTATGACAATAGCTCACTTGAGCCTTTGGCTCAGGTGAGCTAAAAAGGGGAAAAAAATTTTGTTGGGGTCCCGCCGGGGTTTGAAGCCACTCCCCATGGGTCCATTGGGCATGGAAAACATACATTATACCTATGTACAATCTTAAAAAATATTCCTTAAAAATCCAAAAGTGGATATCTGGACAAAATTCTTTCACTTGTAGGGTACCATGCATGAGTACCTCATACCTACAAATTGTCATGACAATCTGAAGAGTGGTTATAGAAAAGAAGCAGAAAATGTATGAAAATCACCCCCCCCCCCTTTCCTTTTTTACATAAGAAAAAGATTCATAAAAAATCAAAAAAATAAAATTTAAGCATAAAATACATATCAAAGCATTAAGTAAGTTAAATATGATAAATATGTAGTAAATGAGTGTGTAAAATCATACACTTATTGAGTTATTTAAAGAAATAGTGCAAAAATGTGCATTCTGACTAAGTCCGAAAAGACGTCAAAAACGCGTCAAAAATTAGTTATCGGATTTTAACGAAATGAACAAACTTGAATCATACATCCTTCTAGATCACATAGATACAATTAGTTTTTCAATCCATTTAGTGGAACTGGAGAAGAAGATTTTTGAAGAGGGGTACCCTCCGGGGCCTATTTGACCCCGCCCTGGATCCACCCCTGAAGGGATCGAGCCGAAATGAACAAACTTGGTAGAGGACCTTTAGTACTTCATGCATACCAAGTTTCATCAAAATCCCTTCAGCCGTTCTTGAGAAGAAGTTGAAAATGTTAAAAGTTTACGACGGACGGACGACGGACGACGGACGACGGACGACGGACGACGGACGCCACACTATGACAATAGCTCACTTGAGCCTTTGGCTCAGGTGAGCTAAAAAGGGGAAAAAAATTTTGTTGGGGTCCCGCCGGGGTTTGAAGCCACTCCCCATGGGTCCATTGGGCATGGAAAACATACATTATACCTATGTACAATCTTAAAAAATATTCCTTAAAAATCCAAAAGTGGATATCTGGACAAAATTCTTTCACTTGTAGGGTACCATGCATGAGTACCTCATACCTACAAATTGTCATGACAATCTGAAGAGTGGTTATAGAAAAGAAGCAGAAAATGTATGAAAATCACCCCCCCCCCCCTTTCCTTTTTTACATAAGAAAAAGATTCATAAAAAATCAAAAAAAATAAAATTTAAGCATAAAATACATATCAAAGCATTAAGTAAGTTAAATATGATAAATATGTAGTAAATGAGTGTGTAAAATCATACACTTATTGAGTTATTTAAAGAAATAGTGCAAAAATGTGCATTTCTGACTAAGTCCGAAAAGACGTCAAAAACGCGTCAAAAATTAGTTATCGGATTTTAACGAAATGAACAAACTTGAATCATACATCCTTCTAGATCACATAGATACAATTAGTTTTTCAATCCATTTAGTGGAACTGGAGAAGAAGATTTTTGAAGAGGGGTACCCTCCGGGGCCTATTTGACCCCGCCCTGGATCCACCCCTGAAGGGATCGAGCCGAAATGAACAAACTTGGTAGAGGACCTTTAGTACTTCATGCATACCAAGTTTCATCAAAATCCCTTCAGCCGTTCTTGAGAAGAAGTTGAAAATGTTAAAAGTTTACGACGGACGGACGACGGACGACGGACGACGGACGACGGACGCCACACTATGACAATAGCTCACTTGAGCCTTTGGCTCAGGTGAGCTAAAAAGGGGAAAAAAATTTTGTTGGGGTCCCGCCGGGGTTTGAAGCCACTCCCCATGGGTCCATTGGGCATGGAAAACATACATTATACCTATGTACAATCTTAAAAAATATTCCTTAAAAATCCAAAAGTGGATATCTGGACAAAATTCTTTCACTTGTAGGGTACCATGCATGAGTACCTCATACCTACAAATTGTCATGACAATCTGAAGAGTGGTTATAGAAAAGAAGCAGAAAATGTATGAAAATCACCCCCCCCCTTTCCTTTTTTACATAAGAAAAAGATTCATAAAAAATCAAAAAAATAAAATTTAAGCATAAAATACATATCAAAGCATTAAGTAAGTTAAATATGATAAATATGTAGTAAATGAGTGTGTAAAATCATACACTTATTGAGTTATTTAAAGAAATAGTGCAAAAATGTGCATTTCTGACTAAGTCCGAAAAGACGTCAAAACGCGTCAAAAATTAGTTATCGGATTTTAACGAAATGAACAAACTTGAATCATACATCCTTCTAGATCACATAGATACAATTAGTTTTTCAATCCATTTAGTGGAACTGGAGAAGAAGATTTTTGAAGAGGGGTACCCTCCGGGGCCTATTTGACCCCGCCCTGGATCCACCCCTGAAGGGATCGAGCCGAAATGAACAAACTTGGTAGAGGACCTTTAGTACTTCATGCATACCAAGTTTCATCAAAATCCCTTCAGCCGTTCTTGAGAAGAAGTTGAAAATGTTAAAAGTTTACGACGGACGGACGACGGACGACGGACGACGGACGACGGACGACGGACGCCACACTATGACAATAGCTCACTTGAGCCTTTGGCTCAGGTGAGCTAAAAAGGGGAAAAAAATTTTGTTGGGGTCCCGCCGGGGTTTGAAGCCACTCCCCATGGGTCCATTGGGCATGGAAAACATACATTATACCTATGTACAATCTTAAAAAATATTCCTTAAAAATCCAAAAGTGGATATCTGGACAAAATTCTTTCACTTGTAGGGTACCATGCATGAGTACCTCATACCTACAAATTGTCATGACAATCTGAAGAGTGGTTATAGAAAAGAAGCAGAAAATGTATGAAAATCACCCCCCCCCCCCCCTTTCCTTTTTTACATAAGAAAAAGATTCATAAAAAATCAAAAAAATAAAATTTAAGCATAAAATACATATCAAAGCATTAAGTAAGTTAAATATGATAAATATGTAGTAAATGAGTGTGTAAAATCATACACTTATTGAGTTATTTAAAGAAATAGTGCAAAAATGTGCATTTCTGACTAAGTCCGAAAAGACGTCAAAAACGCGTCAAAAATTAGTTATCGGATTTTAACGAAATGAACAAACTTGAATCATACATCCTTCTAGATCACATAGATACAATTAGTTTTTCAATCCATTTAGTGGAACTGGAGAAGAAGATTTTTGAAGAGGGGTACCCTCCGGGGCCTATTTGACCCCGCCCTGGATCCACCCCTGAAGGGATCGAGCCGAAATGAACAAACTTGGTAGAGGACCTTTAGTACTTCATGCATACCAAGTTTCATCAAAATCCCTTCAGCCGTTCTTGAGAAGAAGTTGAAAATGTTAAAAGTTTACGACGGACGGACGACGGACGACGGACGACGGACGACGGACGCCACACTATGACAATAGCTCACTTGAGCCTTTGGCTCAGGTGAGCTAAAAAGGGGAAAAAAATTTTGTTGGGGTCCCGCCGGGGTTTGAAGCCACTCCCCATGGGTCCATTGGGCATGGAAAACATACATTATACCTATGTACAATCTTAAAAAATATTCCTTAAAAATCCAAAGTGGATATCTGGACAAAATTCTTTCACTTGTAGGGTACCATGCATGAGTACCTCATACCTACAAATTGTCATGACAATCTGAAGAGTGGTTATAGAAAAGAAGCAGAAAATGTATGAAAATCACCCCCCCCCCTTTCCTTTTTTACATAAGAAAAAGATTCATAAAAAATCAAAAAAATAAAATTTAAGCATAAAATACATATCAAAGCATTAAGTAAGTTAAATATGATAAATATGTAGTAAATGAGTGTGTAAAATCATACACTTATTGAGTTATTTAAAGAAATAGTGCAAAAATGTGCATTTCTGACTAAGTCCGAAAAGACGTCAAAAACGCGTCAAAAATTAGTTATCGGATTTTAACGAAATGAACAAACTTGAATCATACATCCTTCTAGATCACATAGATACAATTAGTTTTTCAATCCATTTAGTGGAACTGGAGAAGAAGATTTTTGAAGAGGGGTACCCTCCGGGGCCTATTTGACCCCGCCCTGGATCCACCCCTGAAGGGATCGAGCCGAAATGAACAAACTTGGTAGAGGACCTTTAGTACTTCATGCATACCAAGTTTCATCAAAATCCCTTCAGCCGTTCTTGAGAAGAAGTTGAAAATGTTAAAAGTTTACGACGGACGGACGACGGACGACGGACGACGGACGACGGACGACGGACGCCACACTATGACAATAGCTCACTTGAGCCTTTGGCTCAGGTGAGCTAAAAAGGGGAAAAAAATTTTGTTGGGGTCCCGCCGGGGTTTGAAGCCACTCCCCATGGGTCCATTGGGCATGGAAAACATACATTATACCTATGTACAATCTTAAAAAATATTCCTTAAAAATCCAAAAGTGGATATCTGGACAAAATTCTTTCACTTGTAGGGTACCATGCATGAGTACCTCATACCTACAAATTGTCATGACAATCTGAAGAGTGGTTATAGAAAAGAAGCAGAAAATGTATGAAAATCACCCCCCCCCCCTTTCCTTTTTTACATAAGAAAAAGATTCATAAAAAATCAAAAAAATAAAATTTAAGCATAAAATACATATCAAAGCATTAAGTAAGTTAAATATGATAAATATGTAGTAAATGAGTGTGTAAAATCATACACTTATTGAGTTATTTAAAGAAATAGTGCAAAAATGTGCATTTCTGACTAAGTCCGAAAAGACGTCAAAAACGCGTCAAAAATTAGTTATCGGATTTTAACGAAATGAACAAACTTGAATCATACATCCTTCTAGATCACATAGATACAATTAGTTTTTCAATCCATTTAGTGGAACTGGAGAAGAAGATTTTTGAAGAGGGGTACCCTCCGGGGCCTATTTGACCCCGCCCCTGGATCCACCCCTGAAGGGATCGAGCCGAAATGAACAAACTTGGTAGAGGACCTTTAGTACTTCATGCATACCAAGTTTCATCAAAATCCCTTCAGCCGTTCTTGAGAAGAAGTTGAAAATGTTAAAAGTTTACGACGGACGGACGACGGACGACGGACGACGGACGACGGACGACGGACGCCACACTATGACAATAGCTCACTTGAGCCTTTGGCTCAGGTGAGCTAAAAAGGGGAAAAAAATTTTGTTGGGGTCCCGCCGGGGTTTGAAGCCACTCCCCATGGGTCCATTGGGCATGGAAAACATACATTATACCTATGTACAATCTTAAAAAATATTCCTTAAAAATCCAAAAGTGGATATCTGGACAAAATTCTTTCACTTGTAGGGTACCATGCATGAGTACCTCATACCTACAAATTGTCATGACAATCTGAAGAGTGGTTATAGAAAAGAAGCAGAAAATGTATGAAAATCACCCCCCCCCCCCCCTTTCCTTTTTTACATAAGAAAAAGATTCATAAAAAATCAAAAAAATAAAATTTAAGCATAAAATACATATCAAAGCATTAAGTAAGTTAAATATGATAAATATGTAGTAAATGAGTGTGTAAAATCATACACTTATTGAGTTATTTAAAGAAATAGTGCAAAAATGTGCATTTCTGACTAAGTCCGAAAAGACGTCAAAAACGCGTCAAAAATTAGTTATCGGATTTTAACGAAATGAACAAACTTGAATCATACATCCTTCTAGATCACATAGATACAATTAGTTTTTCAATCCATTTAGTGGAACTGGAGAAGAAGATTTTTGAAGAGGGGTACCCTCCGGGGCCTATTTGACCCCGCCCTGGATCCACCCCTGAAGGGATCGAGCCGAAATGAACAAACTTGGTAGAGGACCTTTAGTACTTCATGCATACCAAGTTTCATCAAAATCCCTTCAGCCGTTCTTGAGAAGAAGTTTGAAAATGTTAAAAGTTTACGACGGACGGACGACGGACGACGGACGACGGACGACGGACGACGGACGCCACACTATGACAATAGCTCACTTGAGCCTTTGGCTCAGGTGAGCTAAAAAGGGGAAAAAAATTTTGTTGGGGTCCCGCCGGGGTTTGAAGCCACTCCCCATGGGTCCATTGGGCATGGAAAACATACATTATACCTATGTACAATCTTAAAAAATATTCCTTAAAAATCCAAAAGTGGATATCTGGACAAAATTCTTTCACTTGTAGGGTACCATGCATGAGTACCTCATACCTACAAATTGTCATGACAATCTGAAGAGTGGTTATAGAAAAGAAGCAGAAAATGTATGAAAATCACCCCCCCCCCTTTCCTTTTTTACATAAGAAAAAGATTCATAAAAAAATCAAAAAATAAAATTTAAGCATAAAATACATATCAAAGCATTAAGTAAGTTAAATATGATAAATATGTAGTAAATGAGTGTGTAAAATCATACACTTATTGAGTTATTTAAAGAAATAGTGCAAAAATGTGCATTTCTGACTAAGTCCGAAAAGACGTCAAAAACGCGTCAAAAATTAGTTATCGGATTTTAACGAAATGAACAAACTTGAATCATACATCCTTCTAGATCACATAGATACAATTAGTTTTTCAATCCATTTAGTGGAACTGGAGAAGAAGATTTTTGAAGAGGGGTACCCTCCGGGGCCTATTTGACCCCGCCCTGGATCCACCCCTGAAGGGATCGAGCCGAAATGAACAAACTTGGTAGAGGACCTTTAGTACTTCATGCATACCAAGTTTCATCAAAATCC
>AP027109.1:52163770-52646982 GCA_028142955.1 Pinctada fucata
AAGAGGGGTACCCTCCGGGGCCTATTTGACCCCGCCCTGGATCCACCCCTGAAGGGATCGAGCCGAAATGAACAAACTTGGTAGAGGACCTTTAGTACTTCATGCATACCAAGTTTCATCAAAATCCCTTCAGCCGTTCTTGAGAAGAAGTTGAAAATGTTAAAAGTTTACGACGGACGGACGACGGACGACGGACGACGGACGACGGACGACGGACGCCACACTATGACAATAGCTCACTTGAGCCTTTGGCTCAGGTGAGCTAAAAAGGGGAAAAAAAATTTTGTTGGGGTCCCGCCGGGGTTTGAAGCCACTCCCCATGGGTCCATTGGGCATGGAAAACATACATTATACCTATGTACAATCTTAAAAAATATTCCTTAAAAATCCAAAAGTGGATATCTGGACAAAATTCTTTCACTTGTAGGGTACCATGCATGAGTACCTCATACCTACAAATTGTCATGACAATCTGAAGAGTGGTTATAGAAAAGAAGCAGAAAATGTATGAAAATCACCCCCCCCCCCCCCCCCTTTCCTTTTTTACATAAGAAAAAAATTCATAAAAAATCAAAAAAATAAAATTTAAGCATAAAATACATATCAAAGCATTAAGTAAGTTAAATATGATAAATATGTAGTAAATGAGTGTGTAAAATCATACACTTATTGAGTTATTTAAAGAAATAGTGCAAAAATGTGCATTTCTGACTAAGTCCGAAAAGACGTCAAAAACGCGTCAAAAATTAGTTATCGGATTTTAACGAAATGAACAAACTTGAATCATACATCCTTCTAGATCACATAGATACAATTAGTTTTTCAATCCATTTAGTGGAACTGGAGAAGAAGATTTTTGAAGAGGGGTACCCTCCGGGGCCTATTTGACCCCGCCCTGGATCCACCCCTGAAGGGATCGAGCCGAAATGAACAAACTTGGTAGAGGACCTTTAGTACTTCATGCATACCAAGTTTCATCAAAATCCCTTCAGCCGTTCTTGAGAAGAAGTTGAAAATGTTAAAAGTTTACGACGGACGGACGACGGACGACGGACGACGGACGACGGACGACGGACGCCACACTATGACAATAGCTCACTTGAGCCTTTGGCTCAGGTGAGCTAAAAAGGGGAAAAAAATTTTGTTGGGGTCCCGCCGGGGTTTGAAGCCACTCCCCATGGGTCCATTGGGCATGGAAAACATACATTATACCTATGTACAATCTTAAAAAATATTCCTTAAAAATCCAAAAGTGGATATCTGGACAAAATTCTTTCACTTGTAGGGTACCATGCATGAGTACCTCATACCTACAAATTGTCATGACAATCTGAAGAGTGGTTATAGAAAAGAAGCAGAAAATGTATGAAAATCACCCCCCCCCCTTTCCTTTTTTACATAAGAAAAAGATTCATAAAAAATCAAAAAAATAAAATTTAAGCATAAAATACATATCAAAGCATTAAGTAAGTTAAATATGATAAATATGTAGTAAATGAGTGTGTAAAATCATACACTTATTGAGTTATTTAAAGAAATAGTGCAAAAATGTGCATTTCTGACTAAGTCCGAAAAGACGTCAAAAACGCGTCAAAAATTAGTTATCGGATTTTAACGAAATGAACAAACTTGAATCATACATCCTTCTAGATCACATAGATACAATTAGTTTTTCAATCCATTTAGTGGAACTGGAGAAGAAGATTTTTGAAGAGGGGTACCCTCCGGGGCCTATTTGACCCCGCCCTGGATCCACCCCTGAAGGGATCGAGCCGAAATGAACAAACTTGGTAGAGGACCTTTAGTACTTCATGCATACCAAGTTTCATCAAAATCCCTTCAGCCGTTCTTGAGAAGAAGTTGAAAATGTTAAAAGTTTACGACGGACGGACGACGGACGACGGACGACGGACGACGGACGACGGACGCCACACTATGACAATAGCTCACTTGAGCCTTTGGCTCAGGTGAGCTAAAAAGGGGAAAAAAATTTTGTTGGGGTCCCGCCGGGGTTTGAAGCCACTCCCCATGGGTCCATTGGGCATGGAAAACATACATTATACCTATGTACAATCTTAAAAAATATTCCTTAAAAATCCAAAAGTGGATATCTGGACAAAATTCTTTCACTTGTAGGGTACCATGCATGAGTACCTCATACCTACAAATTGTCATGACAATCTGAAGAGTGGTTATAGAAAAGAAGCAGAAAATGTATGAAAATCACCCCCCCCCCCCCTTTCCTTTTTTACATAAGAAAAAGATTCATAAAAAATCAAAAAAATAAAATTTAAGCATAAAATACATATCAAAGCATTAAGTAAGTTAAATATGATAAATATGTAGTAAATGAGTGTGTAAAATCATACACTTATTGAGTTATTTAAAGAAATAGTGCAAAAATGTGCATTTCTGACTAAGTCCGAAAAGACGTCAAAAACGCGTCAAAAATTAGTTATCGGATTTTAACGAAATGAACAAACTTGAATCATACATCCTTCTAGATCACATAGATACAATTAGTTTTTCAATCCATTTAGTGGAACTGGAGAAGAAGATTTTTGAAGAGGGGTACCCTCCGGGGCCTATTTGACCCCGCCCTGGATCCACCCCTGAAGGGATCGAGCCGAAATGAACAAACTTGGTAGAGGACCTTTAGTACTTCATGCATACCAAGTTTCATCAAAATCCCTTCAGCCGTTCTTGAGAAGAAGTTGAAAATGTTAAAAGTTTACGACGGACGGACGACGGACGACGGACGACGGACGACGGACGACGGACGCCACACTATGACAATAGCTCACTTGAGCCTTTGGCTCAGGTGAGCTAAAAAGGGGAAAAAAATTTTGTTGGGGTCCCGCCGGGGTTTGAAGCCACTCCCCATGGGTCCATTGGGCATGGAAAACATACATTATACCTATGTACAATCTTAAAAAATATTCCTTAAAAATCCAAAAGTGGATATCTGGACAAAATTCTTTCACTTGTAGGGTACCATGCATGAGTACCTCATACCTACAAATTGTCATGACAATCTGAAGAGTGGTTATAGAAAAGAAGCAGAAAATGTATGAAAATCACCCCCCCCCCTTTCCTTTTTTACATAAGAAAAAGATTCATAAAAAATCAAAAAAATAAAATTTAAGCATAAAATACATATCAAAGCATTAAGTAAGTTAAATATGATAAATATGTAGTAAATGAGTGTGTAAAATCATACACTTATTGAGTTATTTAAAGAAATAGTGCAAAAATGTGCATTTCTGACTAAGTCCGAAAAGACGTCAAAAACGCGTCAAAAATTAGTTATCGGATTTTAACGAAATGAACAAACTTGAATCATACATCCTTCTAGATCACATAGATACAATTAGTTTTTCAATCCATTTAGTGGAACTGGAGAAGAAGATTTTTGAAGAGGGGTACCCTCCGGGGCCTATTTGACCCCGCCCTGGATCCACCCCTGAAGGGATCGAGCCGAAATGAACAAACTTGGTAGAGGACCTTTAGTACTTCATGCATACCAAGTTTCATCAAAATCCCTTCAGCCGTTCTTGAGAAGAAGTTGAAAATGTTAAAAGTTTACGACGGACGGACGACGGACGACGGACGACGGACGACGGACGCCACACTATGACAATAGCTCACTTGAGCCTTTGGCTCAGGTGAGCTAAAAAGGGGAAAAAAATTTTGTTGGGGTCCCGCCGGGGTTTGAAGCCACTCCCCATGGGTCCATTGGGCATGGAAAACATACATTATACCTATGTACAATCTTAAAAAATATTCCTTAAAAATCCAAAAGTGGATATCTGGACAAAATTCTTTCACTTGTAGGGTACCATGCATGAGTACCTCATACCTACAAATTGTCATGACAATCTGAAGAGTGGTTATAGAAAAGAAGCAGAAAATGTATGAAAATCACCCCCCCCTTTCCTTTTTTACATAAGAAAAAGATTCATAAAAAATCAAAAAAATAAAATTTAAGCATAAAATACATATCAAAGCATTAAGTAAGTTAAATATGATAAATATGTAGTAAATGAGTGTGTAAAATCATACACTTATTGAGTTATTTAAAGAAATAGTGCAAAAATGTGCATTTCTGACTAAGTCCGAAAAGACGTCAAAAACGCGTCAAAAATTAGTTATCGGATTTTAACGAAATGAACAAACTTGAATCATACATCCTTCTAGATCACATAGATACAATTAGTTTTTCAATCCATTTAGTGGAACTGGAGAAGAAGATTTTTGAAGAGGGGTACCCTCCGGGGCCTATTTGACCCCGCCCTGGATCCACCCCTGAAGGGATCGAGCCGAAATGAACAAACTTGGTAGAGGACCTTTAGTACTTCATGCATACCAAGTTTCATCAAAATCCCTTCAGCCGTTCTTGAGAAGAAGTTGAAAATGTTAAAAGTTTACGACGGACGGACGACGGACGACGGACGACGGACGACGGACGACGGACGCCACACTATGACAATAGCTCACTTGAGCCTTTGGCTCAGGTGAGCTAAAAAGGGGAAAAAAATTTTGTTGGGGTCCCGCCGGGGTTTGAAGCCACTCCCCATGGGTCCATTGGGCATGGAAAACATACATTATACCTATGTACAATCTTAAAAAATATTCCTTAAAAATCCAAAAGTGGATATCTGGACAAAATTCTTTCACTTGTAGGGTACCATGCATGAGTACCTCATACCTACAAATTGTCATGACAATCTGAAGAGTGGTTATAGAAAAGAAGCAGAAAATGTATGAAAATCACCCCCCCCCCCCCTTTCCTTTTTTACATAAGAAAAAAATTCATAAAAAATCAAAAAAATAAAATTTAAGCATAAAATACATATCAAAGCATTAAGTAAGTTAAATATGATAAATATGTAGTAAATGAGTGTGTAAAATCATACACTTATTGAGTTATTTAAAGAAATAGTGCAAAAATGTGCATTTCTGACTAAGTCCGAAAAGACGTCAAAAACGCGTCAAAAATTAGTTATCGGATTTTAACGAAATGAACAAACTTGAATCATACATCCTTCTAGATCACATAGATACAATTAGTTTTTCAATCCATTTAGTGGAACTGGAGAAGAAGATTTTTGAAGAGGGGTACCCTCCGGGGCCTATTTGACCCCGCCCTGGATCCACCCCTGAAGGGATCGAGCCGAAATGAACAAACTTGGTAGAGGACCTTTAGTACTTCATGCATACCAAGTTTCATCAAAATCCCTTCAGCCGTTCTTGAGAAGAAGTTGAAAATGTTAAAAGTTTACGACGGACGGACGACGGACGACGGACGACGGACGACGGACGCCACACTATGACAATAGCTCACTTGAGCCTTTGGCTCAGGTGAGCTAAAAAGGGGAAAAAAATTTTGTTGGGGTCCCGCCGGGGTTTGAAGCCACTCCCCATGGGTCCATTGGGCATGGAAAACATACATTATACCTATGTACAATCTTAAAAAATATTCCTTAAAAATCCAAAAGTGGATATCTGGACAAAATTCTTTCACTTGTAGGGTACCATGCATGAGTACCTCATACCTACAAATTGTCATGACAATCTGAAGAGTGGTTATAGAAAAGAAGCAGAAAATGTATGAAAATCACCCCCCCCCCCCTTTCCTTTTTTACATAAGAAAAAGATTCATAAAAAATCAAAAAAATAAAATTTAAGCATAAAATACATATCAAAGCATTAAGTAAGTTAAATATGATAAATATGTAGTAAATGAGTGTGTAAAATCATACACTTATTGAGTTATTTAAAGAAATAGTGCAAAAATGTGCATTTCTGACTAAGTCCGAAAAGACGTCAAAAACGCGTCAAAAATTAGTTATCGGATTTTAACGAAATGAACAAACTTGAATCATACATCCTTCTAGATCACATAGATACAATTAGTTTTTCAATCCATTTAGTGGAACTGGAGAAGAAGATTTTTGAAGAGGGGTACCCTCCGGGGCCTATTTGACCCCGCCCTGGATCCACCCCTGAAGGGATCGAGCCGAAATGAACAAACTTGGTAGAGGACCTTTAGTACTTCATGCATACCAAGTTTCATCAAAATCCCTTCAGCCGTTCTTGAGAAGAAGTTGAAAATGTTAAAAGTTTACGACGGACGGACGACGGACGACGGACGACGGACGACGGACGCCACACTATGACAATAGCTCACTTGAGCCTTTGGCTCAGGTGAGCTAAAAAGGGGAAAAAAATTTTGTTGGGGTCCCGCCGGGGTTTGAAGCCACTCCCCATGGGTCCATTGGGCATGGAAAACATACATTATACCTATGTACAATCTTAAAAAATATTCCTTAAAAATCCAAAAGTGGATATCTGGACAAAATTCTTTCACTTGTAGGGTACCATGCATGAGTACCTCATACCTACAAATTGTCATGACAATCTGAAGAGTGGTTATAGAAAAGAAGCAGAAAATGTATGAAAATCACCCCCCCCCCTTTCCTTTTTTACATAAGAAAAAGATTCATAAAAAATCAAAAAAATAAAATTTAAGCATAAAATACATATCAAAGCATTAAGTAAGTTAAATATGATAAATATGTAGTAAATGAGTGTGTAAAATCATACACTTATTGAGTTATTTAAAGAAATAGTGCAAAAATGTGCATTTCTGACTAAGTCCGAAAAGACGTCAAAAACGCGTCAAAAATTAGTTATCGGATTTTAACGAAATGAACAAACTTGAATCATACATCCTTCTAGATCACATAGATACAATTAGTTTTTCAATCCATTTAGTGGAACTGGAGAAGAAGATTTTTGAAGAGGGGTACCCTCCGGGGCCTATTTGACCCCGCCCTGGATCCACCCCTGAAGGGATCGAGCCGAAATGAACAAACTTGGTAGAGGACCTTTAGTACTTCATGCATACCAAGTTTCATCAAAATCCCTTCAGCCGTTCTTGAGAAGAAGTTGAAAATGTTAAAAGTTTACGACGGACGGACGACGGACGACGGACGACGGACGACGGACGCCACACTATGACAATAGCTCACTTGAGCCTTTGGCTCAGGTGAGCTAAAAAGGGGAAAAAAATTTTGTTGGGGTCCCGCCGGGGTTTGAAGCCACTCCCCATGGGTCCATTGGGCATGGAAAACATACATTATACCTATGTACAATCTTAAAAAATATTCCTTAAAAATCCAAAAGTGGATATCTGGACAAAATTCTTTCACTTGTAGGGTACCATGCATGAGTACCTCATACCTACAAATTGTCATGACAATCTGAAGAGTGGTTATAGAAAAGAAGCAGAAAATGTATGAAAATCACCCCCCCCCCTTTCCTTTTTTACATAAGAAAAAAATTCATAAAAAATCAAAAAAATAAAATTTAAGCATAAAATACATATCAAAGCATTAAGTAAGTTAAATATGATAAATATGTAGTAAATGAGTGTGTAAAATCATACACTTATTGAGTTATTTAAAGAAATAGTGCAAAAATGTGCATTTCTGACTAAGTCCGAAAAGACGTCAAAAACGCGTCAAAAATTAGTTATCGGATTTTAACGAAATGAACAAACTTGAATCATACATCCTTCTAGATCACATAGATACAATTAGTTTTTCAATCCATTTAGTGGAACTGGAGAAGAAGATTTTTGAAGAGGGGTACCCTCCGGGGCCTATTTGACCCCGCCCTGGATCCACCCCTGAAGGGATCGAGCCGAAATGAACAAACTTGGTAGAGGACCTTTAGTACTTCATGCATACCAAGTTTCATCAAAATCCCTTCAGCCGTTCTTGAGAAGAAGTTGAAAATGTTAAAAGTTTACGACGGACGGACGACGGACGACGGACGACGGACGACGGACGACGGACGCCACACTATGACAATAGCTCACTTGAGCCTTTGGCTCAGGTGAGCTAAAAAGGGGAAAAAAATTTTGTTGGGGTCCCGCCGGGGTTTGAAGCCACTCCCCATGGGTCCATTGGGCATGGAAAACATACATTATACCTATGTACAATCTTAAAAAATATTCCTTAAAAATCCAAAAGTGGATATCTGGACAAAATTCTTTCACTTGTAGGGTACCATGCATGAGTACCTCATACCTACAAATTGTCATGACAATCTGAAGAGTGGTTATAGAAAAGAAGCAGAAAATGTATGAAAATCACCCCCCCCCCCCCCTTTCCTTTTTTACATAAGAAAAAGATTCATAAAAAATCAAAAAAATAAAATTTAAGCATAAAATACATATCAAAGCATTAAGTAAGTTAAATATGATAAATATGTAGTAAATGAGTGTGTAAAATCATACACTTATTGAGTTATTTAAAGAAATAGTGCAAAAATGTGCATTTCTGACTAAGTCCGAAAAGACGTCAAAAACGCGTCAAAAATTAGTTATCGGATTTTAACGAAATGAACAAACTTGAATCATACATCCTTCTAGATCACATAGATACAATTAGTTTTTCAATCCATTTAGTGGAACTGGAGAAGAAGATTTTTGAAGAGGGGTACCCTCCGGGGCCTATTTGACCCCGCCCTGGATCCACCCCTGAAGGGATCGAGCCGAAATGAACAAACTTGGTAGAGGACCTTTAGTACTTCATGCATACCAAGTTTCATCAAAATCCCTTCAGCCGTTCTTGAGAAGAAGTTGAAAATGTTAAAAGTTTACGACGGACGGACGACGGACGACGGACGACGGACGACGGACGACGGACGCCACACTATGACAATAGCTCACTTGAGCCTTTGGCTCAGGTGAGCTAAAAAGGGGAAAAAAATTTTGTTGGGGTCCCGCCGGGGTTTGAAGCCACTCCCCATGGGTCCATTGGGCATGGAAAACATACATTATACCTATGTACAATCTTAAAAAATATTCCTTAAAAATCCAAAAGTGGATATCTGGACAAAATTCTTTCACTTGTAGGGTACCATGCATGAGTACCTCATACCTACAAATTGTCATGACAATCTGAAGAGTGGTTATAGAAAAGAAGCAGAAAATGTATGAAAATCACCCCCCCCCCCCTTTCCTTTTTTACATAAGAAAAAAATTCATAAAAAATCAAAAAAATAAAATTTAAGCATAAAATACATATCAAAGCATTAAGTAAGTTAAATATGATAAATATGTAGTAAATGAGTGTGTAAAATCATACACTTATTGAGTTATTTAAAGAAATAGTGCAAAAATGTGCATTTCTGACTAAGTCCGAAAAGACGTCAAAAACGCGTCAAAAATTAGTTATCGGATTTTAACGAAATGAACAAACTTGAATCATACATCCTTCTAGATCACATAGATACAATTAGTTTTTCAATCCATTTAGTGGAACTGGAGAAGAAGATTTTTGAAGAGGGGTACCCTCCGGGGCCTATTTGACCCCGCCCTGGATCCACCCCTGAAGGGATCGAGCCGAAATGAACAAACTTGGTAGAGGACCTTTAGTACTTCATGCATACCAAGTTTCATCAAAATCCCTTCAGCCGTTCTTGAGAAGAAGTTGAAAATGTTAAAAGTTTACGACGGACGGACGACGGACGACGGACGACGGACGACGGACGACGGACGCCACACTATGACAATAGCTCACTTGAGCCTTTGGCTCAGGTGAGCTAAAAAGGGGAAAAAAATTTTGTTGGGGTCCCGCCGGGGTTTGAAGCCACTCCCCATGGGTCCATTGGGCATGGAAAACATACATTATACCTATGTACAATCTTAAAAAATATTCCTTAAAAATCCAAAAGTGGATATCTGGACAAAATTCTTTCACTTGTAGGGTACCATGCATGAGTACCTCATACCTACAAATTGTCATGACAATCTGAAGAGTGGTTATAGAAAAGAAGCAGAAAATGTATGAAAATCACCCCCCCCCCTTTCCTTTTTTACATAAGAAAAAGATTCATAAAAAATCAAAAAAATAAAATTTAAGCATAAAATACATATCAAAGCATTAAGTAAGTTAAATATGATAAATATGTAGTAAATGAGTGTGTAAAATCATACACTTATTGAGTTATTTAAAGAAATAGTGCAAAAATGTGCATTTCTGACTAAGTCCGAAAAGACGTCAAAAACGCGTCAAAAATTAGTTATCGGATTTTAACGAAATGAACAAACTTGAATCATACATCCTTCTAGATCACATAGATACAATTAGTTTTTCAATCCATTTAGTGGAACTGGAGAAGAAGATTTTTGAAGAGGGGTACCCTCCGGGGCCTATTTGACCCCGCCCTGGATCCACCCCTGAAGGGATCGAGCCGAAATGAACAAACTTGGTAGAGGACCTTTAGTACTTCATGCATACCAAGTTTCATCAAAATCCCTTCAGCCGTTCTTGAGAAGAAGTTGAAAATGTTAAAAGTTTACGACGGACGGACGACGGACGACGGACGACGGACGACGGACGACGGACGCCACACTATGACAATAGCTCACTTGAGCCTTTGGCTCAGGTGAGCTAAAAAGGGGAAAAAAATTTTGTTGGGGTCCCGCCGGGGTTTGAAGCCACTCCCCATGGGTCCATTGGGCATGGAAAACATACATTATACCTATGTACAATCTTAAAAAATATTCCTTAAAAATCCAAAAGTGGATATCTGGACAAAATTCTTTCACTTGTAGGGTACCATGCATGAGTACCTCATACCTACAAATTGTCATGACAATCTGAAGAGTGGTTATAGAAAAGAAGCAGAAAATGTATGAAAATCACCCCCCCCCCTTTCCTTTTTTACATAAGAAAAAGATTCATAAAAAATCAAAAAAATAAAATTTAAGCATAAAATACATATCAAAGCATTAAGTAAGTTAAATATGATAAATATGTAGTAAATGAGTGTGTAAAATCATACACTTATTGAGTTATTTAAAGAAATAGTGCAAAAATGTGCATTTCTGACTAAGTCCGAAAAGACGTCAAAAACGCGTCAAAAATTAGTTATCGGATTTTAACGAAATGAACAAACTTGAATCATACATCCTTCTAGATCACATAGATACAATTAGTTTTTCAATCCATTTAGTGGAACTGGAGAAGAAGATTTTTGAAGAGGGGTACCCTCCGGGGCCTATTTGACCCCGCCCTGGATCCACCCCTGAAGGGATCGAGCCGAAATGAACAAACTTGGTAGAGGACCTTTAGTACTTCATGCATACCAAGTTTCATCAAAATCCCTTCAGCCGTTCTTGAGAAGAAGTTGAAAATGTTAAAAGTTTACGACGGACGGACGACGGACGACGGACGACGGACGACGGACGACGGACGCCACACTATGACAATAGCTCACTTGAGCCTTTGGCTCAGGTGAGCTAAAAAGGGGAAAAAAATTTTGTTGGGGTCCCGCCGGGGTTTGAAGCCACTCCCCATGGGTCCATTGGGCATGGAAAACATACATTATACCTATGTACAATCTTAAAAAATATTCCTTAAAAATCCAAAAGTGGATATCTGGACAAAATTCTTTCACTTGTAGGGTACCATGCATGAGTACCTCATACCTACAAATTGTCATGACAATCTGGAGAGTGGTTATAGAAAAGAAGCAGAAAATGTATGAAAATCACCCCCCCCCCTTTCCTTTTTTACATAAGAAAAAGATTCATAAAAAATCAAAAAAATAAAATTTAAGCATAAAATACATATCAAAGCATTAAGTAAGTTAAATATGATAAATATGTAGTAAATGAGTGTGTAAAATCATACACTTATTGAGTTATTTAAAGAAATAGTGCAATAAAGCCTGTGTTTGTGAAACACGAATGCCCCCGGTGGCATCTTTGTTAGTATGAACACTATTTTCTGTTAAGTACATGTATGTGAGGTCACTGGGTTAAAAGGTCAAAGGTCAAGGTCACAAGGTCAAAAATTTTGGTATCAATGGAAAGGTCTTGTCACAAGGAATACGCATGCGAAATATGAAAGCCCTATCACTTACCATTCAAAAGTTATGCCCAATGTTAAAGTTTTTGAAAAGTAGATCAAAGGACAAGGTCAAGGTCACGAGGTCACAATTTTTGGTATCAATGGAATGGTCTTGTCACAAGGAATACACATGTGAAATATGAAAGCCCTATCACTTACCATTCAAAAGTTATGCCCAATGTTAAAGTTTTTGAAAAATAGGTCAAAGATCAAGGTCAAGGTCACGAGGTCACAATTTTTGGTATCAATGGAAAGGTCTTGTCACAAGGAATACACATGTGAAATATGAAAGCCCTATCACTTCCCATTCAAAAGTTATGCCCAATGTTAAAGTTTTTTGAAAAGTAGGTCAAAGGTCAAGGTCAAGGTCACAAGGTCAAAAATTTTGGTATCAATGGAAAGGTCTTGTCACAAGGAATACACATGTGAAATATGAAAGCCCTATCACTTACCATTCAAAAGTTATGCCCAATGTTAAAGTTTTTTGAAAAGTAGGTCAACGGTCAAGGTCAAGGTCACGAGGTCAAAAAATTTGGTATCAATGGAAAGGTCTTGTCACAAGGAATACACATGTGAAATATGAAAGCCCTATCACTTACCATTCAAAAGTTATGCCCAATGTTAAAGTTTTTGAAAAGTAGGTCAAAGGTCAAGGTCAAGGTCACGAGGTCAAAAATTTTGGTATCAATGGAAAGGTCTTGTCACAAGGAATACACATGTGAATTATGAAAGCCCTATCACTTACCTTTCAAAAGTTATGCCCAATGTTAAAGTTTTTGAAAAGTAGGTCAAAGGTCAAGGTCAAGGTCACGAGGTCAAAAATTTTGGTATCAATGGAAAGGTCTTGTCACAAGGAATACACATGTGAAATATGAAAGCCCTATCACTTCCCATTCAAAAGTTATGTCCAATGTTAAAGTTTTTCGGACAAACAGACAAACAGACAAACAGATAAACAGACAAACAGACGGACAGGCCAAAAACTATATGCCCCCGAATCTTTGATTCCGGGGGCATAAAAATGTGCATTTCTGACTAAGTCCGAAAAGACGTCAAAAACGCGTCAAAAATTAGTTATCGGATTTTAACGAAATGAACAAACTTGAATCATACATCCTTCTAGATCACATAGATACAATTAGTTTTTCAATCCATTTAGTGGAACTGGAGAAGAAGATTTTTGAAGAGGGGTACCCTCCGGGGCCTATTTGACCCCGCCCTGGATCCACCCCTGAAGGGATCGAGCCGAAATGAACAAACTTGGTAGAGGACCTTTAGTACTTCATGCATACCAAGTTTCATCAAAATCCCTTCAGCCGTTCTTGAGAAGAAGTTGAAAATGTTAAAAGTTTACGACGGACGGACGACGGACGACGGACGACGGACGACGGACGACGGACGCCACACTATGACAATAGCTCACTTGAGCCTTTGGCTCAGGTGAGCTAAAAAGGGGAAAAAAATTTTGTTGGGGTCCCGCCGGGGTTTGAAGCCACTCCCCATGGGTCCATTGGGCATGGAAAACATACATTATACCTATGTACAATCTTAAAAAATATTCCTTAAAAATCCAAAAGTGGATATCTGGACAAAATTCTTTCACTTGTAGGGTACCATGCATGAGTACCTCATACCTACAAATTGTCATGACAATCTGAAGAGTGGTTATAGAAAAGAAGCAGAAAATGTATGAAAATCACCCCCCCCCCTTTCCTTTTTTACATAAGAAAAAAATTCATAAAAAATCAAAAAAATAAAATTTAAGCATAAAATACATATCAAAGCATTAAGTAAGTTAAATATGATAAATATGTAGTAAATGAGTGTGTAAAATCATACACTTATTGAGTTATTTAAAGAAATAGTGCAAAAATGTGCATTTCTGACTAAGTCCGAAAAGACGTCAAAAACGCGTCAAAAATTAGTTATCGGATTTTAACGAAATGAACAAACTTGAATCATACATCCTTCTAGATCACATAGATACAATTAGTTTTTCAATCCATTTAGTGGAACTGGAGAAGAAGATTTTTGAAGAGGGGTACCCTCCGGGGCCTATTTGACCCCGCCCTGGATCCACCCCTGAAGGGATCGAGCCGAAATGAACAAACTTGGTAGAGGACCTTTAGTACTTCATGCATACCAAGTTTCATCAAAATCCCTTCAGCCGTTCTTGAGAAGAAGTTGAAAATGTTAAAAGTTTACGACGGACGGACGACGGACGACGGACGACGGACGACGGACGCCACACTATGACAATAGCTCACTTGAGCCTTTGGCTCAGGTGAGCTAAAAAGGGGAAAAAAATTTTGTTGGGGTCCCGCCGGGGTTTGAAGCCACTCCCCATGGGTCCATTGGGCATGGAAAACATACATTATACCTATGTACAATCTTAAAAAATATTCCTTAAAAATCCAAAAGTGGATATCTGGACAAAATTCTTTCACTTGTAGGGTACCATGCATGAGTACCTCATACCTACAAATTGTCATGACAATCTGAAGAGTGGTTATAGAAAAGAAGCAGAAAATGTATGAAAATCACCCCCCCCCCCCCTTTCCTTTTTTACATAAGAAAAAGATTCATAAAAAATCAAAAAAATAAAATTTAAGCATAAAATACATATCAAAGCATTAAGTAAGTTAAATATGATAAATATGTAGTAAATGAGTGTGTAAAATCATACACTTATTGAGTTATTTAAAGAAATAGTGCAAAAATGTGCATTTCTGACTAAGTCCGAAAAGACGTCAAAAACGCGTCAAAAATTAGTTATCGGATTTTAACGAAATGAACAAACTTGAATCATACATCCTTCTAGATCACATAGATACAATTAGTTTTTCAATCCATTTAGTGGAACTGGAGAAGAAGATTTTTGAAGAGGGGTACCCTCCGGGGCCTATTTGACCCCGCCCTGGATCCACCCCTGAAGGGATCGAGCCGAAATGAACAAACTTGGTAGAGGACCTTTAGTACTTCATGCATACCAAGTTTCATCAAAATCCCTTCAGCCGTTCTTGAGAAGAAGTTGAAAATGTTAAAAGTTTACGACGGACGGACGACGGACGACGGACGACGGACGACGGACGACGGACGCCACACTATGACAATAGCTCACTTGAGCCTTTGGCTCAGGTGAGCTAAAAAGGGGAAAAAAATTTTGTTGGGGTCCCGCCGGGGTTTGAAGCCACTCCCCATGGGTCCATTGGGCATGGAAAACATACATTATACCTATGTACAATCTTAAAAAATATTCCTTAAAAATCCAAAAGTGGATATCTGGACAAAATTCTTTCACTTGTAGGGTACCATGCATGAGTACCTCATACCTACAAATTGTCATGACAATCTGAAGAGTGGTTATAGAAAAGAAGCAGAAAATGTATGAAAATCACCCCCCCCCCCCTTTCCTTTTTTACATAAGAAAAAAATTCATAAAAAATCAAAAAAATAAAATTTAAGCATAAAATACATATCAAAGCATTAAGTAAGTTAAATATGATAAATATGTAGTAAATGAGTGTGTAAAATCATACACTTATTGAGTTATTTAAAGAAATAGTGCAAAAATGTGCATTTCTGACTAAGTCCGAAAAGACGTCAAAAACGCGTCAAAAATTAGTTATCGGATTTTAACGAAATGAACAAACTTGAATCATACATCCTTCTAGATCACATAGATACAATTAGTTTTTCAATCCATTTAGTGGAACTGGAGAAGAAGATTTTTGAAGAGGGGTACCCTCCGGGGCCTATTTGACCCCGCCCTGGATCCACCCCTGAAGGGATCGAGCCGAAATGAACAAACTTGGTAGAGGACCTTTAGTACTTCATGCATACCAAGTTTCATCAAAATCCCTTCAGCCGTTCTTGAGAAGAAGTTGAAAATGTTAAAAGTTTACGACGGACGGACGACGGACGACGGACGACGGACGACGGACGCCACACTATGACAATAGCTCACTTGAGCCTTTGGCTCAGGTGAGCTAAAAAGGGGAAAAAAATTTTGTTGGGGTCCCGCCGGGGTTTGAAGCCACTCCCCATGGGTCCATTGGGCATGGAAAACATACATTATACCTATGTACAATCTTAAAAAATATTCCTTAAAAATCCAAAAGTGGATATCTGGACAAAATTCTTTCACTTGTAGGGTACCATGCATGAGTACCTCATACCTACAAATTGTCATGACAATCTGAAGAGTGGTTATAGAAAAGAAGCAGAAAATGTATGAAAATCACCCCCCCCCCTTTTCCTTTTTTACATAAGAAAAAAATTCATAAAAAATCAAAAAAATAAAATTTAAGCATAAAATACATATCAAAGCATTAAGTAAGTTAAATATGATAAATATGTAGTAAATGAGTGTGTAAAATCATACACTTATTGAGTTATTTAAAGAAATAGTGCAAAAATGTGCATTTCTGACTAAGTCCGAAAAGACGTCAAAAACGCGTCAAAAATTAGTTATCGGATTTTAACGAAATGAACAAACTTGAATCATACATCCTTCTAGATCACATAGATACAATTAGTTTTTCAATCCATTTAGTGGAACTGGAGAAGAAGATTTTTGAAGAGGGGTACCCTCCGGGGCCTATTTGACCCCGCCCTGGATCCACCCCTGAAGGGATCGAGCCGAAATGAACAAACTTGGTAGAGGACCTTTAGTACTTCATGCATACCAAGTTTCATCAAAATCCCTTCAGCCGTTCTTGAGAAGAAGTTGAAAATGTTAAAAGTTTACGACGGACGGACGACGGACGACGGACGACGGACGACGGACGACGGACGCCACACTATGACAATAGCTCACTTGAGCCTTTGGCTCAGGTGAGCTAAAAAGGGGAAAAAAATTTTGTTGGGGTCCCGCCGGGGTTTGAAGCCACTCCCCATGGGTCCATTGGGCATGGAAAACATACATTATACCTATGTACAATCTTAAAAAATATTCCTTAAAAATCCAAAAGTGGATATCTGGACAAAATTCTTTCACTTGTAGGGTACCATGCATGAGTACCTCATACCTACAAATTGTCATGACAATCTGAAGAGTGGTTATAGAAAAGAAGCAGAAAATGTATGAAAATCACCCCCCCCCCCCCCTTTCCTTTTTTACATAAGAAAAAAATTCATAAAAAATCAAAAAAATAAAATTTAAGCATAAAATACATATCAAAGCATTAAGTAAGTTAAATATGATAAATATGTAGTAAATGAGTGTGTAAAATCATACACTTATTGAGTTATTTAAAGAAATAGTGCAAAAATGTGCATTTCTGACTAAGTCCGAAAAGACGTCAAAAACGCGTCAAAAATTAGTTATCGGATTTTAACGAAATGAACAAACTTGAATCATACATCCTTCTAGATCACATAGATACAATTAGTTTTTCAATCCATTTAGTGGAACTGGAGAAGAAGATTTTTGAAGAGGGGTACCCTCCGGGGCCTATTTGACCCCGCCCTGGATCCACCCCTGAAGGGATCGAGCCGAAATGAACAAACTTGGTAGAGGACCTTTAGTACTTCATGCATACCAAGTTTCATCAAAATCCCTTCAGCCGTTCTTGAGAAGAAGTTGAAAATGTTAAAAGTTTACGACGGACGGACGACGGACGACGGACGACGGACGACGGACGACGGACGCCACACTATGACAATAGCTCACTTGAGCCTTTGGCTCAGGTGAGCTAAAAAGGGGAAAAAAATTTTGTTGGGGTCCCGCCGGGGTTTGAAGCCACTCCCCATGGGTCCATTGGGCATGGAAAACATACATTATACCTATGTACAATCTTAAAAAATATTCCTTAAAAATCCAAAAGTGGATATCTGGACAAAATTCTTTCACTTGTAGGGTACCATGCATGAGTACCTCATACCTACAAATTGTCATGACAATCTGAAGAGTGGTTATAGAAAAGAAGCAGAAAATGTATGAAAATCACCCCCCCCCCCCCCCTTTCCTTTTTTACATAAGAAAAAAATTCATAAAAAATCAAAAAAATAAAATTTAAGCATAAAATACATATCAAAGCATTAAGTAAGTTAAATATGATAAATATGTAGTAAATGAGTGTGTAAAATCATACACTTATTGAGTTATTTAAAGAAATAGTGCAAAAATGTGCATTTCTGACTAAGTCCGAAAAGACGTCAAAAACGCGTCAAAAATTAGTTATCGGATTTTAACGAAATGAACAAACTTGAATCATACATCCTTCTAGATCACATAGATACAATTAGTTTTTCAATCCATTTAGTGGAACTGGAGAAGAAGATTTTTGAAGAGGGGTACCCTCCGGGGCCTATTTGACCCCGCCCTGGATCCACCCCTGAAGGGATCGAGCCGAAATGAACAAACTTGGTAGAGGACCTTTAGTACTTCATGCATACCAAGTTTCATCAAAATCCCTTCAGCCGTTCTTGAGAAGAAGTTGAAAATGTTAAAAGTTTACGACGGACGGACGACGGACGACGGACGACGGACGACGGACGCCACACTATGACAATAGCTCACTTGAGCCTTTGGCTCAGGTGAGCTAAAAAGGGGAAAAAAATTTTGTTGGGGTCCCGCCGGGGTTTGAAGCCACTCCCCATGGGTCCATTGGGCATGGAAAACATACATTATACCTATGTACAATCTTAAAAAATATTCCTTAAAAATCCAAAAGTGGATATCTGGACAAAATTCTTTCACTTGTAGGGTACCATGCATGAGTACCTCATACCTACAAATTGTCATGACAATCTGAAGAGTGGTTATAGAAAAGAAGCAGAAAATGTATGAAAATCACCCCCCCCCCCCCTTTCCTTTTTTACATAAGAAAAAGATTCATAAAAAATCAAAAAAATAAAATTTAAGCATAAAATACATATCAAAGCATTAAGTAAGTTAAATATGATAAATATGTAGTAAATGAGTGTGTAAAATCATACACTTATTGAGTTATTTAAAGAAATAGTGCAAAAATGTGCATTTCTGACTAAGTCCGAAAAGACGTCAAAAACGCGTCAAAAATTAGTTATCGGATTTTAACGAAATGAACAAACTTGAATCATACATCCTTCTAGATCACATAGATACAATTAGTTTTTCAATCCATTTAGTGGAACTGGAGAAGAAGATTTTTGAAGAGGGGTACCCTCCGGGGCCTATTTGACCCCGCCCTGGATCCACCCCTGAAGGGATCGAGCCGAAATGAACAAACTTGGTAGAGGACCTTTAGTACTTCATGCATACCAAGTTTCATCAAAATCCCTTCAGCCGTTCTTGAGAAGAAGTTGAAAATGTTAAAAGTTTACGACGGACGGACGACGGACGACGGACGACGGACGCCACACTATGACAATAGCTCACTTGAGCCTTTGGCTCAGGTGAGCTAAAAAGGGGAAAAAAATTTTGTTGGGGTCCCGCCGGGGTTTGAAGCCACTCCCCATGGGTCCATTGGGCATGGAAAACATACATTATACCTATGTACAATCTTAAAAAATATTCCTTAAAAATCCAAAAGTGGATATCTGGACAAAATTCTTTCACTTGTAGGGTACCATGCATGAGTACCTCATACCTACAAATTGTCATGACAATCTGAAGAGTGGTTATAGAAAAGAAGCAGAAAATGTATGAAAATCACCCCCCCCCCTTTCCTTTTTTACATAAGAAAAAAATTCATAAAAAATCAAAAAAATAAAATTTAAGCATAAAATACATATCAAAGCATTAAGTAAGTTAAATATGATAAATATGTAGTAAATGAGTGTGTAAAATCATACACTTATTGAGTTATTTAAAGAAATAGTGCAAAAATGTGCATTTCTGACTAAGTCCGAAAAGACGTCAAAAACGCGTCAAAAATTAGTTATCGGATTTTAACGAAATGAACAAACTTGAATCATACATCCTTCTAGATCACATAGATACAATTAGTTTTTCAATCCATTTAGTGGAACTGGAGAAGAAGATTTTTGAAGAGGGGTACCCTCCGGGGCCTATTTGACCCCGCCCTGGATCCACCCCTGAAGGGATCGAGCCGAAATGAACAAACTTGGTAGAGGACCTTTAGTACTTCATGCATACCAAGTTTCATCAAAATCCCTTCAGCCGTTCTTGAGAAGAAGTTGAAAATGTTAAAAGTTTACGACGGACGGACGACGGACGACGGACGACGGACGACGGACGACGGACGCCACACTATGACAATAGCTCACTTGAGCCTTTGGCTCAGGTGAGCTAAAAAGGGGAAAAAAATTTTGTTGGGGTCCCGCCGGGGTTTGAAGCCACTCCCCATGGGTCCATTGGGCATGGAAAACATACATTATACCTATGTACAATCTTAAAAAATATTCCTTAAAAATCCAAAAGTGGATATCTGGACAAAATTCTTTCACTTGTAGGGTACCATGCATGAGTACCTCATACCTACAAATTGTCATGACAATCTGAAGAGTGGTTATAGAAAAGAAGCAGAAAATGTATGAAAATCACCCCCCCCCCCTTTCCTTTTTTACATAAGAAAAAAATTCATAAAAAATCAAAAAAATAAAATTTAAGCATAAAATACATATCAAAGCATTAAGTAAGTTAAATATGATAAATATGTAGTAAATGAGTGTGTAAAATCATACACTTATTGAGTTATTTAAAGAAATAGTGCAAAAATGTGCATTTCTGACTAAGTCCGAAAAGACGTCAAAAACGCGTCAAAAATTAGTTATCGGATTTTAACGAAATGAACAAACTTGAATCATACATCCTTCTAGATCACATAGATACAATTAGTTTTTCAATCCATTTAGTGGAACTGGAGAAGAAGATTTTTGAAGAGGGGTACCCTCCGGGGCCTATTTGACCCCGCCCTGGATCCACCCCTGAAGGGATCGAGCCGAAATGAACAAACTTGGTAGAGGACCTTTAGTACTTCATGCATACCAAGTTTCATCAAAATCCCTTCAGCCGTTCTTGAGAAGAAGTTGAAAATGTTAAAAGTTTACGACGGACGGACGACGGACGACGGACGACGGACGACGGACGCCACACTATGACAATAGCTCACTTGAGCCTTTGGCTCAGGTGAGCTAAAAAGGGGAAAAAAATTTTGTTGGGGTCCCGCCGGGGTTTGAAGCCACTCCCCATGGGTCCATTGGGCATGGAAAACATACATTATACCTATGTACAATCTTAAAAAATATTCCTTAAAAATCCAAAAGTGGATATCTGGACAAAATTCTTTCACTTGTAGGGTACCATGCATGAGTACCTCATACCTACAAATTGTCATGACAATCTGAAGAGTGGTTATAGAAAAGAAGCAGAAAATGTATGAAAATCACCCCCCCCCCTTTCCTTTTTTACATAAGAAAAAAATTCATAAAAAATCAAAAAAATAAAATTTAAGCATAAAATACATATCAAAGCATTAAGTAAGTTAAATATGATAAATATGTAGTAAATGAGTGTGTAAAATCATACACTTATTGAGTTATTTAAAGAAATAGTGCAAAAATGTGCATTTCTGACTAAGTCCGAAAAGACGTCAAAAACGCGTCAAAAATTAGTTATCGGATTTTAACGAAATGAACAAACTTGAATCATACATCCTTCTAGATCACATAGATACAATTAGTTTTTCAATCCATTTAGTGGAACTGGAGAAGAAGATTTTTGAAGAGGGGTACCCTCCGGGGCCTATTTGACCCCGCCCTGGATCCACCCCTGAAGGGATCGAGCCGAAATGAACAAACTTGGTAGAGGACCTTTAGTACTTCATGCATACCAAGTTTCATCAAAATCCCTTCAGCCGTTCTTGAGAAGAAGTTGAAAATGTTAAAAGTTTACGACGGACGGACGACGGACGACGGACGACGGACGACGGACGACGGACGCCACACTATGACAATAGCTCACTTGAGCCTTTGGCTCAGGTGAGCTAAAAAGGGGAAAAAAATTTTGTTGGGGTCCCGCCGGGGTTTGAAGCCACTCCCCATGGGTCCATTGGGCATGGAAAACATACATTATACCTATGTACAATCTTAAAAAATATTCCTTAAAAATCCAAAAGTGGATATCTGGACAAAATTCTTTCACTTGTAGGGTACCATGCATGAGTACCTCATACCTACAAATTGTCATGACAATCTGAAGAGTGGTTATAGAAAAGAAGCAGAAAATGTATGAAAATCACCCCCCCCCCCCTTTCCTTTTTTACATAAGAAAAAGATTCATAAAAAATCAAAAAAATAAAATTTAAGCATAAAATACATATCAAAGCATTAAGTAAGTTAAATATGATAAATATGTAGTAAATGAGTGTGTAAAATCATACACTTATTGAGTTATTTAAAGAAATAGTGCAAAAATGTGCATTTCTGACTAAGTCCGAAAAGACGTCAAAAACGCGTCAAAAATTAGTTATCGGATTTTAACGAAATGAACAAACTTGAATCATACATCCTTCTAGATCACATAGATACAATTAGTTTTTCAATCCATTTAGTGGAACTGGAGAAGAAGATTTTTGAAGAGGGGTACCCTCCGGGGCCTATTTGACCCCGCCCTGGATCCACCCCTGAAGGGATCGAGCCGAAATGAACAAACTTGGTAGAGGACCTTTAGTACTTCATGCATACCAAGTTTCATCAAAATCCCTTCAGCCGTTCTTGAGAAGAAGTTGAAAATGTTAAAAGTTTACGACGGACGGACGACGGACGACGGACGACGGACGACGGACGCCACACTATGACAATAGCTCACTTGAGCCTTTGGCTCAGGTGAGCTAAAAAGGGGAAAAAAATTTTGTTGGGGTCCCGCCGGGGTTTGAAGCCACTCCCCATGGGTCCATTGGGCATGGAAAACATACATTATACCTATGTACAATCTTAAAAAATATTCCTTAAAAATCCAAAAGTGGATATCTGGACAAAATTCTTTCACTTGTAGGGTACCATGCATGAGTACCTCATACCTACAAATTGTCATGACAATCTGAAGAGTGGTTATAGAAAAGAAGCAGAAAATGTATGAAAATCACCCCCCCCCCTTTCCTTTTTTACATAAGAAAAAGATTCATAAAAAATCAAAAAAATAAAATTTAAGCATAAAATACATATCAAAGCATTAAGTAAGTTAAATATGATAAATATGTAGTAAATGAGTGTGTAAAATCATACACTTATTGAGTTATTTAAAGAAATAGTGCAAAAATGTGCATTTCTGACTAAGTCCGAAAAGACGTCAAAAACGCGTCAAAAATTAGTTATCGGATTTTAACGAAATGAACAAACTTGAATCATACATCCTTCTAGATCACATAGATACAATTAGTTTTTCAATCCATTTAGTGGAACTGGAGAAGAAGATTTTTGAAGAGGGGTACCCTCCGGGGCCTATTTGACCCCGCCCTGGATCCACCCCTGAAGGGATCGAGCCGAAATGAACAAACTTGGTAGAGGACCTTTAGTACTTCATGCATACCAAGTTTCATCAAAATCCCTTCAGCCGTTCTTGAGAAGAAGTTGAAAATGTTAAAAGTTTACGACGGACGGACGACGGACGACGGACGACGGACGACGGACGACGGACGCCACACTATGACAATAGCTCACTTGAGCCTTTGGCTCAGGTGAGCTAAAAAGGGGAAAAAAATTTTGTTGGGGTCCCGCCGGGGTTTGAAGCCACTCCCCATGGGTCCATTGGGCATGGAAAACATACATTATACCTATGTACAATCTTAAAAAATATTCCTTAAAAATCCAAAAGTGGATATCTGGACAAAATTCTTTCACTTGTAGGGTACCATGCATGAGTACCTCATACCTACAAATTGTCATGACAATCTGAAGAGTGGTTATAGAAAAGAAGCAGAAAATGTATGAAAATAACCCCCACCCTTTCCTTTTTTACATAAGAAAAAAATTCATAAAAAATCAAAAAAATAAAATTTAAGCATAAAATACATATCAAAGCATTAAGTAAGTTAAATATGATAAATATGTAGTAAATGAGTGTGTAAAATCATACACTTATTGAGTTATTTAAAGAAATAGTGCAAAAATGTGCATTTCTGACTAAGTCCGAAAAGACGTCAAAAACGCGTCAAAAATTAGTTATCGGATTTTAACGAAATGAACAAACTTGAATCATACATCCTTCTAGATCACATAGATACAATTAGTTTTTCAATCCATTTAGTGGAACTGGAGAAGAAGATTTTTGAAGAGGGGTACCCTCCGGGGCCTATTTGACCCCGCCCTGGATCCACCCCTGAAGGGATCGAGCCGAAATGAACAAACTTGGTAGAGGACCTTTAGTACTTCATGCATACCAAGTTTCATCAAAATCCCTTCAGCCGTTCTTGAGAAGAAGTTGAAAATGTTAAAAGTTTACGACGGACGGACGACGGACGACGGACGACGGACGACGGACGACGGACGCCACACTATGACAATAGCTCACTTGAGCCTTTGGCTCAGGTGAGCTAAAAAGGGGAAAAAAATTTTGTTGGGGTCCCGCCGGGGTTTGAAGCCACTCCCCATGGGTCCATTGGGCATGGAAAACATACATTATACCTATGTACAATCTTAAAAAATATTCCTTAAAAATCCAAAAGTGGATATCTGGACAAAATTCTTTCACTTGTAGGGTACCATGCATGAGTACCTCATACCTACAAATTGTCATGACAATCTGAAGAGTGGTTATAGAAAAGAAGCAGAAAATGTATGAAAATCACCCCCCCCCCTTTCCTTTTTTACATAAGAAAAAGATTCATAAAAAATCAAAAAAATAAAATTTAAGCATAAAATACATATCAAAGCATTAAGTAAGTTAAATATGATAAATATGTAGTAAATGAGTGTGTAAAATCATACACTTATTGAGTTATTTAAAGAAATAGTGCAAAAATGTGCATTTCTGACTAAGTCCGAAAAGACGTCAAAAACGCGTCAAAAATTAGTTATCGGATTTTAACGAAATGAACAAACTTGAATCATACATCCTTCTAGATCACATAGATACAATTAGTTTTTCAATCCATTTAGTGGAACTGGAGAAGAAGATTTTTGAAGAGGGGTACCCTCCGGGGCCTATTTGACCCCGCCCTGGATCCACCCCTGAAGGGATCGAGCCGAAATGAACAAACTTGGTAGAGGACCTTTAGTACTTCATGCATACCAAGTTTCATCAAAATCCCTTCAGCCGTTCTTGAGAAGAAGTTGAAAATGTTAAAAGTTTACGACGGACGGACGACGGACGACGGACGACGGACGACGGACGCCACACTATGACAATAGCTCACTTGAGCCTTTGGCTCAGGTGAGCTAAAAAGGGGAAAAAAATTTTGTTGGGGTCCCGCCGGGGTTTGAAGCCACTCCCCATGGGTCCATTGGGCATGGAAAACATACATTATACCTATGTACAATCTTAAAAAATACTCCTTAAAAATCCAAAAGTGGATATCTGGACAAAATTCTTTCACTTGTAGGGTACCATGCATGAGTACCTCATACCTACAAATTGTCATGACAATCTGAAGAGTGGTTATAGAAAAGAAGCAGAAAATGTATGAAAATCACCCCCCCCCCTTTCCTTTTTTACATAAGAAAAAAATTCATAAAAAATCAAAAAAATAAAATTTAAGCATAAAATACATATCAAAGCATTAAGTAAGTTAAATATGATAAATATGTAGTAAATGAGTGTGTAAAATCATACACTTATTGAGTTATTTAAAGAAATAGTGCAAAAATGTGCATTTCTGACTAAGTCCGAAAAGACGTCAAAAACGCGTCAAAAATTAGTTATCGGATTTTAACGAAATGAACAAACTTGAATCATACATCCTTCTAGATCACATAGATACAATTAGTTTTTCAATCCATTTAGTGGAACTGGAGAAGAAGATTTTTGAAGAGGGGTACCCTCCGGGGCCTATTTGACCCCGCCCTGGATCCACCCCTGAAGGGATCGAGCCGAAATGAACAAACTTGGTAGAGGACCTTTAGTACTTCATGCATACCAAGTTTCATCAAAATCCCTTCAGCCGTTCTTGAGAAGAAGTTGAAAATGTTAAAAGTTTACGACGGACGGACGACGGACGACGGACGACGGACGACGGACGCCACACTATGACAATAGCTCACTTGAGCCTTTGGCTCAGGTGAGCTAAAAAGGGGAAAAAAATTTTGTTGGGGTCCCGCCGGGGTTTGAAGCCACTCCCCATGGGTCCATTGGGCATGGAAAACATACATTATACCTATGTACAATCTTAAAAAATATTCCTTAAAAATCCAAAAGTGGATATCTGGACAAAATTCTTTCACTTGTAGGGTACCATGCATGAGTACCTCATACCTACAAATTGTCATGACAATCTGAAGAGTGGTTATAGAAAAGAAGCAGAAAATGTATGAAAATCACCCCCCCCCCCCCCCTTTCCTTTTTTACATAAGAAAAAGATTCATAAAAAATCAAAAAAATAAAATTTAAGCATAAAATACATATCAAAGCATTAAGTAAGTTAAATATGATAAATATGTAGTAAATGAGTGTGTAAAATCATACACTTATTGAGTTATTTAAAGAAATAGTGCAAAAATGTGCATTTCTGACTAAGTCCGAAAAGACGTCAAAAACGCGTCAAAAATTAGTTATCGGATTTTAACGAAATGAACAAACTTGAATCATACATCCTTCTAGATCACATAGATACAATTAGTTTTTCAATCCATTTAGTGGAACTGGAGAAGAAGATTTTTGAAGAGGGGTACCCTCCGGGGCCTATTTGACCCCGCCCTGGATCCACCCCTGAAGGGATCGAGCCGAAATGAACAAACTTGGTAGAGGACCTTTAGTACTTCATGCATACCAAGTTTCATCAAAATCCCTTCAGCCGTTCTTGAGAAGAAGTTGAAAATGTTAAAAGTTTACGACGGACGGACGACGGACGACGGACGACGGACGACGGACGACGGACGCCACACTATGACAATAGCTCACTTGAGCCTTTGGCTCAGGTGAGCTAAAAAGGGGAAAAAAATTTTGTTGGGGTCCCGCCGGGGTTTGAAGCCACTCCCCATGGGTCCATTGGGCATGGAAAACATACATTATACCTATGTACAATCTTAAAAAATATTCCTTAAAAATCCAAAAGTGGATATCTGGACAAAATTCTTTCACTTGTAGGGTACCATGCATGAGTACCTCATACCTACAAATTGTCATGACAATCTGAAGAGTGGTTATAGAAAAGAAGCAGAAAATGTATGAAAATCACCCCCCCCCCCCTTTCCTTTTTTACATAAGAAAAAGATTCATAAAAAATCAAAAAAATAAAATTTAAGCATAAAATACATATCAAAGCATTAAGTAAGTTAAATATGATAAATATGTAGTAAATGAGTGTGTAAAATCATACACTTATTGAGTTATTTAAAGAAATAGTGCAAAAATGTGCATTTCTGACTAAGTCCGAAAAGACGTCAAAAACGCGTCAAAAATTAGTTATCGGATTTTAACGAAATGAACAAACTTGAATCATACATCCTTCTAGATCACATAGATACAATTAGTTTTTCAATCCATTTAGTGGAACTGGAGAAGAAGATTTTTGAAGAGGGGTACCCTCCGGGGCCTATTTGACCCCGCCCTGGATCCACCCCTGAAGGGATCGAGCCGAAATGAACAAACTTGGTAGAGGACCTTTAGTACTTCATGCATACCAAGTTTCATCAAAATCCCTTCAGCCGTTCTTGAGAAGAAGTTGAAAATGTTAAAAGTTTACGACGGACGGACGACGGACGACGGACGACGGACGACGGACGCCACACTATGACAATAGCTCACTTGAGCCTTTGGCTCAGGTGAGCTAAAAAGGGGAAAAAAATTTTGTTGGGGTCCCGCCGGGGTTTGAAGCCACTCCCCATGGGTCCATTGGGCATGGAAAACATACATTATACCTATGTACAATCTTAAAAAATATTCCTTAAAAATCCAAAAGTGGATATCTGGACAAAATTCTTTCACTTGTAGGGTACCATGCATGAGTACCTCATACCTACAAATTGTCATGACAATCTGAAGAGTGGTTATAGAAAAGAAGCAGAAAATGTATGAAAATCACCCCCCCCCCCCCCTTTCCTTTTTTACATAAGAAAAAGATTCATAAAAAATCAAAAAAATAAAATTTAAGCATAAAATACATATCAAAGCATTAAGTAAGTTAAATATGATAAATATGTAGTAAATGAGTGTGTAAAATCATACACTTATTGAGTTATTTAAAGAAATAGTGCAAAAATGTGCATTTCTGACTAAGTCCGAAAAGACGTCAAAAACGCGTCAAAAATTAGTTATCGGATTTTAACGAAATGAACAAACTTGAATCATACATCCTTCTAGATCACATAGATACAATTAGTTTTTCAATCCATTTAGTGGAACTGGAGAAGAAGATTTTTGAAGAGGGGTACCCTCCGGGGCCTATTTGACCCCGCCCTGGATCCACCCCTGAAGGGATCGAGCCGAAATGAACAAACTTGGTAGAGGACCTTTAGTACTTCATGCATACCAAGTTTCATCAAAATCCCTTCAGCCGTTCTTGAGAAGAAGTTGAAAATGTTAAAAGTTTACGACGGACGGACGACGGACGACGGACGACGGACGACGGACGACGGACGCCACACTATGACAATAGCTCACTTGAGCCTTTGGCTCAGGTGAGCTAAAAAGGGGAAAAAAATTTTGTTGGGGTCCCGCCGGGGTTTGAAGCCACTCCCCATGGGTCCATTGGGCATGGAAAACATACATTATACCTATGTACAATCTTAAAAAATATTCCTTAAAAATCCAAAAGTGGATATCTGGACAAAATTCTTTCACTTGTAGGGTACCATGCATGAGTACCTCATACCTACAAATTGTCATGACAATCTGAAGAGTGGTTATAGAAAAGAAGCAGAAAATGTATGAAAATCACCCCCCCCCCCTTTCCTTTTTTACATAAGAAAAAAATTCATAAAAAATCAAAAAAATAAAATTTAAGCATAAAATACATATCAAAGCATTAAGTAAGTTAAATATGATAAATATGTAGTAAATGAGTGTGTAAAATCATACACTTATTGAGTTATTTAAAGAAATAGTGCAAAAATGTGCATTTCTGACTAAGTCCGAAAAGACGTCAAAAACGCGTCAAAAATTAGTTATCGGATTTTAACGAAATGAACAAACTTGAATCATACATCCTTCTAGATCACATAGATACAATTAGTTTTTCAATCCATTTAGTGGAACTGGAGAAGAAGATTTTTGAAGAGGGGTACCCTCCGGGGCCTATTTGACCCCGCCCTGGATCCACCCCTGAAGGGATCGAGCCGAAATGAACAAACTTGGTAGAGGACCTTTAGTACTTCATGCATACCAAGTTTCATCAAAATCCCTTCAGCCGTTCTTGAGAAGAAGTTGAAAATGTTAAAAGTTTACGACGGACGGACGACGGACGACGGACGACGGACGACGGACGACGGACGCCACACTATGACAATAGCTCACTTGAGCCTTTGGCTCAGGTGAGCTAAAAAGGGGAAAAAAATTTTGTTGGGGTCCCGCCGGGGTTTGAAGCCACTCCCCATGGGTCCATTGGGCATGGAAAACATACATTATACCTATGTACAATCTTAAAAAATATTCCTTAAAAATCCAAAAGTGGATATCTGGACAAAATTCTTTCACTTGTAGGGTACCATGCATGAGTACCTCATACCTACAAATTGTCATGACAATCTGAAGAGTGGTTATAGAAAAGAAGCAGAAAATGTATGAAAATCACCCCCCCCCCCCCTTTCCTTTTTTACATAAGAAAAAAATTCATAAAAAATCAAAAAAATAAAATTTAAGCATAAAATACATATCAAAGCATTAAGTAAGTTAAATATGATAAATATGTAGTAAATGAGTGTGTAAAATCATACACTTATTGAGTTATTTAAAGAAATAGTGCAAAAATGTGCATTTCTGACTAAGTCCGAAAAGACGTCAAAAACGCGTCAAAAATTAGTTATCGGATTTTAACGAAATGAACAAACTTGAATCATACATCCTTCTAGATCACATAGATACAATTAGTTTTTCAATCCATTTAGTGGAACTGGAGAAGAAGATTTTTGAAGAGGGGTACCCTCCGGGGCCTATTTGACCCCGCCCTGGATCCACCCCTGAAGGGATCGAGCCGAAATGAACAAACTTGGTAGAGGACCTTTAGTACTTCATGCATACCAAGTTTCATCAAAATCCCTTCAGCCGTTCTTGAGAAGAAGTTGAAAATGTTAAAAGTTTACGACGGACGGACGACGGACGACGGACGACGGACGACGGACGACGGACGCCACACTATGACAATAGCTCACTTGAGCCTTTGGCTCAGGTGAGCTAAAAAGGGGAAAAAAAATTTGTTGGGGTCCCGCCGGGGTTTGAAGCCACTCCCCATGGGTCCATTGGGCATGGAAAACATACATTATACCTATGTACAATCTTAAAAAATATTCCTTAAAAATCCAAAAGTGGATATCTGGACAAAATTCTTTCACTTGTAGGGTACCATGCATGAGTACCTCATACCTACAAATTGTCATGACAATCTGAAGAGTGGTTATAGAAAAGAAGCAGAAAATGTATGAAAATCACCCCCCCCCCCCCTTTCCTTTTTTACATAAGAAAAAAATTCATAAAAAATCAAAAAAATAAAATTTAAGCATAAAATACATATCAAAGCATTAAGTAAGTTAAATATGATAAATATGTAGTAAATGAGTGTGTAAAATCATACACTTATTGAGTTATTTAAAGAAATAGTGCAAAAATGTGCATTTCTGACTAAGTCCGAAAAGACGTCAAAAACGCGTCAAAAATTAGTTATCGGATTTTAACGAAATGAACAAACTTGAATCATACATCCTTCTAGATCACATAGATACAATTAGTTTTTCAATCCATTTAGTGGAACTGGAGAAGAAGATTTTTGAAGAGGGGTACCCTCCGGGGCCTATTTGACCCCGCCCTGGATCCACCCCTGAAGGGATCGAGCCGAAATGAACAAACTTGGTAGAGGACCTTTAGTACTTCATGCATACCAAGTTTCATCAAAATCCCTTCAGCCGTTCTTGAGAAGAAGTTGAAAATGTTAAAAGTTTACGACGGACGGACGACGGACGACGGACGACGGACGACGGACGCCACACTATGACAATAGCTCACTTGAGCCTTTGGCTCAGGTGAGCTAAAAAGGGGAAAAAAATTTTGTTGGGGTCCCGCCGGGGTTTGAAGCCACTCCCCATGGGTCCATTGGGCATGGAAAACATACATTATACCTATGTACAATCTTAAAAAATATTCCTTAAAAATCCAAAAGTGGATATCTGGACAAAATTCTTTCACTTGTAGGGTACCATGCATGAGTACCTCATACCTACAAATTGTCATGACAATCTGAAGAGTGGTTATAGAAAAGAAGCAGAAAATGTATGAAAATCACCCCCCCCCTTTCCTTTTTTACATAAGAAAAAAATTCATAAAAAATCAAAAAAATAAAATTTAAGCATAAAATACATATCAAAGCATTAAGTAAGTTAAATATGATAAATATGTAGTAAATGAGTGTGTAAAATCATACACTTATTGAGTTATTTAAAGAAATAGTGCAAAAATGTGCATTTCTGACTAAGTCCGAAAAGACGTCAAAAACGCGTCAAAAATTAGTTATCGGATTTTAACGAAATGAACAAACTTGAATCATACATCCTTCTAGATCACATAGATACAATTAGTTTTTCAATCCATTTAGTGGAACTGGAGAAGAAGATTTTTGAAGAGGGGTACCCTCCGGGGCCTATTTGACCCCGCCCTGGATCCACCCCTGAAGGGATCGAGCCGAAATGAACAAACTTGGTAGAGGACCTTTAGTACTTCATGCATACCAAGTTTCATCAAAATCCCTTCAGCCGTTCTTGAGAAGAAGTTGAAAATGTTAAAAGTTTACGACGGACGGACGACGGACGACGGACGACGGACGACGGACGACGGACGCCACACTATGACAATAGCTCACTTGAGCCTTTGGCTCAGGTGAGCTAAAAAGGGGAAAAAAATTTTGTTGGGGTCCCGCCGGGGTTTGAAGCCACTCCCCATGGGTCCATTGGGCATGGAAAACATACATTATACCTATGTACAATCTTAAAAAATATTCCTTAAAAATCCAAAAGTGGATATCTGGACAAAATTCTTTCACTTGTAGGGTACCATGCATGAGTACCTCATACCTACAAATTGTCATGACAATCTGAAGAGTGGTTATAGAAAAGAAGCAGAAAATGTATGAAAATCACCCCCCCCCCCCTTTCCTTTTTTACATAAGAAAAAAATTCATAAAAAATCAAAAAAATAAAATTTAAGCATAAAATACATATCAAAGCATTAAGTAAGTTAAATATGATAAATATGTAGTAAATGAGTGTGTAAAATCATACACTTATTGAGTTATTTAAAGAAATAGTGCAAAAATGTGCATTTCTGACTAAGTCCGAAAAGACGTCAAAAACGCGTCAAAAATTAGTTATCGGATTTTAACGAAATGAACAAACTTGAATCATACATCCTTCTAGATCACATAGATACAATTAGTTTTTCAATCCATTTAGTGGAACTGGAGAAGAAGATTTTTGAAGAGGGGTACCCTCCGGGGCCTATTTGACCCCGCCCTGGATCCACCCCTGAAGGGATCGAGCCGAAATGAACAAACTTGGTAGAGGACCTTTAGTACTTCATGCATACCAAGTTTCATCAAAATCCCTTCAGCCGTTCTTGAGAAGAAGTTGAAAATGTTAAAAGTTTACGACGGACGGACGACGGACGACGGACGACGGACGACGGACGCCACACTATGACAATAGCTCACTTGAGCCTTTGGCTCAGGTGAGCTAAAAAGGGGAAAAAAATTTTGTTGGGGTCCCGCCGGGGTTTGAAGCCACTCCCCATGGGTCCATTGGGCATGGAAAACATACATTATACCTATGTACAATCTTAAAAAATATTCCTTAAAAATCCAAAAGTGGATATCTGGACAAAATTCTTTCACTTGTAGGGTACCATGCATGAGTACCTCATACCTACAAATTGTCATGACAATCTGAAGAGTGGTTATAGAAAAGAAGCAGAAAATGTATGAAAATCACCCCCCCCCCCCCCTTTCCTTTTTTACATAAGAAAAAAATTCATAAAAAATCAAAAAAATAAAATTTAAGCATAAAATACATATCAAAGCATTAAGTAAGTTAAATATGATAAATATGTAGTAAATGAGTGTGTAAAATCATACACTTATTGAGTTATTTAAAGAAATAGTGCAAAAATGTGCATTTCTGACTAAGTCCGAAAAGACGTCAAAAACGCGTCAAAAATTAGTTATCGGATTTTAACGAAATGAACAAACTTGAATCATACATCCTTCTAGATCACATAGATACAATTAGTTTTTCAATCCATTTAGTGGAACTGGAGAAGAAGATTTTTGAAGAGGGGTACCCTCCGGGGCCTATTTGACCCCGCCCTGGATCCACCCCTGAAGGGATCGAGCCGAAATGAACAAACTTGGTAGAGGACCTTTAGTACTTCATGCATACCAAGTTTCATCAAAATCCCTTCAGCCGTTCTTGAGAAGAAGTTGAAAATGTTAAAAGTTTACGACGGACGGACGACGGACGACGGACGACGGACGACGGACGACGGACGACGGACGACGGACGCCACACTATGACAATAGCTCACTTGAGCCTTTGGCTCAGGTGAGCTAAAAAGGGGAAAAAAATTTTGTTGGGGTCCCGCCGGGGTTTGAAGCCACTCCCCATGGGTCCATTGGGCATGGAAAACATACATTATACCTATGTACAATCTTAAAAAATATTCCTTAAAAATCCAAAAGTGGATATCTGGACAAAATTCTTTCACTTGTAGGGTACCATGCATGAGTACCTCATACCTACAAATTGTCATGACAATCTGAAGAGTGGTTATAGAAAAGAAGCAGAAAATGTATGAAAATCACCCCCCCCCTTTCCTTTTTTACATAAGAAAAAAATTCATAAAAAATCAAAAAAATAAAATTTAAGCATAAAATACATATCAAAGCATTAAGTAAGTTAAATATGATAAATATGTAGTAAATGAGTGTGTAAAATCATACACTTATTGAGTTATTTAAAGAAATAGTGCAAAAATGTGCATTTCTGACTAAGTCCGAAAAGACGTCAAAAACGCGTCAAAAATTAGTTATCGGATTTTAACGAAATGAACAAACTTGAATCATACATCCTTCTAGATCACATAGATACAATTAGTTTTTCAATCCATTTAGTGGAACTGGAGAAGAAGATTTTTGAAGAGGGGTACCCTCCGGGGCCTATTTGACCCCGCCCTGGATCCACCCCTGAAGGGATCGAGCCGAAATGAACAAACTTGGTAGAGGACCTTTAGTACTTCATGCATACCAAGTTTCATCAAAATCCCTTCAGCCGTTCTTGAGAAGAAGTTGAAAATGTTAAAAGTTTACGACGGACGGACGACGGACGACGGACGACGGACGACGGACGCCACACTATGACAATAGCTCACTTGAGCCTTTGGCTCAGGTGAGCTAAAAAGGGGAAAAAAATTTTGTTGGGGTCCCGCCGGGGTTTGAAGCCACTCCCCATGGGTCCATTGGGCATGGAAAACATACATTATACCTATGTACAATCTTAAAAAATATTCCTTAAAAATCCAAAAGTGGATATCTGGACAAAATTCTTTCACTTGTAGGGTACCATGCATGAGTACCTCATACCTACAAATTGTCATGACAATCTGAAGAGTGGTTATAGAAAAGAAGCAGAAAATGTATGAAAATCACCCCCCCCCCTTTCCTTTTTTACATAAGAAAAAAATTCATAAAAAATCAAAAAAATAAAATTTAAGCATAAAATACATATCAAAGCATTAAGTAAGTTAAATATGATAAATATGTAGTAAATGAGTGTGTAAAATCATACACTTATTGAGTTATTTAAAGAAATAGTGCAAAAATGTGCATTTCTGACTAAGTCCGAAAAGACGTCAAAAACGCGTCAAAAATTAGTTATCGGATTTTAACGAAATGAACAAACTTGAATCATACATCCTTCTAGATCACATAGATACAATTAGTTTTTCAATCCATTTAGTGGAACTGGAGAAGAAGATTTTTGAAGAGGGGTACCCTCCGGGGCCTATTTGACCCCGCCCTGGATCCACCCCTGAAGGGATCGAGCCGAAATGAACAAACTTGGTAGAGGACCTTTAGTACTTCATGCATACCAAGTTTCATCAAAATCCCTTCAGCCGTTCTTGAGAAGAAGTTGAAAATGTTAAAAGTTTACGACGGACGGACGACGGACGACGGACGACGGACGACGGACGCCACACTATGACAATAGCTCACTTGAGCCTTTGGCTCAGGTGAGCTAAAAAGGGGAAAAAAATTTTGTTGGGGTCCCGCCGGGGTTTGAAGCCACTCCCCATGGGTCCATTGGGCATGGAAAACATACATTATACCTATGTACAATCTTAAAAAATATTCCTTAAAAATCCAAAAGTGGATATCTGGACAAAATTCTTTCACTTGTAGGGTACCATGCATGAGTACCTCATACCTACAAATTGTCATGACAATCTGAAGAGTGGTTATAGAAAAGAAGCAGAAAATGTATGAAAATCACCCCCCCCTTTCCTTTTTTACATAAGAAAAAAATTCATAAAAAATCAAAAAAATAAAATTTAAGCATAAAATACATATCAAAGCATTAAGTAAGTTAAATATGATAAATATGTAGTAAATGAGTGTGTAAAATCATACACTTATTGAGTTATTTAAAGAAATAGTGCAAAAATGTGCATTTCTGACTAAGTCCGAAAAGACGTCAAAAACGCGTCAAAAATTAGTTATCGGATTTTAACGAAATGAACAAACTTGAATCATACATCCTTCTAGATCACATAGATACAATTAGTTTTTCAATCCATTTAGTGGAACTGGAGAAGAAGATTTTTGAAGAGGGGTACCCTCCGGGGCCTATTTGACCCCGCCCTGGATCCACCCCTGAAGGGATCGAGCCGAAATGAACAAACTTGGTAGAGGACCTTTAGTACTTCATGCATACCAAGTTTCATCAAAATCCCTTCAGCCGTTCTTGAGAAGAAGTTGAAAATGTTAAAAGTTTACGACGGACGGACGACGGACGACGGACGACGGACGACGGACGCCACACTATGACAATAGCTCACTTGAGCCTTTGGCTCAGGTGAGCTAAAAAGGGGAAAAAAATTTTGTTGGGGTCCCGCCGGGGTTTGAAGCCACTCCCCATGGGTCCATTGGGCATGGAAAACATACATTATACCTATGTACAATCTTAAAAAATATTCCTTAAAAATCCAAAAGTGGATATCTGGACAAAATTCTTTCACTTGTAGGGTACCATGCATGAGTACCTCATACCTACAAATTGTCATGACAATCTGAAGAGTGGTTATAGAAAAGAAGCAGAAAATGTATGAAAATCACCCCCCCCCCTTCCTTTTTTACATAAGAAAAAAATTCATAAAAAATCAAAAAAATAAAATTTAAGCATAAAATACATATCAAAGCATTAAGTAAGTTAAATATGATAAGTATGTAGTAAATGAGTGTGTAAAATCATACACTTATTGAGTTATTTAAAGAAATAGTGCAAAAATGTGCATTTCTGACTAAGTCCGAAAAGACGTCAAAAACGCGTCAAAAATTAGTTATCGGATTTTAACGAAATGAACAAACTTGAATCATACATCCTTCTAGATCACATAGATACAATTAGTTTTTCAATCCATTTAGTGGAACTGGAGAAGAAGATTTTTGAAGAGGGGTACCCTCCGGGGCCTATTTGACCCCGCCCTGGATCCACCCCTGAAGGGATCGAGCCGAAATGAACAAACTTGGTAGAGGACCTTTAGTACTTCATGCATACCAAGTTTCATCAAAATCCCTTCAGCCGTTCTTGAGAAGAAGTTGAAAATGTTAAAAGTTTACGACGGACGGACGGACGGACGACGGACGACGGACGACGGACGCCGGACGCCACACTATGACAATAGCTCACTTGAGCCTTTGGCTCAGGTGAGCTAAAAAGGGAAAAAAAATTTTGTTGGGGTCCCGCCGGGGTTTGAAGCCACTCCCCATGGGTCCATTGGGCATGGAAAACATACATTATACCTATGTACAATCTTAAAAAATATTCCTTAAAAATCCAAAAGTGGATATCTGGACAAAATTCTTTCACTTGTAGGGTACCATGCATGAGTACCTCATACCTACAAATTGTCATGACAATCTGAAGAGTGGTTATAGAAAAGAAGCAGAAAATGTATGAAAATCACCCCCCCCCCCCTTCCTTTTTTACATAAGAAAAAAATTCATAAAAAATCAAAAAAATAAAATTTAAGCATAAAATACATATCAAAGCATTAAGTAAGTTAAATATGATAAATATGTAGTAAATGAGTGTGTAAAATCATACACTTATTGAGTTATTTAAAGAAATAGTGCAAAAATGTGCATTTCTGACTAAGTCCGAAAAGACGTCAAAAACGCGTCAAAAATTAGTTATCGGATTTTAACGAAATGAACAAACTTGAATCATACATCCTTCTAGATCACATAGATACAATTAGTTTTTCAATCCATTTAGTGGAACTGGAGAAGAAGATTTTTGAAGAGGGGTACCCTCCGGGGCCTATTTGACCCCGCCCTGGATCCACCCCTGAAGGGATCGAGCCGAAATGAACAAACTTGGTAGAGGACCTTTAGTACTTCATGCATACCAAGTTTCATCAAAATCCCTTCAGCCGTTCTTGAGAAGAAGTTGAAAATGTTAAAAGTTTACGACGGACGGACGGACGGACGACGGACGACGGACGACGGACGCCGGACGCCACACTATGACAATAGCTCACTTGAGCCTTTGGCTCAGGTGAGCTAAAAAGGGAAAAAAAATTTTGTTGGGGTCCCGCCGGGGTTTGAAGCCACTCCCCATGGGTCCATTGGGCATGGAAAACATACATTATACCTATGTACAATCTTAAAAAATATTCCTTAAAAATCCAAAAGTGGATATCTGGACAAAATTCTTTCACTTGTAGGGTACCATGCATGAGTACCTCATACCTACAAATTGTCATGACAATCTGAAGAGTGGTTATAGAAAAGAAGCAGAAAATGTATGAAAATCACCCCCCCCCCCCTTCCTTTTTTACATAAGAAAAAAATTCATAAAAAATCAAAAAAATAAAATTTAAGCATAAAATACATATCAAAGCATTAAGTAAGTTAAATATGATAAGTATGTAGTAAATGAGTGTGTAAAATCATACACTTATTGAGTTATTTAAAGAAATAGTGCAAAAATGTGCATTTCTGACTAAGTCCGAAAAGACGTCAAAAACGCGTCAAAAATTAGTTATCGGATTTTAACGAAATGAACAAACTTGAATCATACATCCTTCTAGATCACATAGATACAATTAGTTTTTCAATCCATTTAGTGGAACTGGAGAAGAAGATTTTTGAAGAGGGGTACCCTCCGGGGCCTATTTGACCCCGCCCTGGATCCACCCCTGAAGGGATCGAGCCGAAATGAACAAACTTGGTAGAGGACCTTTAGTACTTCATGCATACCAAGTTTCATCAAAATCCCTTCAGCCGTTCTTGAGAAGAAGTTGAAAATGTTAAAAGTTTACGACGGACGGACGGACGGACGACGGACGACGGACGACGGACGCCGGACGCAACACTATGACAATAGCTCACTTGAGCCTTTGGCTCAGGTGAGCTAAAAAGGGAAAAAAAATTTTGTTGGGGTCCCGCCGGGGTTTGAAGCCACTCCCCATGGGTCCATTGGGCATGGAAAACATACATTATACCTATGTACAATCTTAAAAAATATTCCTTAAAAATCCAAAAGTGGATATCTGGACAAAATTCTTTCACTTGTAGGGTACCATGCATGAGTACCTCATACCTACAAATTGTCATGACAATCTGAAGAGTGGTTATAGAAAAGAAGCAGAAAATGTATGAAAATCACCCCCCCCCCCCCTTCCTTTTTTACATAAGAAAAAAATTCATAAAAAATCAAAAAAATAAAATTTAAGCATAAAATACATATCAAAGCATTAAGTAAGTTAAATATGATAAGTATGTAGTAAATGAGTGTGTAAAATCATACACTTATTGAGTTATTTAAAGAAATAGTGCAAAAATGTGCATTTCTGACTAAGTCCGAAAAGACGTCAAAAACGCGTCAAAAATTAGTTATCGGATTTTAACGAAATGAACAAACTTGAATCATACATCCTTCTAGATCACATAGATACAATTAGTTTTTCAATCCATTTAGTGGAACTGGAGAAGAAGATTTTTGAAGAGGGGTACCCTCCGGGGCCTATTTGACCCCGCCCTGGATCCACCCCTGAAGGGATCGAGCCGAAATGAACAAACTTGGTAGAGGACCTTTAGTACTTCATGCATACCAAGTTTCATCAAAATCCCTTCAGCCGTTCTTGAGAAGAAGTTGAAAATGTTAAAAGTTTACGACGGACGGACGGACGGACGACGGACGACGGACGCCGGACGCCGGACGCCACACTATGACAATAGCTCACTTGAGCCTTTGGCTCAGGTGAGCTAAAAAGGGGAAAAAAATTTTGTTGGGGTCCCGCCGGGGTTTGAAGTTACTCCCCATGGGTCCATTGGGCATGGAAAACATACATTATACCTATGTACAATCTTAAAAAATATTCCTTAAAAATCCAAAAGTGGATATCTGGACAAAATTCTTTCACTTGTAGGGTACCATGCATGAGTACCTCATACCTACAAATTGTCATGACAATCTGAAGAGTGGTTATAGAAAAGAAGCAGAAAATGTATGAAAATCACCCCCCCCCCCTTCCTTTTTTACATAAGAAAAAAATTCATAAAAAATCAAAAAAATAAAATTTAAGCATAAAATACATATCAAAGCATTAAGTAAGTTAAATATGATAAATATGTAGTAAATGAGTGTGTAAAATCATACACTTATTGAGTTATTTAAAGAAATAGTGCAAAAATGTGCATTTCTGACTAAGTCCGAAAAGACGTCAAAAACGCGTCAAAAATTAGTTATCGGATTTTAACGAAATGAACAAACTTGAATCATACATCCTTCTAGATCACATAGATACAATTAGTTTTTCAATCCATTTAGTGGAACTGGAGAAGAAGATTTTTGAAGAGGGGTACCCTCCGGGGCCTATTTGACCCCGCCCTGGATCCACCCCTGAAGGGATCGAGCCGAAATGAACAAACTTGGTAGAGGACCTTTAGTACTTCATGCATACCAAGTTTCATCAAAATCCCTTCAGCCGTTCTTGAGAAGAAGTTGAAAATGTTAAAAGTTTACGACGGACGGACGACGGACGACGGACGACGGACGACGGACGACGGACGCCACACTATGACAATAGCTCACTTGAGCCTTTGGCTCAGGTGAGCTAAAAAGGGGAAAAAAATTTTGTTGGGGTCCCGCCGGGGTTTGAAGTTACTCCCCATGGGTCCATTGGGCATGGAAAACATACATTATACCTATGTACAATCTTAAAAAATATTCCTTAAAAATCCAAAAGTGGATATCTGGACAAAATTCTTTCACTTGTAGGGTACCATGCATGAGTACCTCATACCTACAAATTGTCATGACAATCTGAAGAGTGGTTATAGAAAAGAAGCAGAAAATGTATGAAAATCACCCCCCCCCCTTCCTTTTTTACATAAGAAAAAAATTCATAAAAAATCAAAAAAATAAAATTTAAGCATAAAATACATATCAAAGCATTAAGTAAGTTAAATATGATAAATATGTAGTAAATGAGTGTGTAAAATCATACACTTATTGAGTTATTTAAAGAAATAGTGCAAAAATGTGCATTTCTGACTAAGTCCGAAAAGACGTCAAAAACGCGTCAAAAATTAGTTATCGGATTTTAACGAAATGAACAAACTTGAATCATACATCCTTCTAGATCACATAGATACAATTAGTTTTTCAATCCATTTAGTGGAACTGGAGAAGAAGATTTTTGAAGAGGGGTACCCTCCGGGGCCTATTTGACCCCGCCCTGGATCCACCCCTGAAGGGATCGAGCCGAAATGAACAAACTTGGTAGAGGACCTTTAGTACTTCATGCATACCAAGTTTCATCAAAATCCCTTCAGCCGTTCTTGAGAAGAAGTTGAAAATGTTAAAAGTTTACGACGGACGGACGACGGACGACGGACGACGGACGACGGACGCCGGACGCCACACTATGACAATAGCTCACTTGAGCCTTTGGCTCAGGTGAGCTAAAAAAATACATCGATCTTGACAGGTCATCTTTTACGTGCATTTTCAATGGTTTTGGACATTAGTTTTACGCTTTTCTGTCATTTCATTTGATTATTTCAATGATATGTTGAACGTAAATCTGCAACAGATGAACACGAATGGCTGGAGACAAAATAAGTGTTCCTTTGGGATCAGAATTGCAAAATGATGATAACCTTTATTGTAAAACATACCCCCAATATACGGATATTTCCGACAAAACATTTAATTTTCAAATTCATTGTTATATTTTGACTAGATTTCAATAGAGAAACCAATATTCATCTACAATTTTACTGAAAAATTTGTTGAAAGTGGTCAAACAAGAAAATTTCAGAAGGATACCAAATCAGCGGCCATGCACCAGGAGCTTGAAACAACACGCTTAATTCGGCTTTGTCATTGTGATATGTTGCGAAAAAATGATCGAAATGTGTTTAATCTTCGGTAACTCGCGTGATGGAAAGAGAAAACGATAATCAAATGTCCAACTAAATATTTATGATCAATTGAAAAAAATCACTATATAATATGATGTGCGTTTATTTTTTTGTTGGGTATATTTCGACTTTAATATCATGTGTGTTTGCAACAAACAAATTAATTCCGAGTCCATGCACTTGCTATATATAAATAATGTATACAGATATCCCCGAGCCTTGGCGCGGGGATATATAAAACACACAACGAATTTCATATAATACATCTAGTATGAAATGAAAATAGCTTTGAGATGATTCTGCCAAAAACAATGTGTATTTCCAACGTGAAATCAACGTTTCTGAGAACGTTAAAAGGCGATTTACGCCGTGACATAGGAGTTTTCTTCTACGCCATGAGAAGTAGCTTCACGTGTCGTCGTATAGATTTTCTGTGCGTAAAGAGAAAAAAATATTTCAATTTAGCTCCGTACCTAAATGCAATAATTAATTCAACAACAACAATTTTGATAATTGATATTAAATTTGCGTCTGACTTTAACATATGACCGACATTTGGCATGTGCAGTGTAGGCGACGAGGCTCCAAACTTGACCTATCGCATTCAAGTAGAGCGATATGATAACGTGTTATCATAACATTTGATTATAAATGGCTTTATGAAACTGCAAAACGGGTGTATCATGTGATAAATTTATTTCGGGTGAGCGACTAAGACTCACCTGACTGTAGAGCCTTTACCCTCGCTTTATTCATGTTTCGATCCTTGATTATTCGATCTGCTTGAGTTCTATTTTCGAGATATACGTACCTATATGATCCAACATCTTTGGCATCCTCATACCGATGCTATGGAAATCTGGATGCCAAATACCATATAACTGTAATGAACAAAAAAAATGGTATTCATGGAAAGATCTTGTCACAAGGAATGCACACGTGAAATATGAAAGCCTTAGATCACTTATCATTCAAAAGTTATGAACAAGGTTAAAGTTTTGGTGACTGACGGACAGTCGGATGAACGGGCAGACAGACGGGACGGTTTCAATGTCCCCATGCTTTCGCGAAAGCGGGGGACAAAAATAGAAAATAACCCCCCCCCCCCCCAAAAAAAAAAAAACCTGCAATTAACACGAAAAGAAAATGCGGTAAAGCTAAAATGAACACATAAAGTAAATACCTTAAACGGAAATTAACACGAATGGGAAATACCATAAGGAGAACACGAAGAGTAAATATCATAAAACACAAAGAGAAAATACCATTAAACACAAAGATAAAATACCATAAAGTTAAAATGAACACAAAGAGAAAATACCATAAAACAAAGAGAAAATACATGTACCATTAAGTTAAAATGAACACAAAGAGAAAATACCATAAAACACAAAGAGAAAATACCATAAAGTTAAAATGAACACAAAGAGAAAATACCATAAAGTTAAAATGAACACAAAGAGAAAATACCATAAAGTTAAAATGAACACAAAGAGAAAATATCATTAAGTTAAAATGAACACAAAGAGAAAATACCATAAAACACAAAGAGAAAATACCATTGAGTTAAAATGAACACAAAGAGAAAATACCATAAAACACAAAGAGAAAATACCATAAAGTTAAAATGAACACAAAGAGAAAATACCATTAAGTTAAAATGAACACAAAGAGAAAATACCATAAAACACAAAGAGAAAATACCATTGAGTTAAAATGAACACAAAGAGAAAATACCATAAAACACAAAGAGAAAATACCATTGAGTTAAAATGAACACAAAGAGAAAATACCATTAAACACAAAAAGTTTAAATGAACACAAAGAGAAAATACCATAAAGTATAAATGAACACAAAGAGAAAATACCATAATGCTTTGATAATTACAAAGATACCATAAAGTTGAAATAAGCAGAAAAGGAAATACCATCAAGCTGAGAAAACAACGAGAAAATTCTTTAAAGTTGAAATTATCACATTACCATAAGGCGTATCGATAAGAGATGTCATATCAAACTGAAATGTGTTCTATCAAGGAAAATAACACTATACCTTCATGAAGAAAATTCCAAACCAATTTTCTGCACCAGACACGTGTTTCGAATATTAAATTTTCATTAGTGATGCTTCCAGTGGAGTCACCAAAATTCATTTCAGTAGCGCCCTCTTTTATTTTTGTCCCCCGCTTTCGCGAAAGCGCGGGGACATTAAAACCGATTGGTCCGTCCGTCTGTCCGTCCGTCTGTCCGTCCGTCTGTCCGTCTGTCCGTCAGTCACAAAAACTTTAACCTTGTGCATAACTTTTGAATGGTAAGTGATAGGGCTTTGATATTTCACATGTGTATTCCTTGTGACAAGACCTTTCCATGGATACCAAAATTTTTGACTTTGTGACCTTGACCTTGGACTTTGACCTACTTATTAAAAACTTTAACCTTGACCATAACTTTTGAATGGAAAGTGATAGGGCTTTGATATTTCACATGTGTATTCCTTGTGACAAGACCTTTCCATGGATACCAAAATTTTTGACCTTGTGACCTTGGACTTTGACCTACTTATTAAAAACTTTAACCTTGACCATAACTTTTGAATGGAAAGTGATAGGGCTTTGATATTTCACATGTGTATTCCTTGTGACAAGACCTTTCCATGGGTACCAAAATTTTTGACCTTGTGACCTTGACCTTGGACTTTGACCTACTTATTAAAAACTTTAACCTTGACCATAACTTTTGAATGGTAAGTGATAGAGCTTTGATATTTCATATGTGTATTCCTTGTGACAAGACCTTTGCATTGATACCAAAATTTTTTACCTTGACCTTTGAGTTCGACCTACTTTACAAAAAACTATAACCTTGTCCATAACTTTTTAATGGAAAATGATAGGGCTTTCACATTTCACATGTGTATTCCGTGTGATGAGACCTTTCTGTTGGTAAATAACATTCTGACCTTGTGACCTTGTCCATGGAGGTTGACCCACATTTAAAAACTTCAACCTCGACCATAAGTTTTTGATGGTAATTTAAATCATAGGTCTTAAATATTTCACATGTGCATACCTTTTCATAAGCCCTGTCCCTTGGAAACAAAACACAAGTTTGGACCTTTTGACCTTTTCTTGGAGTTAATCTTTCATATTTAGAATGTTGATAATATATGAGATATATTATTAAAACTTAAGAATGGGGGGATGTCTGTAAGCATTTCTTTAAAGACAAACACCCAAAAGCGGGGGACCACAATTCCTTGAATTTGATTTTTTGAATTTAGATTTGTACATTTACTTACAAATCTGAATTATAAAGCGAGGGTAAAGGCTCTAAACGCTCACCCGAAAATACTTTTTTCGTCGAGTTCACATCAGCTTTATGTTAGGCACGGTCCATTTGATATTCTGGGGGGGGGCTTGGTTTTTTTTCGAAAAAAATAATTTTGCTCTGAATTTTGATGAATAAAATAAATTCACCTATGGTGTGACAGTAAAAAATAATTTTGCTCTTACAAGTTATCTGAATTTGAAGAATTACCATGAAATTTCGCTTAAAAATCCTGAAAATTTTCCGGCTCACTTCGCTCGCCGCAGTTTTCAATTCAATTACAAAAATGTTGCCTCGCTTCGCTCGCCATACTTTTCTATCAAAACATAAAGTTCCTATTTGAAAAGGGGCTTCCTTAAAGGCTTAAATATGTTATCAATATATAATGTATCACTATTAATAGATGCATGTATCACAATAGAGTTTAATTTTATATGCAAGTTTGTAAGGAGAACTTCAGTTTTTCACCAATTTACAATTCTAAATTTGAAATTTGTCTGGAAGAACCTCTTACTCAGACCCTGTTACTTGTACCTTATATAAAATTTGTTTCTGAGGATTATATTGTAAAATTCTTTTATCTCTCTGTTTAGATGTGAATGAAATTTATGCATAAAAATGAAGTCATAGTTTAGAGTTTTCAGTCAAAGTAAAGAATTTCTATTGATAAAACATAATCATTCTTAATATATCGCACATCACTAATGTTAGAAAAAAAAAAATTCTTGCTCCAACTTTGCAAGAAAAATATAATTTTGCTCCGGTCTGGGGCGAAAAAAAAAATCTAGCTCCGACAAAAAACCCAAGCCCCCCCCCCCCCCCCCCCAGAATATCAAATGGACCGTGCCTTACTTCCTCCTCGTGTACATTTTTAAAGGTATTTTTGGTTGGTGTCCATTTCTGATTCATATTACATCTCTTGATAGCGTTCAGTACAGCTTTATGGCATCTTCGATCTCTTCGTGTTCAATTAAAGTTTGACATTGTGGTATTTTCTCCATCATCTATGTGTTCATTTCATCTTTATGGTACATAATTAACTTTTAAAACGTATAATTTTCCCCAAATTGAAGATGACACATAATAATTCAATAATCAAATGTTATCATAACGTTTAGAATAAAACCGTAACCTACCGGTCTCTTTTGGCCTACAAGTTGGTACACGAGGCCCTTTGGGTGAGGATTTGCTCTCCTAGTCGGCGAGAGGATTCTCGGTAAAACTCGATGTTTTGTTGCGTCATGGCCACAAAAATCCTGTAGTGTGGTACTTCTTGGGGCATTAGACTTTTTAACATAGACATTCGCCATTTTGGCTCTATAAGTTCTTACATTTTCATTCGATAACAACTATCACAAGCCCCATATTGCCAAGTAAATCTATGACGTCACTGTAAGCTGAACGAACGACCTTGACCTTCGACAATACGTGAAGGAACGCCACGCTTGCGTTGGTCAACATAGATTATTTACGCGAAATGAAGACAACATACCGTCCAATTTTATGCGTTTCTTGACATTTCAGAATTTCTTGTTTGACCGATGGGGATGCAAAATTAAGAAGAGATGTTCTAGATTAGATCCTTTCCATAAAGTTTCATTATATTCCGCGTAGCTGATGTAGTTAAAGTCAAAAATGAATTAGCCAACTATTATACAACCCTCGGCAGTATTCATGTCTGCTTTAAAGATTCACAACACTCTGTACTGCGTGCAGCAGTATTTCTATAGAATACCATTAATTTTCTATTAAGTTTCGTGAAATTCAGCAGTTTTCAATAGAGGATAATCGATCGACGCTGATGACGATGTCTACTGTCCTGTTCACTAATTCCAGAGCACCCTGTTTTCTCGGTTTTCTCTAAAATATGATAATGTCATCTTCCAAAAAGATATCAGTTTTATAGTACTCCTTTAGTCGTAACAGAAAATAACATTCTTTTGGCTGTGCGTCAGCTAAGTTAGAAATAGGACGGAAAATAAAAAGTCTACGGGGATTTTCAGTAAAATCGCTGAAAATGCGTGACGTCGGGAGCTTTGACGTCACTGTTTACCATTGTTGACACGGAGAACAATATGGCGGCGGCTTGAAATGTTTTTTTTCATTTTGCGGGTCGAAGGCAGCTGATAGGGTAAGTTGAAGTTAATTTCAAGTTACGACTAAAGGAGGTCGATCAATTCTCAGAAACAGTAATTTATAGCAAAATTCTTCAGACGAAAGAATAAATCGCCCAAAGAGGGTGCTCTGGAATTAGTGAACAGGACAGTAACATAAACGACGGACAGTTGACGGACAGTTGACGGACGGTGCGCCTGTGACTTTGAGGTTCCAACAGCCACGGTTTGACCTTGACCTTTCTCATTTTGACCTAAATTCAATAGGAATCCACCTTTATTTAAGTCATTTCAAGGGCGGATGATTAACCCTCTGGCTGCGACAACCTTGTTCAAATATCGTTACGTCACTGCGAGAAATTTTGACGTCACGCAGCAAAAACGACGTTCGTCCTTCCCGCCAGGTTTAAAAGAAGTGTTATGATGCAGGACAGGGATGCAGCATTAACAAATCGATTTTTTCTTTTAAGTTCCATAAATTCAGAGGATAAATTTGAAACACACAATGTTGTTTACGAATTTATTTGGATTTACAATGGGAAATGAAACGGGAAAAGATTTCACGAGAGATGTCAAAAGCATCTGAAACGCAACGAAATATGTAAAAAGGAACTGTATCTGCAATCTCAAATTAAGCCGAGTCAAATAATTCATCTTTGAATCATAATATAGTAACATGTATTTCATATCTTTCTCACAGAAGACGATGGCAGAATTTTGCTACAAGTAATCTCTGAAACTTTTCATTGAAATTATCACTAGATTTTGTAAAAAAAAAAATTCTCACATTTTTCATCACTTCGTCCTTTTAATATTATTAAAACTTCAATTCACGACAATTCATCTCTAGATTTCCATTTATTATGTGCATGCTGTGTTTATGTCTTTTTTTTTTTTTTTAAATAATTTGTTAACAGGAAAAAAAAAAACAAAGAAAAAAAGGGGGAGGGGGGAGAGAAAATACAAAATGACAGACAGAAGACTTTATACATTGTGTCTTTAAGGTTTTAGTAACAAAACTTCCTGGAATTTTTTACAGTTTGTGTGAAGTTCTATCTAATACACACAATTTCAATGATAAATAAATTACACTCTTTTTTTTTTTTAGAAAAACTAGATCGTTTGTATGCTATCATTTGCCTAATTACCATTTGTGTCGAAATGAAAGTGAAGGGAAAATCGTCTCGTACTTCTTAATCTTTATAGTTCCGCTTTATCTTTGTCTAATAAATTTCAGTTTGGGAAATGTTTTAAGCTCTACCTGCTCAATTTTGAATTAGCCTGTTTGTATGATCCTATTATGCTTTGAATCACTGACACAATTAGTGTCAAATCGTACACACTTTTATCGTCTCTTTTATGGATACACTGATACTCGATTAAATAATGGAACATTTTTTAAGTCGTCATATATGTATACCGTTGTTTTCTAGTATCCTATGGTTTTTTTTTTTTTTTATTTTCGACAAATCTTTTCGAAAGAACGTCTGAAATTACCTTTTTTCTTGCTGATTTTATCTAGTGCAAAAACGTAAATAGCGAACTGTAATGCAAAGAAGGGGCCAGGAATCTTAAAAAAAAAAATTCAAATGATGAATACATGTACATTAATACCTATTACGGACTAGTTCGGACTAGTTCACAGCCCTGTCCAGCCACTTTGTATGTATAAATCATCTACTATACAATATGCAAACTCTTCTATCATTTCAAAATGAAACAAAATTGAAAATTTGATGCAGACAAAATTTATTGGTACCCAAACATAATTTGCAAAACTTATTACAATGTACATAAATTGTACAGTGTATGATTTAAGATTGCATAATTGAATTGCATTATTTTTATCTTTTTTTTAATTACACTCACTCAGAACCACAGGAGCTAGACACCAACATAGGACAACATTGTAAACTAGTTAATTTTGTAGCTAAATATTAATGTACTATCTTGTATAGATAAAGGAAATAAATAAATACTAGTAAAACAACCCTCAATTATGTACGCTTCTTCGAGCTCCTTTAAGTAAAAGAAGATGCGGTTGTAGACCCGTGACATCGAGCACAGGACTGTGATTTAGAAACACTATCATGTCGAGTTTTCGTCTTGTTTTTAATCATTAATGTGTACTGAAACATTTTTTTTTACATTTTTAAACGCTTTCCCTTCCCCTCTCTTAATGTTTTTCATGTCATGCTGTTATCAGTAAACCATTGCAGATACCAACTGTCAGACTTAGAATTAAGATGTAAGGTTTTTGATCCTGGGATTTTTTATTTTTATTTATTTTTTTTGTTGTTGAGGGAGGGGACATGGTTCTCAATGATGTTTCAAAAGGGGGACCTTCTGAAAGAAGTTACAAAGAAGGTGACATCTCTAGATATAGGGATTTTTAATGCTTTACAACGGGAAATAAGCGGCGTTTTTTCAAAGCCGCCTGTTGTCGGCTAATAATGGGGCGGGGGGTTAATCAAATACGTTTCAGAATTAGGAAAACACTTTTCTATGACTAAACTGGAGAATCAGGAACATGTCCAAGTCAGATTCAAGAGCATATCCAGAGACTCAACTATCGAGTGCACGTGCAACTTTTGCTGGGATGACTTGCGAGACCAGAAGTGATGAGGATATGGACGTGTATTGATATTATCCATGTATATTCGACTCCTGCTACAATATATGACTCAAAAAATCAAAACAAAATTCGAAGACAATTCTAAAGGTCAAGGGAGAAGGAATACTATTACACATTCGCGTATAAGCAATATTTCGAAAAAAGTAAATAGAAAAGATAAACAGCAAAATGATTGTGATCGTCAAAAACTCTTTTCAGAGAGGGAGAGAGAGAGAGAGTTTTCTGACTTGCTCTAATTCTAAACATGATAACCTTATTCTTTATACATCTAATGGGGAAAAAGTTATCGTTCTTGCTGACCCGGATTAGGAGGTATTTTATCTAAAGATCCCTTTCCTCCTTTTGCCTTATTTTCCCTGATCCTATATGTTATCTGTACAAGATTTCTCCAAAATCTCCGTCTTCACAAATTCATATAAATTCGCAAATAAACGGACTGACAATGTTATTCATGTTGATTTTTTATCACATGGAATGTAAATTAATTAAAACAATAATGTCAGTATAAACATGATGAACAATTACATTTGTTACAATTATCTTTAGTTTGAATATCACCCATTTTCGTGCGTTATTTGGTATTTGGTTATCAAAGATAGTCATGATAGTAGAGCTCCTTCATCTAAATATGCATGATTGTATTACATGCACAAATGTAGTTTAACCATTTTATTTCCAAAAGAAATTGACATTGGAAAGCAAAAAAGGAAAACATACCACAGAGAATTGAGAGAGTCTTGATCTGTCCCCATGCATTTCTCATAAATTCTGAATTTCTGATTTACATGTATGTAAACTAAGAAAATGTTAACGGTTGCATGACAACCCCCCCCCCCCCCTCCCAATTGACTTTGAGTGGAGATTATTCTTTCCGCCTAAGATTCGGCGGAAGTTTCTTAATTCTGGTACAAGGAAGAATACTCTCATGAATGAAGAATGATTTTCTCCCTTACACAACTATGTTCATTTTACAGATCATCATGGAAATAAAATCAAAATAAACAAGTGTAAAATATGTTGAAAAAATAAACAAGTAACACGTGTTATTCTAAATATCCCTGGCCAATCATTATTCTCCCTTTTCCTCATCTGTCATAGTTTTGCAAAAAAATGTTCAAGTTCAAGTCAAAGTTTAAAAAGATATCATGTTTTGTGCAAAATTTCATATCTGGTTCCATAAATATATTTAGAGATACGGAAATATGAATAAGAGAAAAGGAAAAAAGTATGCGTAAACGTTTTTAAACATTTTGACGTTCCAGTCAATAAATGGACGTCATTCACCTCCCTCGTTCTCGATAATGCGTGCAGTTATTTATAAAATAGATATATCTTTGAACAAAGGAGGGTTAGAACTAAAATTCATTCGCTCAAAGTTTTCAAATAGAGAAACTTCATTCGATAAAATTTCGTTGCAAAGTACGATAGTTGACAAAATTGTAGAAAAATTCGTATTACCTAAGATAATTAGAGATAGCAAACTTGAAACATTTTATCTATTATATCGCTTAAATCTCAAAGAAATATCCTGTTTGATCATTTAACTAAAGTGTTTGTACTTGATTTTATTCCAAAGCAACACGCGGTTGAATTTGCGATGATGACGTTAAAAATACGAAACGTTTACGGCGGTAGTCAGGGTGTCCTATTTATGGGATATTTTTGCACATATAAATTTAACGATAAATCTCACTAGGTATTTATTATCATCAGATTGTAGATGATAGTTTTCTGCTTCCATTGATACCAAATTTGTCAAAATCCGTCAAGAAACAAGCGAATTAGAGGAGTTTTAATGCCGAAAACTAAAGAAGGACACATATGACCCCTACCGCAGCGAGCGGTAAAAGGACACATATGACCCCTACCGCAGCCAGAGGGTTAAAGGGGTTGTGTGTATTGAAAAAAATCCATCGAACCGAGAACTTAAATATATACATACATCTAGTGAATTCGTTATTTTCAGATTGGGTTCAAATTTATCGTCAAGCTTTGTACGCTGATTCCAAGTAATATCGCTGATCATTGTATTCTTTGCGAAAAAACCTACTTTAATGTTTTTCAACATGCCGTATGTGCATGCAGCTCAACCGCAGAAATTCGCGAAAAATGGTGGAATGATATTATAGATTTGTTTGATTCAGGCCTTTGTGCTGAACTAACGAGCCTCTGTGATGAAGATTTCTATTCAACCCTCTTGGGTCGTAAAACATCGTTTTATTTGAATGAGGATGAAAGAAGATATTTTTGTCTTCTGAATTTCAAATATGTAAAAGAATCGTCTGCTGTTTACAATGTGAGAAAACGGTGTCTTCTTGCTAATATCAACGCAAGCTTATAGAGAATTCTACATGTAACTCTTGTCCTGGACCCTGAACTGTTCGAGACGAGCACATTGTTCGTCTTGGGTGTTTCACGGTCTGTGGTCGGCGGGAACAGTAAAACTGTCCATAAATGATAAAATCATATCTGTCATGTACTCTTGTCTTTGTAACGTTGTAGTTATGTTCTCTCATTTTAATTACATTGTAATTGTGTTTTCTCTTTTTCTGTCACCTTGTAATGTTGTTTTCTCTTCTTTTTTTTTGTCATCTGGTAATTTTGTTTTCCCCAACTTATGTTTAAACATTTGATTTGTATACTTCTTGAATTATTTGTATATGTATTTGTATATGTATTATGACATCTCTGACTCAGAGGAAATAAAGAATGAATGAATTGCTTATAATTAAGGAGGGTTGAAATTTAACGCAAAAGGGTGTTGTTGTTGGGTTTTTTTTATTTGTTATTTTCATGTCGCCTGCAACGCAAAATCACTCAGTGCGTCTGTCTGTCCAAGTGCTATTCTAAATCAAGTACTATCCAGTTAATAGTGAAAGAGTAACTGAATGTCCCGTGTCTCGCACCCGGTCCGCTCTGTGTTCTAGGGATGTGAGACAAAGAAGGGAGGGTCAATGACGATGGTATGTGGAAGTACGCATCCGTCATTCCTGTACATCTAAATCTTAATTTTAATACAAAAGCACATGTATGTCAAAGAATGATCAATATGCATTGTGTGTAATTCCATCAAACTTGCAGAGATCTATAGATTACAGATCACAATTAATTTGAATGTTCGTTGACCACGCAAATAGTTCCTGATTATTTCAATCCCTCGTCTTCTTACATTTAATTTCTACGACTCTTTTTACACTAGATGATTCGTTTTTTACGTCAATGAGTCGCAGATGAGTTGAAAAAAAAATATTCTAGCATGTTGAATGATACTGCATCATCCTAATCGCGGAATGACAGATGTGTTATGAGGCTCTAGAATTGATAGATTGTAGAACATTAGAGCCACAGATACCCCCTTTCGGGTTTAAAAAGATATTAAAAGTCTACTAAGCGACAGATTTTTGCATGAATCCATTTCTGAGCTTATTTTGATACTATCTAGCAGATATAAAAGTTTCAAGCAAAAAATGGTGGTGCGATTTGAGTATTTAATCGTCATATTAGTACGTTTTACAAAGGAATATATAGAAAAAAATAATTGGGGTCTGATACCTATAGACGATTCGCATCATGCACCCAATGAGGGTCAAGGTCATATGCAAGGTGAAGGTCATTGGACAGGCGACATATGCCCGTCCTTGAATTATAATTCTATTTCTTTTCAATTTATACGTATGGATTGAAATATTATATTTCTTCCAGAGGGATGATTCTTTTTGGTGTCATCTTAACTTAATTCCGAAATATAATGAGGCTTAAATTTACTGACAAACTTCTTTTTTTAATAAATGACCAAAGGTCGTACATGTATTTTTTCAAGTAATACGTGTGTATACTGTGGGACTACAGCACCGATTAACAGTTATCGTTACGTATAGCGGACACACGCTGGGTCATCAGAACGCACAGGTTGGTACAGTGGCTGGTCACATGCAGCGATTAACCAATCAAAGTAACAGGGACCGTAATGGAAGAAAGTTTGCAAACTTAGAAGGAAAGTTGTGAGTAAAATTAGCAAACTCTTTGCATGACTTTATGAAAATAAGTTTCAATTTTTGTAGGTCTACCCGTTTGTTAATTAGTTCTCTCTGTACATGTACATAAATATTAAATCTACATTCTCAGAACAGCGTAAATTAGCTGACTACTAGTACAGCTTGGTTTTCAATATATCGAGTTACACAACTTCACACGATTTCTTTGCACTGATTCTCAGTGTACTGAAATGTTCAGCGATATTTTTCGATTTCGTTTGTGACTTCATCTGGAAAGGAGGAGTTTGTCTCGTTTGTCGCCATTGTGCGAGATGGGATCCGTTGGTCAGTGGCGAATCCAGTGCGAATATATTTTGTCAACTAATATTAAGGTTGCATTTCCAAGGCTTGGAAGCTTGGCACTATTAAATATATATGCTACTTGTAGTCGATAGCTCCGGCTCAAGGAGAATTTCTTAACATCTAATGACATTTCTTGAGCTATCTAAACGTTTTCCATTTCACTCTAGATAGCTCAAACTATTGAAACTGACTGTTACTGAAAAGTGATGCATTTTACGAATGAGAGAAGGGTGTCAAAATGCTGTTTAAAATCAATCGCTATTTAACTCTACCCCCTCACTAGTACAGATGGAACGGAGAAGCGATATTTTCATTTGCTCATCGCGTGGACCCCCGCCTCATCGCTCCTTTTCTCACTCTTGAGAAAGGAGTGATGAGGCGGGGGTCCACACGATGTCATTTGATGTGTATTCTTCAAAACTATGAGTGGAAGGTTAGCTGGTCAATGGAAAATGGTTGATTTGAGAAATATGCATGAAGCAGCTGTACACAATTTCTCAATTAGCGGCAAAATATCACTTCTCCGTTCAGCATCTCAAAATACTCCCTCACTTACTGAAAATTTGAGACCTTCAAAATGTAACACCCCCCCCCCCCTTTTTTTTCTACCTTAACTTTATTCATGGTTATAGATGCGGGAGCTACAACCCTGAATTTCACAAAGCAAAAGGAAAAAATACATCCCCGGCGGGATTCGAACCCGCGACCTCTGGATTAGAAGTCCAGCGCGCTATCCGCTGCGCTACGGGGACATCTGACAAACGAACGGATAAAGGATTTTCAGGTTTTAAAGTATACTTATTCGACTTTTCATGCATCATTAATTCTTTTCCAATATACCGATCATTTAGGCGCTTGATTGATGCAGTGGATCCATTTTTTGAAGCGTCTAAGTGACACGGATTCATTTTATTTTGACAGACAGAATGGCTGCTACATCTTGGCATCCTCCTTTACCTCCTGGCTGGGAGGCCAGATGGGATCAGAATCAAAGGGCATAGTAAGTTATCGACTCAAAATATGATTTTGTATTGATTTATCTTACAAAGAAATGTTTTATGCCATGCATTTTTGAGACATCCTCCTCATTGCATTGCATTGCATTGCATTGCATTGCGAAATAGGAAATGCAAATCGCAAATGAAAAGAGTCAAGATAATTTATTAGGCAGAAGAAAATGGTTAATGTAGTGCACTAGAGTTTTATTATTATTATGATCTCCCACTAGCCAGTCAGTAGCATGTTAACGTGTTCAAGATACTGTAGAGACTAGACTAGGACTGGGTATCGAAACCGATTTTGTGAACAATAAAAAAGTACTGTTATCCAATACAAATGTATATCTACTTAATTTTCTAACAACATTCTATTTTGAAAAATGCACAAATTAGCAAATATACATATTGATATATTGACCAAGCCCTAGTTCATACCCATCAGCTTCTGAACGAACACAAAAGGGATAGTGCTCGCGTGTACTCTGAGACATGTTCAAGATATGAGAGCGCTAGATGTCTTTACAAAAAGTACAATCGCGCATAATCATTGATAATGAATCAATGACTGAATGCAGGCAAGTGCTCGCCTCATCCAGTCTTCATGAAAACTCACTAGCCCGACCCTCTGGCAATACAGGTAGGTGCTTGGCTCATAGAAAGTTCCTATGCTACATGTACACTGCTGATTACGCTGTCGGCAGCATATACCAATCAGACAGCCCGTCTTATACGCTGTCGGCAGGGTAATCAGCAGTGTAGCATAGGAACTTTCTATGACACAAGCACCTATGCCCCTGACTATCAAATATTTCCTTTGGCTACCAAAATTTGCTGTTGAACTAGTCTCTGACTGGCCAGTGACTTTCGTCTTGCTATTGCAAGGAAGCAAAAAAAAGCTGAGACAGTTAATAAGTCTTTGTCAGCAAAAAAAAAAGAAAAACGCGAAGAAATATGATGAGAATGGGGGGGGGGGATGGATAGAGAATGGTTTAATATTCTATGATGAAAAGGAGAAGATGTAGAATATCCTAGAGTTTTGTTATTTTGATCTTCAATGGCTAGTGAAAACTTTGGGTTGGCTAGCAAATTTTGGCACTCAACTAGCCCGACTGGCTAGCTAGTGGTAAAAAAAAATTTCATGAAGACTGCTTGTCATCTATATTTAATTGAGTGTAGTTCGTATTTTGTTTATTTTGTATATTGAATGTTCAATTTTTGATGTTACTAGAGTTACCTTAGCCATATTGTTTTGCTTAGATGACGAGACAAGCATTTGCCAGTGTTCAGTCATTATGTGCAATCATACTTTTTGTAAACACATGCTTGTTGAATGCTTAACTGTACAGAAAATATGTCATGCTGAGTCTAATTTTCCCTAATCTATCAATACCAAAATTTAACATTTGAGACCTCTAATACAATACCTTTTCAAAAACTATCACTATGTGGGGTTGAATTTATAAAAGACCTTCTTAAAAGTTGTTGTAATCCCTTTTGGTCAAATGTCCTTCAAGCCTGGCATGACCTCCGAAAACAAGAGACAATAAATAACTGGAATGACTATGTATCCCAACCTCTATGGTATAATAGTGAAATCAAGATTGGTAAAATATCCCCTTTTCAAAAAGAATTATTCGAAAAGGGTGTAGTTTCTATAAATGATCTTCTTCAAGAAAATGGTGAATTTATGTCCCTTCAAGAATTTCAAAACTTGTACCAAACTCAAATTAATTACCTGACTTATTATGGCATCATCAGAGCAATTAAAAAAGACATTGATCTTAAAAAAATAACGCCCTTAAATAAGAAAATGCCCAACCCATATGTCCCATTCCAATTGAAATTTTCCTAAAAACTCATAAAGGTGCAAAACCAATGTATAATGTCCTTATATCAAATAATTCAGTACCCACAGGTCAAACAAAATGGAACAGAATCCTTTCTCTAGATCATAATTTTTGGCATAACACTTACAAAATTCCCTTCAAATTGCTCATTGGCACAAAGCTACAATGGTTCCAGTATAGAATCAATCACTTTATTCTAACAACAAACGATTTTCTCCACAAAATTAATTTAAAAAGTTCACCACTCTGCACTTTCTGCAAAAATGATATAGAATCAATCATCCATCTTTTATGGGAATGTCCTATAACCAAAAGCATTTTACAAAAATTCGCTCAATACTGTCAAAGAAACAACAAAGATTTCAATCCTGAAAAACAATCCTTTCTCTTTGGAAAATTCTCATTTAATCTATTAGCATATAATAATATTATTGCAGTGATAAAATATTACTTGTACAGATCTAAATGTTTTGACAATATACCATCTTTTCAAGGTTTACTATTAGACCTTAAGAATTTTTACCAAATAGCCAAATTTGTAGCTATTAAGAATAATAAACTCTCTTCTTTTTATACTCAGTGGCAAGATTGGTCCTTCCTATGTCCTAATAATTAGTGCCTTTTCTCCTTTTCCTAAGCTTTTATTCTAATAAATTTTTGTTAAATAATTTTTAAATTTATTTACATGAACTGATAGACTCACTGGATCACACTTTCCCATTATCCCCCTTTACCACTCCCTACACCCCTTCCTTTCTTCTCCTATCCCTTCTCACACTTTACCCCTTCCCCTTCTATATATAAAAAAGCACATTAGTCTTTATTTGAAATACATGTAACAATAAAATTATTAATTCTTCTTTTCTCATGTATTAACACAACTATTCAAATATCAAAATTATATCATATCACTAGGTGTTAATTATTCACTTATAATCTCATGATGTACTACAATGCTAATGTGAATAAAAAAAAAAAAAAAAAAAAAAAAAAAAATTTAACATTTGTACAAAGATTTATTGAATGTGAACTGAAATACGATCATACACAATGTATAATTGCGAGCATTTTTTTTTCTGCTGGATTTACGTGTACAATACTACAAATGTACAAGAATGTATATCATACAGTTCACTCGTTTAAAGCATCAACAATGCCGGCTTCTTTAAAAATAAAGCCATTGCTTATAATTTCAGGTTTCCCATGCAAGCCGCCATATAGTTTAACCCCCAAAACATTGTTTAGATTTAGTTTCTTGTGTGAAATTAACACCACCTGTTATCTGTAAATTATATATTAATTATAATAATCATAATTAGATTAATCAGACGAGTACTCACTAATACCCCTGGACAGTTTCATATAACCGAACCTCTAAGCGTTAGTTTGAGTCTTTTTTTCGCTATGTCCATTTTTCGATTTGATGATGCTCGCGAACTTAGCGAAAATTAGACACACGCGAAAAATTCCCAATATACGGTATGTTTTACAAATTACAATGCCTATTATATCATTCTTGTCATAAACTTTCTTCCTTCCAGTGTTTAAAATAGGGATTACATGTAAATGTACCTAATCTACCCCAATCAACTCTTGCCTCGACTGTAGACATAAATCTGGTGTTAAAGATTTTTTATGTCGCCTGCAATGCAAGAGCAACATAAATATACATGCAGTGATAAGTTTATCCAACATCTACTGTATTCATCTGTTCGGTTATCACACTTTCACAATTATTTTGCTATAACTTGAACTAACTTGATAATGGTATACAAATGATCATACATATGGTAAATTTCATCTTTTAAACTTGCATGGGATGGTAAAGCAGGATTAGACATATCATTCAATGCATTTTTAGCTCGCCGGGACGAATGTCCGGAGAGCTATTGTCATACCCCCGGCGTCGGCGTCTGCGTGCGCGTGCACAAAAACTTTAACCTTGCTTATAACTTTTAAACCAATACAGATTGGGCTTTCATATTTCACATGTGCATTCCTTGTGACAAGACCTTTCCATGGATACCAAAATTTTTGACCTTGTGACCTTGACCTTGGAGATTGACCTTCTTTTGAAAAACTTTAACCTTGGCCATATTTTTGGAATGGTAAGTGATAGGGCTTTGATATTTCACATGTGTATTCCTTGTGACAAGACCTTTCCATGGATACCAAAATTTTTGACCTTGTGACCTTGACCTTGGAGATTGACCTACTTTTGAAAAACTTTAACCTTGGCCATATTTTTGGAATGGTAAGTGATAGGGCTTTGATATTTCACATGTGTATTCCTTGTGACAAGACCTTTCCATGGATACCAAAATTTTTGACCTTGTGACCTCGACCTTGGAGATTGACCTACTTTTGAAAAACTTTAACCTTGGCCATATTTTTGGAATGGTAAGTGATAGGGCTTTGATATTTCACATGTGTATTCCTTGTGACAAGACCTTTCCATGGATACCAAAATTTTTGACCTTGTGACCTTGACCTTGGAGATGATTGACCTACTTTTGAAAAACTTTAACCTTGGCCATATTTTTTGAATGGTTAGTGATAGGGCTTTGATATTTCACATGTGCATTCCTTGTGATAAGACCTTTTTTATTGTTGTTGTTGCAATTTACATATGGTTGCCACCGGCGAGCTATGTTGTCATTCTGACAAGTCTGGTTAAGATAAGTAGTTAAGTACTGAAGGTCATGGTCACTTTCAAGGTTATGTATTAGGGTCAAACATGATACAGGCCATACACCTGTTCGTGAGCAGTACTATTTGTAGTGTAGGAGTTTTGCAGACTAATGACAGTATTTTACCAATTACAGTTTTTACATAGATCATTCAACCAAGAGAACCCAGTGGCAGGATCCAAGACCCGCGTACTGGGCAGCACAGAAGGTGAGAATATAATTTTGAAGAAAATGTAGAGGGGATATAATCAGTACATACATTATTAACATTAATAATACTAATACATGTCATGGTACCAAACTGTTGTTAACATAAATACATCTAATGACGCATCCTTAGATATATTTATATAGTGTTTTGTATTGTAAAGTGATTATAACTTCTTTAGGCTCAGCAGCAGGCATCGTCCAGTCACGGTCAACATACTGCCGCAGCCCAGGTTGGTTCACGTTACGTCATGCCTTAAACAGAACTTTGTGAACATCTGTTGTATTTCTTTTTCTGTTCTATTTTGTTCATTTGGTTTTAGCATTTTCCAGCATTTTCAGTACAAAAGTTTGTTTTATTATTCCTCACATTCCTTATTTTTTCATTGCTTGTTAGACATGTGTTTACATATTTAGCCTCTTTTGAACAAGCTATACATTCCTCTTAAAGTCATCATTGATTTTATGGTTTGTTTCAATTTTTAAAATAGATCCCGGTATTCTTTAAGAAATAGCCTTCCGTAATAAAATTTCATTTTGTTTGTGTCCTGTTACCCAAGCATGTTTAGTAAAAAGAGCTTTCGGCACTGTTATATCACAGAGTGATATTATGTAGTTGTACTATTGTTCTTTCACATCACTGCATAGCTATTGGGTAGCAACTCCTCCACCTCTGGTAGGGGTGGTTCCGCAGCAATTCCCCTTCGTGGCTACGCCCCAGGAACCGCCTACGCTAAAAAGGTTAAAGAGAGCCATTTTACGAAGGTATCATTTTGCTTCATATACATAACATGCATAATGCAATATCTGCCATTTTTACGATCAGCCATTATATAGATTGCCAAGGAAATCCCAGCATTTTATAAATGCAAGTATACAGCATATTATATTAGCATTTTTATGCAATTTTAAGGGGCAAAATAGTTCTTCAAACTTCTCTGTCCTTCTTTTTCCTATGCATGCAGAATGTTGGCCAAGTATTATCTTTTTTAGATTTGTCCAATTCTTATACCTTCAGCTAGTATACTAAACATTCCTTCTTGTTTCTTGTTATCATAGGTGTGTGTCAGTTCACTGATTGATACGGAGCTCATGTGACCAGATCCTTTTTTTACCATTTGTCTGTCCTTATTATTTCCATTTCTACTATATGTACCAGTACAGCGCATATGTCTTCAGTGTTTTCTGTTGCTCATTTGTTTGTTTGACTGTTTTAAGGAGGGATTCAACACCAAGATGGCGGCGGCATTATTTGTTTTTCTCACTTCCTAGGAAAAGTACAGTCCTTACTTCCTTAAAACATTTGTTACCCTGATTGATATACATATTTGAGTATCCTGATGAAGTTTGAATAATTTCCGACGTAATTTGAAGAAATTATAGCGTTTTTCAAAATTGTGGATTTTGGGAGTTTTATCCATGAGCCAACCACGACGTCATTTCGACGTTATCGGGGGAAAATGGCGTCACAAACGATCACATTCAAAATGCAATTAAAACATGAATACAAAACGCATTGCATTGAAACTTTACATGTATAAAATAATAAATTCAATTTTTATTTTAGTGTATTGGTTGACAAATTTACATAACAAGGAAGCGGATGTCACTTCATTGAAAATGGACGAATTTGGAAGAAAAAAATGGAAAATAAAAAGCTTCGTAAAATTTTTATCCCAAATTTAATTTTTCTCATTTAATCATGAAATCATCTCTGTACATTGTTGATCATTCTTTTAGTTTTTGACAAGGATTGATCCACAGGATTTCTAATAATCACCTATCAACTAGAGTCAATTGGCTCGAAATTGCAATTTTTTGAGCGACTGTGTCATCTATTATTCCAGTATCCTGCCTTTGTTTATAACACAATTCATTTAATCTTTTCCTTATGTAAGAGCAATACATTTATGAATATTTTGGAAGTTAAATCAAAATTAATTTCCATTAGCATTAAGAGAACCGGAATGACACTTTTAATATTATGACGTCATCAAGAAATTCACGGATACGTTGAAAAATGCATATTTCAAAGTCTCATAGAAATTTTTCCTGTGGATAGAATCAAATGTAAGTTTGTATGATGAAGGACAGACAAGAAATGAATAATTTCAGAAATTTTGAGAAAAATTGAATTTGGCGTCAAAGTGTTCAATACCTCCTTAATTTCCCTCCTCTGACAATATTTGAACACTTAGTACACCAACTCATGACCAGGTCTTTTATTTTTTTTTCATCACACCATTAATTTATACATGTCTACCAAATATTTCTCCATCATTATTCAATTTTGTCTACCAAACATTCAGTATTCCATCATTATACAATTATGTCTACCAAATATTCAGTCACATCCACCCATTGTTGTTTCATCAATATATAAATGTATTCTATTTTCCCATCAAACAAAATCTGTATTCTACCTCAGATCATGTATTTTGGGCACTCATATACTGATTCCACTTGTAAAGTTCATGTTTGAGATGCATATAAAATCATTATGCTAATGGACTAAAGCTCTGTTACACTCCAATTTTCCCTATTCTTCAGAGACACCTCCTTTAGATTTGTGATTTTAGACTTCATTGTACATTAGATACTGCTAGTATTGTACACTCTTCCTATTTGTAGTATACACACATGAATACAGTAGTCAGTATGAAAAAAGTGCTAGGATTATCTCAAGCGAACACTAAGGTGCACTATGGACAACATGTGAAACATGAAAAATCCTTTATGTACTACATGTTTGAAAATTGTGTTTTTACTGTAAAACAGATTGTATGTTAACCTCTAATTTTGCATATTTTTATCATTGGCATGATATATGTAGCATACTTTTAAGATATAAAAATGCATGTTTGCATTTTAATGGATGTGCATTGCTGTATTTTTAATGCAAGAGTGCTTTCAACGAAAGTATATTAGTATAAGCCTAGCAAGCTTGTAAGTTAAATGTAATTTCTTTTGAAAATTTTTGCATGTACCTTCCAACTGCTCAAATATAAGAAAAAAACATTATGATTTGTGCATACAGTATGTACATACTTGCTCTTAGGCTTCAACAGTACAGTCATGACAGTTTTGTGTCAAGGTCATTCTGACACAAGGTCATAAGGCCTCGGGGGCCTTCAAAGGAACTCTCTTCACATGCAAAAAATGCTAAGTAAATTGAATTATTTATCCATTGTACAAAATAACCTTTAAGATGAGATTTATAAAGAGATTATGTTTATTGCCCATCCACTTTAAAAGTGTGTTGTGTAAACATGATTCTATGTGTCAAAATATTTTGCTCGAAATGTTGAAAAATGTTGATTTTTGATGAAAATGGTCTAATACAAGAGATATAAGAATACATGTATAAACAAAGTATATCTCCGTTATTGAAATTTCAATCATTAGAAATGTTTGTACAATGGATACTTCTATATTAGTTAATTTTTAAGAAAATACTGTTTTAATTAATAATCTGTATATTTGATATTCAAAAACTTATGAAGCTAATTGGAAATATTTGTCATAAAATGATAATCAAAGTCATGTAGCATATACATGTACATATAAAATGTGTGCATGTCAGGATACTTTTAAGTCTATACATGCCGGAGACTAAAAATAATCAATGATTCATTCCTACAAGGGAGACAGTCGTAGAAGATACAAACAACGTCACGTCTTATATTTCTTGATACAGGAAACAAAGCATCCCCCTCCAGATGACTCCAGTAGACATGATGCCACCATTCAGAGGCTCTCTAAGATGTACCAAGGAGCTCGTATTGATATGATCAAAGATATTTTCGAAGCGTGAGTTAGCACATTTTGTATGATTAACATTAAAGTTAGTTTGATACTGATTTTCAATTAAAATGTCACTGATGTATGTCACTGATGTATCATGTACTATGGAGGGACATAAGTTGATTGACCATTTCTATTTTGTCACAGTTTACAAACATGGTACTTTTATACTGAAGGCTGAAGTTCTCATGTCATTGATGATGCTCGCATCATTGATGATGTTAGTATAAACTACTACTGTTTGGTTTGTTGCTGCAGTATTGAAATAATTGTACTTCTTATGTCTTACATAACCCAACTTGCAGGGAATGCCTATTCCATTGATATTCAATTTAAGGTGAACTTCAAGGTCAAGGTCACACATTTGTGGTCCTGAACAATGATGGTAATCGAACTTTGTGGTCGTAAAGTGAAGATTGCTGCCAATTTAAATAAACTAAAGTTTTTGAAAACTTCCTTATTGGGTATTTGGAGATTTTTATCGGTCCATATAGTAGATATAAGAGGGCTGTTTGATAAATTCGTAGACAAGTTTATTAAAAAAAAAATTGTAATCGTCAAACATTTTGTTCATATACTAATTTATTCCTTAAGATTTCATATTCTTATTGTGCAAAATTTAAAGCAATCAGTCAATTAGGACAGAAATACGGTGTTTTTCTTTAGGAGTAACTTCGGAAAGCGGGGCAGTAAATTACGTCCAAAATGACGCCACGCAAATTACGGAGTACTTATTATCTTTATCCTTTTCTTCTGTCTCTAAATTTGAAATCATATTGAGGCATAAGTCATTTAATGTATTTCAATCTGTTCAAAAATAAATCATACAGATTAAAAAAGGCAATCATGTGCTCAAATTATTCCCTGGTTCTAAATTAAATCTGTTCACAATCATGGCAACAGGTGCATAAAAGAATTTCATTTTAGAGTGTATGGATCGTTCAGTTTTGTTTTCTCATGTCGTCCAAATCATTCTTTTTAAATGATTTTCATCAAATTCTCACCTTCGTTGCAAATTATAGAATATTGATGTGCGCTCTGAATATTTTCTTGCATTCCATATGTATCATCTATAAAAGTATAATGTCTTTTGTGGAGTTTGTATAAGCCTGAATAAAAGATCTATGATTTCATTTTGTGTAAAAATTACAGGAAGACGTCATTATTTCCAAGCATAGTTCTTAATGGTACTTCTTGTAATAGTGATATCTAAATACCAATGTATCGTAAAAAGTTCAAATTTCAGTATAACTTTTAAATTCTATGAAATAATAATTATATACATCGACTTTCTCGGCGTCTGCAGTTAGAAATGATAAAGGAATTAAGTGCGTGTGTACACGATTTCGATATCTCAATTTTCTTACTGTGCCGCTATACGTCACAACACATTATTTGAGACAAAGATTAAGTGACATAATATTTCAATCATCATGATATTGTATGAATTGATTATAATAAATCTCATCAATGTATTATAAGAAAATTGTTAGGTTACTGTCACACATTTCTGAAATATTGCTGTTGTCTATGAACTTTTGGAACAACCCTCGTAGTGTGAGCTTTTATCGGACCAAATAAATTGTTATGGACTAATTCAACAAAACTTATTCTTTTCAGGAACTCGATAAACTGTAAATGATTTATGGCCAAATGTGCAATATTTGTATTGAGTAACTTATAGTGTAATTGTTTGTTTTGTTTCTTCTACAGATCCCAGCACAATGAGCAAAGAGCAAAAACAATGTTGGAGGGAATGGGGTATGCGCCAACAGCATACAACTCGGCATCATCATCATTAGCTTCTCCTAAAAAATCGGCGTCACCATCGCCAAAAGCCGCAGCAAAGAAAACACCCCAAAAAGCTGCTGCTAAACCTCAGATTTCAGCCACAGAGAAATATCAAAGTAAAGTACAGTACTAGGGGAAATTATGATTTCATGGATTATAAAGTATAGAGAATTGCAGAAACTTTAATTTGAAGTTTTGTGGAAATTATGAAAGTACCATATGTCATAAGTATATAGTTGCAAATATATCGGAAGTATATAAGGTATACTCTATTTAGTTATTCATGTGTGATGCATATTTGAATTTCCAATTAGCTCAATAATTAAAGTTAAGATTGTACAGTATATAATTTCCCGAACCTTTTAGGAAAGCAGAAACTTATACAAGAATTCCCAACAAGTGCTGATTCTGTGATAAGCATGGCCTTAGAATCTGCAGATTACGATCTAGGAAAAGCCCGAGTTTTGCTGAAATCGTTTGCCGAGACGTCAGTACCCAAGAGGTATGCGTAGATACAGATTTGTTTTACCATACATTTGTTGTATTCTAGACAATGTTAATAAAAATCCAAACTTCTAAAAATTATTCACTTTATTTTTTTCATTTTATATGTATGTCTAAAACGATTGCTTACTTGCTTTATTCCAGCACTGCAAGATCGAAGGTACTTGAAACAGGTAAGAACAATATTCTTATTCTTCTTTTAAAATATTGTACAATTACATGCATCAACTATAGATTTTATTTGGAACGATTAATTTGTACAGATTCATTCTTTCAGTTCATATTCAAAATGAATTGAAATTTAAATTTGAAAAGCCATCAAAATAAACAAGCCAAATCCAAAGCATCTAATGCCTCTTTGAAAGTACCAGTTGGAAAAGCTTGTAAAAATGTTTTAAGCCAATAATCTATAAATTTCAGGAACTCCCTGGACATAAATTATATATATTTAACTATGAAATTATTTATCTTTATAAATAGACTTTAGTGCCAGTACGTCTTTTTCCTTCACATCAAGTACAGAGCCGGCAGCTTTGGATATGGACGTTGGAATGCCTGTAGCTTTTGGAGAGACAAGTACAAGTAGCAAGTACGTGTGTTTATACCTTGCCTAGCTATCTAATTTAGATAATATGATCCCTAAGTGTTGCTATGCTTCACAGGCGACATGAAAAGAGCAATGCAATTCTTCAAAAAAAATTAGAAATACCTTAATCATGCATATTTACATGTATATAATAAATACATTTTCTCTAACTGTTGCAAACAGTGAGGATGATACAGAAGAACTTAGTGATAGTGAAAGGTATTCATGTTTAGTAGTCATAATGTGTACAGTAGTGTATATATCCCATATACATGTGGACTTTTGCTACCAATAATTATTTGGTAAAATATCATATAATGAATTCACAGAAGTATCTGCCGGCATTACACATTCATGTTTACTATTGTCCTGTTCACTAGATCCAGAGCATCCTGTTTTCCCAGTTTTCTCTAAAATATGATAATGTCATCTTCCAAAAAGATATCAGCTTTATAGTACTCCTTCAGTCGTAACAGAAAATACCTTTGTTTTGGCTGTACGTCAATTAAGTTAGAAATACATGTTGTAGGACGGAAAATAAAAAGTCTACGGGGATTTTCTATAGTACAATCAAATGTGTGAAGTCAGACGCTTTGACATCACTGTTAACTATTGTTGAGATGGAGAACAATATGGCTTGAAATTAACATGGAAATTTCCTGTAGACATTTTATTTTTCATATTGTGGTTTGAAGGCAGCTGATAGGGTAAGTTGAAATAAATTTCCAATTACGACTAAAGGAAGTCAATTCTTGGAAATAATTATTAATAGGAAAATTCTTCAGATGAAGAATAAATCGCCAAAACAGGGTGCTCTGGATTTAGTGAACAGGACAGTACATGTACTTTTTCTGTACTTCAAAATATTTTGTTTCTGTGAAAATACAAAAGTCCACAGAATATTTTGTATCCCCTGCAAAATTCATTATTAAGTCACAAGAATTGCCTTGGTTGCATGTTTATCTGTTGTATTTGTTGTTAAATATTTTGTGCACCATATGGAGATGCAGTTCAACCTATTTTGATAAATAGAGGATCAATGTAAACTCTATGTCAGGCTATTTACAGTAAATTCTACGTTAGGAAAAAATTGAAAGGAGTGACATGAGGCAAAAATTTTTATCAATTAAATTTTACAAAATGTTTTTTTTTTTTTTTGGCAAAGAATGTAGGTGAAGTCAAAAAATGGATTTGTTTGCAACTCTAAAAAGGCTTAAAACTTCTAGATGACATAAACATATTAGTGACGTAGGACTACCCTAAACAGAAACTGTCCTGGAAAAAGGGGAATTTTCCATGGACTGCTTTACTGTAAATGTAGTGAAGCTCCTGTCATTGTTGCATGATTAGTGATATTTAATCATGATGCAAAAAGCAAAGATCAAGTATTATTAAAGTTTATACATGTACCAGCAGTGGATTTTACATACACTAATTATAACACATAGGTATATAAGGGAAATATCTTTCTTGAACATTGTCATACTTGTAAAGTTTAGAAAATTAATCCACTATATGTATGACATATAGGCCCAAAAAGACAGGGAAGTCACCAGCAAAGAAAGCCCATAAAAAGGAAGACAACCAAGCAGCCAAGAGAACGGCAAGTCCAAAACCGAAGGCTCCAACATCAGCCAGCGTACAAGTCAGCAGAGCAAAACAAGTCACACAGTATGTATAATATTTATGATCTATTTGTAAAGCTTGCACAGTACACTTATGTCATAACTGTACTTTGGTACTTTCAATGTAGTCAATCAGGAATGTCACTCGTCAAAACTATTTTAGATGGAGTGCTGACTTGTTGATGTCTACAAGTGATGCCCTCCAAACTGTGACAAAAGCTTGTTGTCTCAGGCAGAAGCAAACTAAGGAAAGCCAGTCGTATGTGACTTCTGTATATTTGTGTTGTTGACTGAAGTTGGTCATTGTCATTTCTTATGCTATTATTTACATTAGTCTAGATACTAGTATTTATAACAAGCTAGGGTTTGATTTGCTTTGGTAAAATTTTGGATATTGTAATATTGACCTTTGTAAATGTAGATCATCTTGTCCTACATTCAGTCTATTAAGGCATGAAATGAAATTTTGAAGACATGAGTATGATTGAGAATTTCTGCCCAGTACAATGAATTTTGAATTAAACAATTCATATGAGCTGTTCCAAGAAGTTTTTTCCATTGATCTTCATGCTTAGTTGTCTTTCCTTAAAAAACTGCTTAATGATCTGTGAGCTTTGATATTTTGTCTTGACAATATTTTCTTGTGGTATATTTTCCCAGAATTTGACCCTTTGACCTTCACATTAAACTTTTTGCAAACATATCTTACAAGTTCCAATCTCTTTGTTGTGATGGCTGAAGAATTTTTGTATTTTGAATGTACTTTTATTTTCATACCAAGAAATGAAGGGTGTATGCTTGCTTTTGTTCTTGGTCTCACTTTAGGTATATGATCATTCTTTCTTTTACGTACAATTACATTTAAGCATTTATTGTTTTGCATGCTATGCATAGTGACTTTTAGGAATCCCAGTGCTTTATAAGCAGTCTCTTTCAGACCATTGATGTTGAATGGTTTGTTGCAGGCCTTTTAACTTTCACATAATTAAGACCAATAGCTTTTGACATTGTAGCTGTATAATTTATTTTAGTACATCAGTCAGTGGTCCCTCTAGACACAAAGTTGTTACACATCAACCAGGCCATGAATCACAGTACAGGACTCTTGCTAAAGGTCCAGACCCAACACTCAGAAATGGACCTAACAAAGACTATCTCATGTAAGTATAGTCAGATTTGTAATGTGCTGACTTCAATATGCCTTTGTAAAATATGGACCTATAATGCAATCAGGTGATGGTTACCACCTGTATGTCCAAAACAGACAGGCAGTATTGAACTCATAATTGTTACCGTCTGTCTGTCTGTCCAGAACAGAATAGACAGGGTATTGAAGCTCTGTGGAATTTCTCAAAAATTTTATTCATCTGAACTGAACATAATACTTGCTTAATGGAAGGCTATGTTCTACATGAATATATGCATACAAATATGTATTATTCATGACTTAATTTTATGTTTGTAGCGATGATTTATCTATTATGTAATACGCTTATCTTGGTCAGTTATTTTGTACAGCTGTATAATTGTACTTTTTATTTACATGTTCTTTAGCTTCTTGATGCTCTTGATTTCACAGAAGCGAGTACACAGTCACCATGGGGCCAAACCACGCCTACAGGATTGGGCCCGATCCCAACAATGTCAAAGGTCCAATGATGGCAATGGGGGCGGACCCAAGTATTAGATGTGGACCAATGAGAGGGTGAAGAAATCAGGCGGTAAACCTTATTCTCTATCAGGGGACGTCAGGACAGTAAATTGTCTTACATGTTACACTGGATTTAACTTGGAAAAAAGGCGAATGTCATCATATTGGTTTACATTACCGGTATGACATCATATATATATACAGAAAAAAATGGATCATAGATACATGTACTTAATTACTTGGCTGTGAAAATACAAATTTATTACAAGTAATTGGCAATTTTGTCAGTCAAATTGCTGACTCTTTCGAAGAAACAAACTATTTGTTGTTTGAAGTGATAAAATATGTGAACAAAGGTTTACTTTTAAACATTAGATGTGTAAGAATTTACTGTTGTCACGGAATGTTGTATTATATTTATCCCCCTTACAAGAGGGTCCATGTGCAATTTACATGTATGTTTGATTTTATCACTTTCTAAATTCTATAAAAGGAATCTGCTGAATGTTTTATCAGTTGTATTTATTCGTGTTCAAGAAAAGATGAATTTAGCATATATGCTTTTATGGTATACAAGTATCATGAATTGATCGGGATAGAAATTTATTGTTCCCAGACACAATACCAACTATATGTACTTTGTTATCCATGAATCAAAATAATAAAATGAGCCTTGTCAAAGCCATAGCAGGTGATATGTAATCAGTAATGGCATGCACTCTCATTGTATTTACACGTACATATCTTGTCCTGCATTACAAATGATTAGAGGAAGTTTATGATCTTGATATAGTATTATGATCAGCTTATAATACTTTATTGATGTTTTATGGGGACATCCATTTTTGATCCGACCAAACAATATATACATGTATATATATATACATTTACTGTGCAAATGACAAGAAACACTCAATATTCACAATTTTTCACCTCTGTTATAAATGTAAATGGAAAATGGGATACAAAAATCACAGCGTAGTGACTGCTAAATCCAGAAAAAAAAATCCAGCCTAAACACTTTAGTGGACTTTAAGAATTTCGAGGATCAAGATTTGTAATACTTCCTCACTGAGGAATTTTATTCATTCTGCATATTTACTGTGATTTTATCAAAAATGTTATACATCTCTGTGTTACTTGCAACTAACATCAACTGACTTTATAAAATACATGTTGTTATTTCCTTGTGCGTGTAGTAAATATGTGTATACCAGGGTTCTTCTACATATGAAGCTCTTTGAAATCATCAGTTTTATAGATAGATTTGTTATTTCTTTATTTATTATGAATAAATTCTTACCTCATTATACATTGTTTAACTTTTCACTACCAGCAATGAGAGACAAGACTACCTATTTAACTTTTCACCACCAGTAATGAGAGACTGCATATCACTGTAATTTGGAGATGGTACAATGTATATTGTATTTGCCTTTTTAGGGCAAAATATGTGTGCTGGTTTGTTACTTCATCATACATGTAATTGTGGAGCTCAACTACATATTGACAAGAAACAACAAATGAAATACTGATCTATACGCAAGAAAAACTTGATCCTCATATAACTTTTATTTTGGTGCGCTTATTTCTAGATACTTTGATAAAAGGCCAAAGAGTAGGGGAAAAAAGAAGCTATTAAATATCAATCATACAACGTTGAAAATTGAGACCTATCTGACTAACTTGACTAATATGGATATCTATAAACTTTAAAACATGGTTATAGTCTAAACAAGATTTATAAGACTGGTCTCAACTACATCCATTAATTTTAAAACCTTGAATCAGGAATACGGTTGTATTTTGTATTCGTTTGCTACAAAGTAAGCATTTTACCTCGAAATACACACGGTGTAGAAATAAACAGCACACTCTTGTTTATTTCATTCCAAAATCTTTTCATTTCATGTGAACATTTTTTTTAATAAATAAATGACTTTAAAAGGGAAAAAATGAAACTTTCATTATATTATGGCCTTAAAGACTTATTCGTAAAAAGCCCCCACCTTCCCTTTTTCTGTTTTTCGTCTCTGAGGCATCGTTCCCCCCTTGCTACAGAACCCCACTTTGTCATTAGATGTGTATTAGTAATGTAAAAATGGCGTTCTGTAGCTAAAGGGGGGGGGGCAATGTTTTAAAAAATCTTCTCCATTTTCCACTGATTTCTATAAAAAAAGACATCTTTTGCCCCAAAATTTAGGAAAATGATGCACGATAAATCTTATCCGACTGTTGATTATGATGAAACCAAGAACTGGCATCAATTTCTTGAAGTTTTGAAAATTCTACTTTTACATGGCAGATTTTACGCCTAACTTGTCAGCTCCTTATTTTGAAATCCCTGTAACAAAATTCCGCCTTGCTCCTTGGGTGTCATTTCCACTTGATGTCCTCGAGTTGTCCGTAGGCTATGATATGTACAAAAGGCAGAAATATGCGCAATAACATAATCTCCTGCAGAAATTAAAATACTTATACCGATCTTTTTCTGTGAAATGAAATGTGTATCATGACTTTAAATCATGGTTGAAGTGCACAAAATAGCATTTTATTCCTATAATGAATACTATAAATAAATTGTTGCCAAAGAAATAACAGTTTGTCATGATCTTGCTGTAAAGTCAAAGTCAATGAAGGAAGGCAACAATGGATTGAAAATAGTAGATAGACAGGAGTTTACATACACATGATTCAAGTATTCTCAGAGAGGTTATTAGACTTATTTTAAATGTCTTCAAATTGAATAGCATCATTTTAGAACAGATTTTGCAGTATGGACCAGACATGCGCGTTTCGGGTACTCAACCTTCGACAGTTGTCCGTAATATGACCAAAGAGTGTGAAAGTTAATTATGTCAAACAATGTACCGAAAGACGAAGCAGTGTGGGCGGGAATATGAATTCTGAAACCTGGGTCCTGTAGCATCACATCACAGTCATCTTGCTACGTCTTTCGGTATATTTTGGACATAATTATCACACATTTTGGCCATATTTGATTGTTTGGATTGAGGATCACTGACGAGGGTTAAATACCCGAAATGTGCATGTCTGGTCCACGCTGTTAATTAATCTGCTTTTAAATGATGTTAATGAATTTGAAAACGTTTAACATTTGCACCACTTGGTTAGTGGCACTGCTGGTGGACCAGGAGTCCCCGAGGGCACATGTAGCCAAGTTCGATCAATTTCGGTTGGTCGTTTCTTCAAACGCACTCGAAAATTTCTGTTTACAAAATGTTCTCAAATTTCTGAAACCTGGGTCCTGTAGCATCATATCCCAGTCATCTTGCTACGTCTTTCGGTATATTTTGGACATAATTATCACACATTTTGGCCATATTTCATTGTTTGGATTGAGGATCACCGACGAGGGTTAAATACCCGAAACGTGCATGTCTGGTCCACGCTGTTAATTAATCTGCTTTTAAATGATGTTATTATACCTCTACTGATTTTTTCCTATATAAAAAGAGACTCATTAAATATAACTAAATCCCTCAAAATCGCCTGGTAAGACTATTTCCCTGCAAAGGGGTGCGTTAGCTGAGAAGACTATTTCCCTGGGGAGTTAGTTTCAAAATGGGACGGAGCTTCTTTGAGGTGTGTCAGTATCAGCCAATCAGCGCCGTTGCAGGTTGATCGGATGACGCTATTAATACGCGAACAGAGTAATCCGCCTCCTATCCGCTTAGCACATAAATTAATCTACAATAAAATAAAACAATCAAAAATTAAGCATGTATGAGAATGATAAATGATGTTTCTGTTTATCTTATCATCAAAAGTTAATATTTTCCCTTACTCAGTCATTCAGTCGAGAAGGCAAGGCAAAATCATTAGAATTTCCATTGGAACCATGTGAACCTAAGAGATATGTTTGTTTCAATATATAATGTTTGTTTCTGTATAATAAAACAGTTAAAGTATACCATTGAGTTCCATGTTTTAATAAAAATTGGCTCAATCTTACTGTTAAACAAATACTTTCTGATCAACATCAACAAAACATTATTTCAGATATTGAAAATTCTTCAAAAGCATCTTGTTATAAGATTTTTAAAGATAATGTAAATTTTGAAGAATACCTTGATATTTTATGTGAAAAAGATAGATATACTTTGTGTAAATTCAGAACAACAAATCATAGATTAATCATTGAAACAGGAAGATGGCAAAAAATAGGTAGATCAGACAGGATTTGTAATTTATGTAATCAAGGACTTGTAGGGGATGAATTTCATTATTTGCTTGAATGTACATATCTGAATTCTGAAAGAAAAGATTTTCTAGGTGATGAATTTTGTATCTTGCCAAATATACATAAATTTAAGAAATTACTCTGCACAAATAATATCAATCTTCTTCGAAAAATCTGTCAATTTATACGTATTATTTTTTCAAAAGCCTCTTGTATTCCATGATATTTAACAACCAAACTTCATACCACATGCTCTAGGAAAATGCTTACACGTCTTTATTATTTATTAAGTCTTGTCCTCCTTTGAAAGTAATAAGTTTAATGTAATTTGCAATTTTCTATATCGTATATGATCTATTTTCTATTTGTGAACACCTACAATGTTTGTTGTACATATTGTATATATGTTGTTCTCTATGCCGTAATGGAAAAAGAGAAATAAATGATTCTGATTCTGATTCTGAGGGAGTTAGCACGATTCTGGTATACTTTAATTGTATAGTAATGAATTTGAAGACGTTTAACCTACATTTCAGAAATTGCAAGAAATTTTGATAACAAAAATTTTCGAATGTGTTGAAAAATCGATCAACCGAAGACGATCGAACTTTACTACATGTGCCCTCGGAGACTCCTGGTCCACCAGCAGTGACACTCACCAAGTGGTACAAATGTTAAACGTCTTCAAATTGAAAAGCATCATTTTAGAACAGATAAATTTACAGCATGGACCAGATATGCACGTTTCGGGTACTCAACCTTCGTCAGTGTTCCTCAATCTGAACAATATAATATGACCATAGAGTGTGAAAGTTATTATATCCAAAAATGTACTGAAAGACGTAGCAGGATGGATGGGATATGATGCTACAGGATCCACGTTCTAGAAATTTCAAGAAATTTTGATAACAGAAATTTTCAATGCGTTGATCGATGAATTGATCGAACTTGGCTACATGTGAAACTGACTAATTATATATTCTTCAGTGCAAACAAATACAGTAGACAAGCAAATTGAGGCATTTTCAATAAGAATTGTCCAGTGCCATCGCGATATTGTTTAAGGGTCTCGCGTCAAAATCAACAATAATTGAATAAAACTTCACATCTAGAAGGCATGTTCACGAGCGTAATATTTCATCGGCGTTCCACCACCAACCACTGACGTTTTCACACGCATAGCAAGAATTAATTTCTACTTTGCGATATAACGTACAAGATCCAATAAGAGGTATTTAAGTTTTCAATTTGGTTTAAAACTTCAATTGCTGTAGTGCGCTAGTGGAAATATTTTTCATATATTAAAAAGAGGGATAACTCTAACAGAAAGTATATTTGTTAACTTTTTGTGCGATGTCTGGGGTAGGAGCTGATGGGGAGATTGAGCGCCTGGTTAGGCAGCTGAACTTACAGCAGCACCCAGAGGGAGGCTTCTTCTGTGAACTGTTCCGGGGGGACAGGCAGATGACATTTACAACCAAAACCAAGTAAGTTGAGGCCTAAATTTAATCCATAAACCGCTACAAACGAAAAGTAGTTATATATATTGTACTTGTAAAGCGCGGATCTTGAGGGGTTGAAGGATGAGGGGGTGGGTCAGGACTCCCTTTGGCATTTGCAAGAATGCTTATTTTTCCCCGATTTTACGTACATTTATTTCAAAACTACATATATAGGCTGGATCCCCCCCCCCCCCTCGAATGGTTGAACCCCCCCCCCCCCCCCTATTTGAAAAAATTAGATCCGCCCTTGTATTGTTCTCTGCTCATGTTTTACTTCTCGGTAACATTTCCATATATTTTTAAACAGTTCTTATGATGATTTTTAAAGATGAAAGCATCCACACCTGTAATCAAGAGTCAAGTAGGTTATCGACCGACCGAAGTTCATCTGGGTTCACTCAAGAGTGTTTTTACTGAGTGGAAAAAATCTTTTACGGGAGGGGGTTCAGCCCATGGAAAACCCGTACATAAAAACCGGGAAAATCAACATTTTTGACAAAATCCATGGAGTCCTGACCCTCTTCCAAGTCCCTCCTTCTAGATCCACACTTGCTGTCCTGCATCGAGACCCTTAATTTCCTTTTACATATACAATCATCGGGGTCCTCTTCCTCTACAACATATTAAAAAATCAATTAGACATCAATTGGTTAATGATCATTGGATTGTTTTATTGCGTTATAAATGTTTTTGTCCAGCTGTCGGTTTTTTTTTTGGTCGAGAGTCCCACTATATAATGACTAATGAGGGGGTGGACAGGGTGAAAGGGGGCGGGAGGGGGAGGGGAGGGAGAAACATAGTGGGGAGGGTAACAGTAACTAAAAAGAATCGGGAATATCTTTTAAAGATATAAATAATCTTGTTATTATGAGGTCAAATATATAATCTCAGTTTGAAGAATTATCACAAAATTAGCTTTATATTGTTCCTTAAAAATTTTCCGGCTCGCTTCGCTTGCCACAGTTTTTCATCCAAACAGGACTATTCTTATTTTAAAGTTAAAATTAGGAAAATAACCCAAATAATTTCAGAAATGCGCCGATTTAAACTTCTTAAGTTTAAACTTTGTCTTGAAAGACTAACATGATTAACCAAAAAACCAAGTCCCCCCCCCCCCCCCCCCGGATATCAAATGGACCGTGTCTAAGCAACATTTAATTTTATTTTAAGGCCTTTTATCTTTATAAACAATGAGACTTGAGTGTATCATATTTCCCCTTAGCACCAGGACTTTTGATTGAAAATAAGTATTTTTTGGGGGAGGAGGGAGGAAGGGGGTGGGAGGGGGAGGAAGGGACGGGAGGGGGAGAGTGGTACCCCCCTGTCGCCCCCCACTAATGTTATACACATATATTTCAGACATGATGGACCAAGGGATGTAGGTACCTGTATCCATTACTTATTGAAAGCACCAAATTTCACATCATGGCACCAGGTCCTGTCTGATGAACTGTTCCTATGGCATGCAGGGGGTCCCTGTAAGGTGAAGGTTTTATGCAACTTGAACGGTAAATACTGAGTACATTGTATGAACAGAATGCTCATCGAAAAGACCACTTTGAGCCTTGAAAATAGCGATTTTATAAATATCATATCTAAAACACTATTGCCTTAAAAATAGTAATCAAATATCATTTTTATGCGAAATTAAAAAAAAAAAACACCCCAGTTTTTTTGTCAGTTGCATCCACATAGATTTATCTTTGAGATTTGACCACATTTTGTGTCGTATTATCTTATCAGTTATACCTACTGGACAATGAGGGTAACCTGACACACAAGATTCTCGGTGACGCCTTGAAGGACGCAGACCATGTGTATCAAGTCCTGGTGCCGCATGACACGTGGTACGCCGCTGAACTCCTAGACGATGTCAAATATGTATTGTTTAGTGCTGTTGTTATTCCAGGTAATACATACATACTCTTATACACAATTAATCTTTTCTTACTTTGACTAGAACACTGACAATTAATTTCATGCCCTGTTTACACGACGGGTTTAATGCGCATTAAATCGAATTTAATGCGCATTAGATTTTAGCTGCGTTCACACGAGGAATCTAATGCGCATTAGTTTAATTCGCATTAGATTTAATGCGCATTAGATTTTGCCGTGTGAACGCAAAGCGAATCTAATTCGCATTAAATCTGGCGCATGCGTATATGATTTACTAGAATTCTACAGTACATTTCCACCATAAATGGGCACTTTTGATAACCCTTGAACCTCGAAACATAGAATAAGAGGTAAAAATACTTGATTTCATTCACAATGAACCCTATAAGTAACTGTACTGCGTCTCTTAACTTACGTAGAGTAACATTCTATTATGACGTCATTAAATTTTTACATCATAATGACGTCATTCAATGCATGCCCAACTTACGAAGAGGTAAAGATGCAAAACAATATACAGGCATGCAATCGACACTTTTACAATCTAAAGTATGCGGCTCACAGTGCAAATGTACCAAAATCTAATGCGCATTAGAATGTGTCGTGTGAACGCAATGCGAATCTAATTCGCATTAGAATAAAGCGCATCAAATCTAATGCGAATTAGATTTAATGCGCACTCGTGTGAACAGGGCATCAAAGTCAGAAAGGGTCCCGCCTTTTACTCAGTGCAGGCCATGGTCAGAACAATGAATATTTTCTATCATTAAGGTAAAACGGTGCCACATATGAAAATCTGTCTTCATTTGAATGAGTTAAAGAAGAACCTGACGAAAATCTCAACAGCACTCACAATAGAGTACAGAATTAAGCATCGACGGACCCCTAGCAAGCTAGAGGTGGTTTTATATAGTGGACCATCCCCCTAGTAGATCTTCCCCCCAGATGATCTACTATATAGCAGGACATCCCCCCGGAAGATCTACTATATAGCAGATCTTCCCCCCGGATGTTCCACTATATAGTAGATTATCCCCTGGGGGATGTTTCACTATATAGTAGATCATCCCCTTGCCATAGCAAATCTTCCGTGAGCGGATGATCTACTATATAGCAGATCATCCCCCTTTGCTAAGTATTCCGGATAACCATTCCGGGTTTCAGAATACCTGTCTTTGTTTAGAATTTTATATACCTCAGTGATTTCCGCTTTTGTCTAAAGTTGTACACAGAGGCAGAGTTGAATTGAAAAAGAATCCCTTTCTGAACGTGCATTAAATAGGAAATAGTTTAAAATAGTTAAGTGAAAAACCCAAACCGAAAACGGGGGGGGGGGGGGGGGGGGGGGATAATGCACTATATAGTAGACCATCCCCCCATTCTTTTCGTTAACTCGGAAATGCCTTAGGCACGGTCCATTTGATATTCTGGGGGGGGGGGGGGGGGGGGGGGGGGCTTGGGTTTTTTTCGAAAAAAATAATTTTGCTCTCAATTTTGATGAAAAAAATAAATTTGCTTATGGTGTGACAGAAAAAAATAATCTTGCTCTTACAAATAATCTGAATTTGAAGAATTACCATAAAATTTCGCTAAAATTCTTGAAAATTTTCCGGCTCGCTTCGCTCGCCGCAGTTTTTAATTTGTATCAAAAATTTTTTGGCTCGCTATGCTCGCCATTGTTTTCTATCAGAACATTATTTACTAATGGCAATGTTCATATATTTGAAGATATCAAAAGTTATACATGTATGTGAATGAAAAAGGGCTTCCTTAAAAGCTTAAATATATTATCAATAATTATGTATAATTGCTATTAATACATGTTGCATGAATCCCATAGAGTCTAATATTTTATGTTCTTGTAAGCTTTGAAGGAGAACTTCAATTATTCACCGATTTACAATTCTACATTTAAATATTTGTCTAGGAGACCTTCCCCTCAGAACCTCTTATACATGTTATATACATGTACCTTATATAAAATATTGAGAATTGTATTGTAAATATCTTTTATCTCTCTGTTTAAAAGTGAATTGAATACTTGCATAAAAATAAACTAATACATCAATATTTAGAGTTTTGTGTAAAAATATAAATAATTTCTATTAATAAAACACAAACATTTTTCATATGCGCATCACTTTGTTAAAAAAATTTCCTTGCTCCAACTTTGCAAGAAAAAAATAATTTTGCTCCGGTCCGGGGCGAAAAAAATAATCTCGCTCCGACAAAAAACCCAAGCCCCCCCCCCCCCCCCCCCCCCCAGAATATCAAATGGACCGTGCCTTACCGTTCAAGTTTTCATTTTATTACGCTTATCATCAATTTTGTGTAAATTCCAAGTCGGTAACGGTATAGGGGGATGATCTACTATGGTTTGGAAGGGGGAAGATCTGCTATATAGTGAAACATCCCCCCTGGGGGATGATCTACTATATAGCAGATCATCCGGGGGGAAGACCTGCTATGGGGGATGATCCACTATATAACAGTGGGACCAAGTGCCCGGGAGGAGTAAGCATCCCCTGTTGGCTAGCCGCACCCGCCGTCGATGATTATGAAGCATGGAAATGAAAATATATAAAAGTCATGCACTGTCTGACGTTATGTCTATATGGAAAGTGCAATGGCGACAATGTCAGGGAAATATATTCAAAACACTTACTGTCAAACCCCTCGCGGGGAACTTTTTTACGAGCTCCACACGGCAAAGGGCATAAGTGTGACACAAATGAGTTAACATTGGTCATAAGTTAATATTTTCACATATAGATAAAAGGTAACAGTCGATGTCACATGATCAAGAATTGTAAAACCGAAAAGAAAATATTTTGTAACAAAGAACACGCATGCAAAATATGAAAGTCCTGTCTCTGATGGAACAGTAGTAATGGTCAATACTAAATTTCGGAATGTAGGTCAAAGTCAAGATCAAATTATCAAAATTTTGATACTAAATAAGAGAAAGTTCTTGTCAAAAGGAATATATGCCAAAAATAAGAGTTCTACCTCAGACACCTCACTAGTAATGGACAATGTTAAAGTTATTAAAGGTAACTTGATAAAATTTTGTTACCATCAGAAAGGTCTTGTCACAAGAAACATGCATATATGAAAGCCCTTTCTCATATGACAGATAATAGTTTTTTTCAGCCGAGGTAACAAGGTAGAAAAAAAAGGTGGGAAAGAAGTTATGACTAATGTTACAGTGTTTTTATTAGCAGACGGACGAACAGACAGACAGACACGGTGATTATTATAGGGCGATCGCCATCTGGCGGAGTCATTCATTGATGCTTATGATATTTTTTACATAGCCGGAATGATCGACCCAATACAATTGTTGTTACTGTTGTGTAACTGTTCAATAGTGTTGGGTCTATCTGTCGGACCAGGACACCGCTGTAATAGAGTCTATTCGATTTTTTTCAGGTTTTGAGTTCAAGGACTGGATTCAAGGAGAGAGGGAGAAATTACTGGAACAATTTCCACAACATAAAGACGTTATAACTAAACTTACAAAAAAATAACATTTCTTATTTACTTTAATTTCACCAATATCTACTATACATCTTAATTAACTGCATGCTAACATAAGTTAATTTACAGATAAATTAATGTACCTATCTAATACACATATCTTTTGTTGTTGTTGTATTTACAATCCAACCTTGAGGTTTGAGCTTGTATATTTTTTCCGGGTAGAAATTCTAATTTTAAAAGCACAGGGATTTATCACGCTTCCCTATGGATTATCTAATAACCCATAGTAAATAGAGCAGCCGGGAAGCGTGGTAAATTCCTGTGTTCAAAAGCAATCGATCATGCTCAATTTTCGACATGACAAAGTTGGAAAGACTCGTATCATTGATTGGTTGAGACGTACACTATTCTGTCCATTATGATCAAAACGTACTCGTATCCTCCTTTTGACTTTTCAATGACAAGAAGTCGAGATACACAGGTTCTAATGGCTGAGATGTTGTAGAGAGGTGCTCGTACATTTGAATGTGATATTCCTTTTTTAATAAATACACCTTTCACACTTTGGAATCCAGTTTTCAAAATCACGACATCATTTCAGGTCAAAAGAATCGATCGCTGACCTCAGAAATAGTGTTATCTTCGAGCATCTTTTTTATTTGGCAATGCGACATTCTGGCCACTCACAGAAACAGACAGAATAGTGAGTTCTAGTGAAAATTGTACCTTTCAATGAAAGACATAAAATACCAAGTAAATAGGACGAGGAAGTCTACATTGTCCTTGAAAAACCAAACTTTCACATTCCTGTTTCCAAGGTCAATAGAGAAAATGGAGAAGAGAGAATTCGATGTATACATAGAAATTTCATTCTGCCTGTATTAGTAAAGAGATTGAAACCTAGAGGTGAAATGGTCAACTGGAAGGTCCAAGCCTAAACCTACCATGAGGATTCGCACAAATTATGAACAAAATGAGCACGTGCAGTTCCGATTCAAAACCTTCCTTAGACATGTTAGAGCCAGCAACAATTTTCATAAAGATATCACAAGTATTGTTACAAAATCCAGTTATACAGAAACTGAGCTATGTACAGTAAGCTTAGTCATACACATCGCTTCTCGCGTTTCGGGTCCTAACAGGCTCCCAAGAAAATGGAAAATTTTATTTTGTTTTTAAAAAACGAGAAGTAAAGAGAAATAATGAAACGGTGATACATAGAAAAGGGTACTGTCTTTCAAGATATTTTTATTTATTATAAAAATCTGCCATTAATGATTATGACTATTTATATCCAGAAAGACAGTACATTTTGTACTAATAAGTTTTGGTGCACTTATATAGGGAAATGTCTATTTTTACGCCCAGAAATAGTCAAAGTCCTTTAACTGAAATAGGGGTCCAGTATATAAAATAGAACAGGCCCTGTATTCTCTGATATCCAGGCATAAATCTAAGTAAGTGTCGCAATTGTATCATCTAAGCTTGTCGGTTTAAATAACTCATTGTATTTATTTATGAGCTATTTTCATCTGTATAGTGGGAAAATGCTAATCTTATATAAAATCAGATTTACATTTCAGATACTGTACATAGTGCTTTTCGAGTTTAACAATTTTTTCGTTTATCATATATACGTCCATCTTTAAGCGATCTCCCGAAAAATCAAAATTTCTTTAACAAACTCGCTGTTAATACAAACAGAAATGGAAGCTTGCTGTTCAATCATCAGATACCAAGTGGATCATCGTAGATTTTCTGATCTAGAGCTTGGTCACTCGTCTTCTTAACACACCGCAGGATGTTAATCCTCAAACTGGAAGGTCTAGATCTAATCCAAAACGGATAAGTACAGGATGTCGTTGTGTCTAATAAAAAAGATTGGAAAAGTAGTATATAGGGCGTATTACTGGATTACCGTTACCTAGCTTTACCTAGATTCTCATTAGTTTTGAGAATCTGATGACCGACTACACAGCCAATTGTGCCTCATATGAAATTCATGTGAAATTTACATGAACTTTACATGAAAGTTCACATGAAATTTATGCGAAACGAGCACGAACATGAAATTTATATGAAATTTTTCACATGAAATTCATGTGAAGATTTTCATATGGATGTTATGTGAATTCAGTTTCTTGTGAAGGTCACTTAGAAAAATTCATGTAAAATTCATGTGAAGGGAATTTATGTGAAATTCATGTGAAATATTTTTCTCATAAATCTTATGTGAAATTTATATGAATTTTATATGAACTTTCATGTGAAATTTACATGATGCTCATTTCATATGAATTTCATGTGAGGCACAATTGGCTGTGTATAGTTACAGTGGCTCGAACAAAGCGTTTATTATTCGGTCATATCTCGGGAGGTATGACCACATCTACAGGCTCAAAATTCATGAACTTGCCCTTGAGAAAAACTCGATGTATTCTTGCGTGCGTACTTACCTTTACCGATAATGCCCTTCCCCGGGGCGATGATCGAGAAAGGTATGTACGCGTCGAGAATAGAGTGAGGTTTTCTCAAAAGTAAGGTGTTGGCCTTGAATAAGAACTTCAAGCCTTCTGCGACCGAATTCCATTTATTATGCATAAATTTATCAATATTCTGCCAGAAAATCATGTAATCAGTACTTAATTAGTTTTGGATAGAATTTAGACACTCAGAACTTTTCTTACCGGTTTTATACGGTAGAATTTTGTCTTCGAGGTTTACGCGAAACGTCATTTCTGAAGCGGGGGAGGTTTTCAACTTAGTTTTTATACACCGATAAATTTGTCTTACTCATACTTTATATTTTCTTTTACTAATATTGTTTTCATCGCTTTATACTGCTTGTGACAGCTATGCGTTCAAAATTGCCTTTCCCGCGACTTTTTCAGAAGGCTCCCTGAAGCTTACCTGAAACTGTAACTTCAATGGTCAGTAATTGGTCATTTCGCTCAGGCGATTCACATTCCAACTGCACGAGCTATTTAAAATAGATTTTTCAAAAAGTGATCCTGACCTATTGAACCATCAACAGGGTTATAGTTTAGGAGACATCAACAGGGTTATAGTTTAGGAGAAATGGTTCTTGATTGATCATCAGGTCATTCAAAATGTAATGTACGTAAAATTTTATAATGAAAAGTCGACATCAATCAATCAATCAATCAATCAATCAATCAATCAATCAATCAATCAATCAATCAATCAATCAATCAATCAATCAAATTCTTTATTTTTATAGAACACAGTAAAAGATATTCTATTAGAGGAATCGATCGCGTCGTTTAGGGCGAAATGACTTCATATGCGAAACGACTCGAGTATGCATCATGGCGTCCTTAGCGAAAAAGAAACGCAGAGATTCTGGATCCACCTCCTCTTCTAGTAGAATGTCCACAATGAAAACGTCAAATGAAATTCAAACATTGTCAAAAGAGTTAATAAGACAATTAGCAATAGCTTTGGACGGGTTCTGCTTTGAAGCAGCTCTCCATTCTGTCAAACTACGACCAATAAAAGTTAAAAACAGCAATGCTGCAGACTCTCGCGGTGGCATAGATTTTTCAAAAGCATATTGTGATGTCAGTGTCGAACCAGAAAGAGTTTTCCTGCTTGGGGACATATTTCAACGTGGACTTGATATTATTGTTGACTATCTAGAGGAAAACAAAGTTCCTGAAAACAAACAGGAGCAGTATGTTCTTGGAAAACTTGTGTCATTCATAAACACATGTTCATGTAAGAATGAATTTCATTTTAACAGTTTTAGCGAGTCATGATGAATGTCCATGGAGCTAATGTCATAGCCTGAGTGTCAGCATCATCAGCCTCAATTATGTAGTCTAGACAAATTTATCTCATTATTCTGTTAGTAGTTTACTATTTCACATGCAAAAAATTCCGCATGACCAGACCTTTCATTTGGGACTTTGTGGAAGAAATTTCCACAAGATAAAATCCAAAATCTGCAAGCTTAATTCAAAGTAAAAAAAAAATATATGAATCTTTAATATTTTATGATGAATATGTAAGTTTCCATGGTTTCAGAAATCACAGAATTTGAAAACTTTTACGCATAGAGGTAGAATGACTGCATGTCGATAAGTGTTTACTTAAGGCCAATAGGGTCTATTACATGTACATGTAAGTTACAATGGATTTGAAAAACTTTAGTGGAGATCATAAAACGAACTCAATTTTTCTACTCGCTTTTTTTTCAGTGGTATATACATGTACCGTATTTTCACTATTTTGACTCACAATATCCAAAATCCACGTGCATATCGCAAGTATTTACTCTTAATTTTGAGGCCTGCAATGTAGTGACCTTGACCTTAGAGTTTGACCTACTTTCAAAAACCTTAACCTGGGCTATATCTCATAAATTATAAGGTCCTCATGACCAAACCTTTCATTTCGGTTCATCATTTTATACCTGGTGACCTTGACATTGGAGTTTGACTTAGTGTGAAATCTTGGATCTTTATATTTCGTGGCGCTCAATTTTTGGTTTTCGTGAAAAGCCTCATCCACAAATTTTATATTCCCAACGAATAATTGTACATAAAGCAAGAAATTTGTACAACTTTTAATCATGACAAAACAATATAAACACCTTCCAATAAGGTGGATACGTATTCGTTAATTGGATTTCGAAATTTGGACAACTTTTAATAACAAAACAATATACTGTAAATTGGTTTTTATTCGTCAGATACCAATTTTCGTCATTTTCGTCAGTGCCTTCCTTGACGAAATTACGTACCGACGAATATAAATACTCCTGACAAAAAATAAATTATAGTAAGGAAAAATTGAATCAGTCTCTTGGTAAACTTAAATATAAACTAGGAGCACTGCGGAATTTTAAGTTTAAGAGTTTTTTAAAAGACATTGTTAAATAGTGTTATTACGACACGCAAAAGGCAAATCAATGAAAACTGAATATGAACACAAGGTCGCATATTATGTACTTCTTACTAAATAATATGTTTTCAAAGCAAGGTAGGTGATATACATGTCTAATTGTATGTTTACCGATAATTGTTAAACAAACAATGAAAACAAACACAACAGATTTGACGGCGGATCTAAATGCTAAGTTGGCATTAATGAGCAGACGAATTTACATTTTAGGGACCTTTGGATGACGAATTTACGTACTGACAAAATGGTCATTTTCAACGAATTGACGAAAATTGGTAATGACAAAAATAAAGCAATTTACAGTAAACACCTTCCAATAAGGTGGATACGTATTCGTTAATTGCTTTTTGTTGCGATGTTTGTCAACAATGTTTTGACCACAAGCCAACCTTGTGACACCTGCTTTAAATTAAGTGACATTTCAGCGACATCTTGGCATGAGTGGCAATAATCCAGTTGGCATGGAGGGGTTTTAAGGTGGATGTTTTGAGATTGACATTAAACGTAATTGTCACCAGTAATGGGAGAAAGATTACTCGCTATGAAGACTAGTTATTTTCCGCCAGAGTTATCTTTCTTTGAACATGTAGCATCCACAAAATTATGTCTCCATGAAAATACTGAATCTCATGAAGCCAGGAAAATTGGGCCCCATGAAGAAACATACATGTATTTCACTACTTTATGAAATTGCCATTTTACTATGAAAATTTACATGGCAATTGATGTTGTCTGACAAGTTTTATTGTAACATTTTATACCCTACAATAGAATTATGCCATGGGCATTATTCATGATGTTTTGCCTGTTTGTGAACCAAAATGAAAGGTAGGAGGCTTGCCTTTATTAATATTAAATCTCATTTATTTCAGATGATCCTATTTCTACTGAAGACCTTGAAAGTATCTCAGAGACAGACTTAACTACATTGTATACAAATCACCTTTTTGGGAAGCTGTCAACATCATCTCGCTATGTGATCAGCAAGAATAGTGAAGAAAAGCAAAAAGATGAATGTCCTTGTGGACGACCTGACTGTAACCTGACAGGCACATATGGAGAGACATGCTTAGGTGAGATTTTATTTCGTCTTAACGAAAAAAAATAGGTGCCCTGTGTTTGTAAATTGTTAGGCAGAGATTTATCATCTGGAAATCTATATTCTAAGTGTATCTTTATAGCCCCACCACCTAATTTTCATATGATAGCTCAACAACCCTTTCACCTATCAAAACCAAATTTGGATATATGCTTACTTTTCTTAAGATGAAGAAGGGTATAGATTTTGGATCAATAAATCAAGGTCATCTTCAAGGTCAAGGCCACATATTATAAGAGTAAAACACTCAAAATGCAACACATTACATGTAGTTTTGAGTTTATTTCATTCTAGATTATATTTCTTGCAGGGAATGTTGAGGTTTGGCATGGAAATTTAGGAGTCATCATCAATAATGAAGTGGTAATAGAGACAGTTGAAGAGGAGCCAGAAAGTTCGGATAGTTTATCTCCAGTGGATACGAAAATCAAATCTTCCACACTTTCCAGAAATTCCCGTTTAATCGCAGAGACAGTAGTGTTTTCATTTCTACAAAAGCAGACAAATCCAGAAAGAGACCATTTCCTAACACCCTGTATAGGTATCAGTAATTGTGAAATGATTGTGTTGTTTTACGACTCGGAGCACGATGTACTGCTAGAAAGCTCAAGGATTCCTATCTTAGAACAGTCAGAGCATGGTCAACCTAACAGGCTGAATTTTGCAGCTATTGTAGTTTCATGGTTTGTTGTAAATTACAAGTACCTATGTTCTGGCTTAACAGATGATATGATATCTACATACAAAGCCGACTTCCTCCTCCAAGCCAAGGATAAGATCGGTGTGTATGAAACAAAATTAAATCTCGGCAATATGGATATGTGGTTCGACAAACGAAACAAATTTCACAGTTCAGAGGAAGTAGTAACTAGCTTGTACTTGTACAAGAGGCATAACAAACTTAGCAAGATCATATTTAACAAGTGCAATTATGACAGTTCTGATGATAGCAACTAAATGTCATGTTAATACATTATGTATATAGTGGCTTTCTTTCATGTTATCACAAAAATGCCATTCTGATGATCAATCTACTCTGCAACACTAAGTATATGATATTTAAAGGAAGTTATTTTTTCATAATTTACATGTAAGTATCAAATATTTTGTTGCAGCATTTAATTCTGAGAATAAAGAGGAATGATGAAAACATGTGTTTTGTTGTTTATTTCTGACTACATTGCATTACATTATCACAATTTTAAATTTACCATTCTCTCAGAGAAGGTGAAATCCTTATAACATTGTTTCCAGGAAATCCCAGGCTTAATTACCTTCCATAAATTATACAATTTTCAAAAAATACCGAATCCATCATTTTTATAAGTCTGAAGATGACATCTATGCAGTCATACTTTTTGAAAATATTCACAACTTCTTATATGAAATTTGAAGAAAAGACTATTAGATCAAGGTGGTCTTCTGAGTCCTATTAAGACATTGAAAAAAAAATTCATGTTCAAATGCTCATTCTACACAATATTCTGAACAGTCTAAATATCTGGTTAAACATTCAAACAAAAATAAAACAACTTCTAACAACATGTACATTGCATTGCAGTAAAATTAAAACTATAAAATAAGAATACTTTGAAACAAAAACTAAATTCAAAACTTCATTCTTTTCACCCATGTACAGTTCTGTACCAGTATAACTAGGGAAATCAATAACACAACCCTGTTCAGCTAAAACAACTCTCTATGTCATCTATTATATAACCCTGTGATACAAAGTACATGTATATACATATACAATAAGCATTTGGGACTAGAAAACAGTCTACACTGTACAGTTTTACAAAACATACTGTTGTGTAATACTATTTGTGTATTCATACCAATACTGATAAATAAATGGGACTGTGTGGAGAAGAGCATAAATAATATAGAATTATACAACAGTGATTTAGTACCCCATTGGATGAGAGGCAGAATATAATTACAGACAAAAGGGAAAACACCGCTAAAGACGGTATGGCCGGATTGCAAAGTAAATTTTTGTCAAGGTTCCAAGGTCAAATATTACAGCATACATTGAAAGGTCTTGTCAGAGGCAACCTACATGTATAATATAAAATTTTTACTGTATACAGTTCCTTAGATTTTGCTTAAACCAGAAACTTTAACCAAAATCTTCAACTAGGTCAAAGTCCAAGGTCAAGGTCACAAGGTCAAAAATGTTACAGCATAAATTGAAAGGTCTTGTGTTGGGCAAGCTTCATGTTTAATATAAAGTTTCTACTGCATATAGTTCCTTAGAATTTGCCTCAACCAGGAACTTTTACCAAAATCTTTAACTAGGTCAAAGTCCAAGGTCAAGGTCACTTGGTCAAATGTTACGGCATAAATTGAATGGTCTAGTCATGGGCAACCTACATGTATAATATAAGGTTTCTACTCCATACAGTTCCATAGATTTTGATTAAACCAGAAACTTTAACCAAAATCTTTAACAAGGTCAAAGTCCAAGGTCTTGTGATAGGCAAGCTTCATGTACAGTATAAAGTTTCTACTGCATATAGTTCCTTAGAATTTGCCTCAACCAGGAACTTTAACCAAAATCTTTAACTAGGTCCAAGGTCAAGGTCACAAGGTCAAATGTTACGGCATAAATTGAAAGGTCTTGTGATGGGCAAACTTCATGTATAATATAAAGTTCCTACTGCATATAGTTCCTTAGATTTTGCCTCAACCAGAAACTTTAACCAAAATGTTGACGGCAGACGGACGGACAGACGGACATCGTCAATCTATAGACCGGAATTGCTTTGCAATCCGGCCAATTAATAACAGATGGCTTCTTATATCTGTATAGTGAACTGTAAAAATGGGTCAATCTCACAATACTGTGCTGGTGGTTATCTGTTCAAGCCATTGATGTAATTCTGTAGATGACTTGTATACATTATAAGCATATCTACAATGGTGTCCTAGGAACAGATAACATGACCTTGGGTCAAGGTTATAACAATTTTTGGTCTTGAATGTGTGTCATAGTTTTAATAAAGCACCGCTTAAGATGGTATGGCTGGATTGCAAAGTAAGTTTTTGTCTGCAAAAAGTTAAAGAATGACCATTTGTATGGACCTATGTTGCTCAAATTTATAACTGAGCTACAATGTGCCTTGCACATGTATATTTTGTTGGTGTTTCTGGATTTGGGTATAAAAGAGATAGGAAATAAAAGAACAAAGATCACTAGGATAAAGGTCATAGTACCAAGTGAAAGCTCATTTCACAAGAAATCTAAATGTGAAATAGCCAAGGCATTTAGGACCTATCACTTATAGATATAGCAAAAGTTATTTTTTTAAAGTAGGTCAAATGTTATAGGTCAAGGTCACTACTTCAAAGGTCATGGTATCAAAAGAAAAGTCACAAGATCCACAGCCTCATACTCTTCAGTTGAAGAGACATAGCCAAAAGATAAAGTTTTTAAAAGTAGGTCATAGTTCAAGATCAATGTCACTAGGTCAAATGATTAGGCAATTACTAGTAATTGAAAGGTCTTGACATAGGTAACCCAAATGTGTAATATTATACAATTCCTTAGAGTTTGCTTCAACCAGAAACTTAAACCAAAATCTTTAACTAGGGCAAGGTTACTGCATAATTTGAAAGGTCTTGTCATGGGAAACCTAAATGCATTATATTATGTTTCTACAGCATATGGTTCTTTAGATTTTGCTTCAACCAGAAACTTTGACCAAAATGTTGAAGACAGATGGACAGACAGACAGACAGACGTCATCAATCCATAGACTGGAATTGCTTTGCAATCCGGCCAAAAATCAAATTAAAACCATCTATGCTAGAAGGAAAAAGTAGCTGAAGGACATACAGGCTAAAAACCAATGACAAGAACCTTATACTGTATAAGTAGTATCGTTCTCTGGTACTTCATTTCTTGGTTTTACAAAAGTAAACACTTTCGCTTGGACAATGATTCGTGGATCTGCCACTGGTCTGATTGAGTTATGCCTATGGTATCTAAATTCACCGAGACAAAACTTTTGTGGTAGGAGGCCAAGTGCAACAGCAGCAAAGATTAATACACAGCGAATGATTCTACATATACAGTAGTACAAACACAAGGTAAATAACTAAAGGCACTCAAACATTCAGAATCAAAGTAAAGATGAGATTCAGGTGCACTGAATGTAAATACATGTAAACAAATACTACACGGCTTGAAGCTTAGTAAGATTATATCTCCTTTCAAAGGAATACAACAGAATCTTGGAATGTTTGTACTACATCTAGCATTTGTGAGGTAGCATTCAGACACTGATGTGTATGCTTGGGACCATTCAATATTAGGAAACAAAAGATAAAAATAAATTACTGTCATGCGTTTCTAAAGAATATACAATGAAGCTGCCTATCATAAGATACTAGACAAGTTGTGTTATGTGAGATACTGTGATATCACATGGTTTAGTCTGATTAGCCATTATACAGCATATCAATGTAGCACTATCTTCATAGAGATAAATTCTACGATGACTAGCATCTAATGTTCACTTATACATAGATTGGCGTCAACCTTCGTATATATCTTCATATATATCTAGTATTTTCAAATCAATTTAATATAACACTGATAAAGAAAACAAAATGAATAAGCTCTGGGACATCTGATGTCCTTTTTGATTTTCCTAGAATATATGTACCACAATTTCAATATTGTCAAAATTTGTTCCCCAGTATCTTAGCATATACTTTTACTCCTTCTAAGCGTGCCTTTCTTTTTCCCTTTCTTTTTCTTCTTAGCCGCAGTTCCCGTCTCTGCCAGCCTGGCCCTTCTTTCCTCTGCCAGCTTTTGACGATGCATAATCTCATTTGCTTTAGCTGTAAGGATAATGGAATATATGTAAAATGGGAGCTATAATATGGTAATTAACAAAAGTTTCTCTGTAAAATATACTGGTAAAGAATGAAATGTCCCAACTAAGCTTCAATGAATCTAGGATATTCTGTATGGCAGATTTACTCTAACCATTTGTACATGTATTGACTAGAAAGGCCTATCATTTATTTTATCAAATATATATCAAATTTCATTCATTTGTGAAAACTGGCCCAGAGATTCACAAGATCATGATATGGGTCCTAGAAAACAATGTCATGAAATATTACTCAGTTCCAGTACATGGGTTATAGTTATATCCTGGGCAAAGTTTTATGATTACTTTATACTGTGACCTTGATCATTGATGTTGTATACATTGTATATGACCTTGGAGGAGGGTCATGGTGCACCATTGGGTCCTGACAACAATGTTGTGAAATATTCAAATGAATGCAGAGGTTATAAAATTTTGGTATGGACACTGAGGCCTCGCTGTTGTAAATATGAACTTGGTTGGAGGTCACAACATAACCTTGGATCTTGGCAACAATTCTGTGAAATATTCAAATTTGTTGAAGAGGTTTAAAAGTTTCAGCCCAGTCAAAGTTTTTACCACAATTCCATTTTATATGCAACACTCCACGGTCTTGGTCAATAACTCTGCAAAATATAGAAACTAATGCAGGAGTTAAAAAAAGTTATGTCTGTAGAAAGATTTTGACATTCCTTTTCACCTAAGCCTTGACCTTGCTATATAATCCATGTATTTCATGTATGGGGTAAAAATTTACTACCTGAACAAAATTGATGAACAGACATATGGGGTGAGGGGGTGCTATGATAGACATGTAATTATATCATAGAATAATATTTTTTGTTTGATTATCCTTACCAAGATTTTTTTCTGCCAGCTTGAGCTGCTTGTATTCCACAGGTAGCCAAACTCTGGGATGACTCAGTAAACTATAAAAAAAAAGAATTCCTTTTATTTCTATTTCAAATTTAAAAAAAAGGAAAATAAGATATTTTAAAAGTATTTAAAATTGCCAGCTTTGTTCTGTTGAAAACATGATATATACATGCATGTACTTTTAATGAAAAATAAATCTGATTTTATGATACAAGATGTCAGATACATTTAATTCTTCTCTTAATTAACAAACATGTGCAAAACAACAATATTCTAAAAAATGGCAATCCAAGGAATGCTTGTGTTGCCTGCGTAGGCCTGATTACTACATGTAGTATTATTCTAGAAAGTGGATCAGAATTATTGATATCAGTAGAAAAGTCTTGTCAAATGAAATTCATTTGAAATATCAGACCTCTTAATTACAAATTAAAAGATATGGTCATTCTCAAATTTTCAGAAAAGAGTGTCAATCATCCAGGTCAAGGTCACTACATAAAAATTGTTAACAAAAAGGTCTCATCATATGAAATATTAAAGACCTATCACCTACCAATTAAGGTATATACAACCTTAATTTCTTAGAAAAGAAGGTCAAATAGCTAGGTCAAGGTCAAAAGGTAAAACATTATGGTATGTGTAGAAAGGCATTGTTACAAGGAAAATACATGTGAAATACCAAAGCCCTATCACTTACCAATCAAAAGATATTTACAATCTTTTTTTTTTTTTTTGAAAAGTAGGTCAAATATGTAGGTCAAGGTCAATAGGTAAAAAATTATGGTATGTGTAGAAAGGTGTTGTTACAAGGAATACACATGTGAAATATCAAAGCCCTATCACTTACCGATCAAAAGATATAGCGAATCTTATCTTTTTTCAAAAGTAGGTCAAATACCTACGTCAAGGTCACAAGGTAAAAAATTATGGTATGTGTAGAAAGGTTTTGCCAAAAGGATTGCACATGTGAAATATCAAAGTCCAAACACTTACCAATCAAAAGATATATCAATTCTTAATCTTTTTGAAAAGTAGGTCAAATATGTAGGTCAAGGTCAATAGGTACTAAGCTCAAAATGCATCAAAGATGCAAAATGCCGAGTTGCAAAACTGGAATGTAAGTATGAATATGCAGACTAACATGAAATGTGTATGGTTTGTAACAGCATTTTGTGGTCCTAAATGAAAATTTCTGGATCAAGAAATGGTCTTCTCTTTATTCTATATCAGCGTGTAATATATTTTTAAGGATACAGATTTTCAATCTCATCATACAGAATACTTTATGTCCTAATTTTTCTTGTTTACATGGTACCATTTGTAAACTCATGCTATTATGTACGAACATTTGCGATGATAAAATCATCGGTACTTGTTGGAAATGGCGAAATGTTGTGAAAATTTTAACCGAAAGTTGTCTATTAGGGTGCAGGAACCTTAAGCAAAAGAGAACTACTATAAAACAAAGAACAAGTTTCATGATTATAGGTGCAATACAGGCTCAAAAATGGTCTGGAAACCATTTTCAATTACCTAAGTCCTGTGACCTTGATCTTTGACCCTTTGACCCCTAAATCAAAAGTGGTCATTTTCTATTCACTGGAAACATTTCTGGCAAGTTACATGATTATAGGTGCAATACAGGCTCAAATTCAGGTGGGAAACCATTTTTAATCATCTTAGTCCTGTGACCTTGACCTTTGACCTTTTAACCCCAAAATTGATAGTGGTCATCCTTGATCCATGGGAAACATTTCTGGCAAGCTTCATGATTATAATTGCAATACAGGCTGAAATATGGTCTGGAAACCACTTTCAATCATCGGAGTCCTGTGACCTTGACCTTTGACCTTTTGACCCCAAAATCAATAGGGGTCATTCTTGATTCATGGGAATCATTATTGGCAAGTTTCATGACTTTAGGTGCAATACAGGCTAAAATATGGCCAGGAAACCATTTTCAATCATCAGAGTCCTGTGACCTTGACCTTTGACCTTTTGACCCCAAAATCAAAAGTGGTCATTTTCTATTCACAGGAAACATTTCTGGCAAGTTACATGATTATAGGTGCAATACAGGCTGAAATATGGTCCGAAAACCATTTTCAATCAACAGAGTCCTGTGACCTTGACCTTTGACCTTTTGACCCCAAAATCAATAGGCCTCATCCTTGATTCAAGGGAAACATTTCTGGCAAGTTTCATGATTATAGGTGCAATACAGGCTGAAATATGGTCCGGAAACCATTTTCAATCATCTGAGTCCTGTGACCTTGACCTTTGACCTTTTGACCCCAAAATCAATAGGCCTCATCCTTGATTCAAGGGAAACATTTCTGGCAAGTTTCATGATTATAGGTGCAATACAGGCTGAAATATGGTCCGGAAACCATTTTCAATCATCTGAGTCCTGTGACCTTGACCTTTGACCTTTTGACCCCAAAATCAATAGGGCTCATCCTTGACTAATGGTGAGTAAGTGTATGAAGTTTCATTGTTATAGCCTCTTTCGTAGTTGACTTATAGTCCGGAAACCAATTGTTGACGCCCTCCCGCCCGCCCGCCCGCCCAACCGCCCGCCCGCCTGTCTCACATCAAATTAAGAGCCGAGTTTTGCAACTCGGCTAAAAAATTATGGTATTTGTAGGAAGGTCTTGTCACAAGGAATACACATGTGAAATATCAAAGCCCAATCACTTACCAATCAAAAGTCATGGGCTGTGACACCAAAAAGTGACGGACAGACAGACGGATGGATGGACGGACTGACAAACGTACGGATGGACGCACAACGGACAAAGTGATCCCTTAGTGTCGCTATGCTTTGCAGGCAACACAAAAATGAGTCACATTTAATAAATTTGTTTGTTCACATGCTCGGTACTTACTTTTGTGATGTTGACTTTGGCAGGGTAGCATTTATTTCATAGTATGTTGTTCTACCTGACGGAGGATACAATGCTCTGAAAAGGATTAAATATTGGAATGAAGCATTTAGAAGGGCCCTCGTATATCTATGCAATTTATTTTCAAATATTATCCTGAATACAAAGGTCTCAAAATCTCGATTTAGGTGCTATTGAAGGCTTATATTTGATAGTTTTATCGTCAGAACTGCAGACGTTTTAAAAACGAACGGCGTCAATTTTTGTTTGCTACATGTATTTTGTTTTCCCATACGGAATCGGACATTTCTAAGTTACGTTTCCTAAATATAAAATCTAAATTATATAGTACAGTGGCACTTCTTTTGGGGGAGAAACAAAGAACTCGTACTCGTGATGATCTAAACTTTTCAGTGACATTGAAAGATATCAAGTTTGCCATCCGCCGTAAAAAAGTTAAAATACATTTTCATAATTAGGAATACAGCTGTACTAACGTTGGACAGCTTATCTTCATAATCCAATTATCTAATTAGCGGTGGCTCTCGTGCTGCTGGGGCTACCTAATTACCAGTGTATTTCACACCTTTACGGTCACCCGCTTACCTACGTTACACCTGGACGCTTCAACTGCACTTTGGATGACTTAGAATCGATTTGTCAATGCCGAATTTGCGTGTTTGTCGGTACTTGAAAACTCATTTTTAGAAAATTCCCTTTGTCGCAAATCGCGATTTTCTGTCGCAAATTTCAAATTTTTGTCGCAAAATGCGACATTTGCGAAGCCCAGCGCGAGCCCTGAACATCGTGAATAAAATCCTTACCTCTCTAGTGTCTCTGGCTTGACATTTATACCATCTGCTTTTAATTTTTCTGACATGAGGTGTGTTTCTATATCTACATCAGTTATAACATCCTGAAATACACATCGAAATCTAATCATTGGATCTGAATACTGATGTACTGTACTTTATATAGAGTAAATCCCCCCATGATAGAGTAAATCCAATGATCCAAAAGACAGTAATCTAATTTCATTTTTTTTTTTCATATACAAAGTTACTTCCCTTTTGGTCAGTATCTGATGTAAATGCTAATATTAAGACGTAATGAAATTCCTTTAGAAATGTCATGTTTGAAGAATCTTTTCCCTGAATTTTACGCTGGTTTCCATAGAATTTTAAGACGTCACAATTGGTTTACGTCAGATTATACTGTCCCAAATGGAAAGTGACTTTCAAAATTGAACGACTGAATTATCATGCATCTGTTGCACTAAATTTAGGTATTTCTGTAAATATGGCGGTTCACTGGTATCAGAGGTAAAACATTGTTATTCTTTATGCTGACAGTTATGCAGAATCTAATGTCAGTTTAAGATGTTTAATACAGTATTCAATGCACTTTATAATCTTTGTATACAAAGAATGTGCATATTCAAAACTTAAACTTTATCCAGACTTCTTATCCATACATTCATTGGAACAATTTGAACACATTATTGGTCCATATTGTTTTGCTGTACATAATAATATACTGATATCAAAAATAATTCTGATAATGAAGGATAAATCTTGTTTTTATTTTATGGTGGACAGTAATATGTAGACTACGTACATTTTCAGGATTACGGGAGTTGATGAATGTTGGTTTTGTATATCTTATTTTGGTTTCTGTTGTGCGTCTGACTGGAGCTGATTTGACACGCCCTCTTGAGTATGATGCATAATGTCCTGGTGAAAAAGAAAACAACATTCTCATCAGGAAGTAGCAGTCATTGGATTTTAAAGATGGTATATACAGGTATAAAATATCAGTATGAGCATTTCATGGATTTAGACCTATGCATACTTTGTTGAATTCACACATGAATAATTTAATACATTAATATTATCTCTACAACTTGCCTGGTCATACATAACATACACCTATTCGCTATTTTCGAAAACTAGAGTTACTTCCTATTTGAGACGGTATCTGACGAAGACTGATTATGACGTCATCAAATTCTATGGAAACAGTCCTAAAAGTCTGGGAAAGACGGTATAAAATCGACGTTACCATACCATTTTCATGACGTCACAATGGTTATACGTCAGATACCGTCTGTAAGGGGAAGAAACTCTGTATTCCGCAAAGACTCAATAGTTTATGAAGTGTAGAATAACCCTACTTCTTTTCAATGTCACATGGGAATAGCTCATAATCCAAAGGATATACTCTATTTTCCAATCAAAAGAGTAATTTTATTTTCAAGGTCACTGTGAAAAGTCAAATAAGAGGTGAATATTGGCTAAAATCTAGGTATATACATGTATACTGAAAGGTTTATTTTAAACTTGAGGCAATTCCATTCTTCAATATGAACCCAACATGATTTTTACAAGGTCCAGGTCACAAAATAATAGTTCAGAGGGAATGTTAACTTGAAAATTGATAAACACAAAATTATGTATAATTGTTGTATCCAGAAGAACCATTAAGTATTGAAATGAAAATTGAATTATCTTTGCTAAAAACTATAGCTAAAATTATTATTTAAAGTATAATATGGTTCATAGAAGTACATGTATATGATGACATACTGTGATTTTCAGTAAGTTTCTTGTGCACTTTGTCTTCAGCTAGCTTTAGGACTACATCTGAAACTTTTTTCTCTACATTTCTGAAAGTGGAAGGAAGCATTACGTCAACAACATAAAGATGGTTTATATAAAACATGTTTGTAACTTTCTCTTCATATTCTTAATACCACTCCAGCAGACGATTTCTGACAATATTCTAAGACACTTGCTTTATATTTTCAATACATTGCACTTTTAGTGCCATATAACCAGAAATTTTCGTGAGATACTAATTTTGGCTATATTCGCTATTTAGAATCGCGAAAAATTGTGTTTAAGGAGGTATTGAGCAATTGGATGCCAAATTCAATTTTTCTTAAAATTTCTGATATTATATATTACTTGTCTGTCCTTGATTATACAAACTTACATTTGATTCTATCCACAGGAAAATTTTATATGAGACTTTGAAATTTGCATTTTTCAATGTTTCCGCGAATTTCTTGATGATGTCATAATATTGAAAGTATCATTCCAGTTCTCTTAAAGCTATTGGAAATTAATTTTAATTTAGTTACCAAAATCTACATAAATGTATTGCACTTGCATGGAAAAGATGAGATGAAATGTGTTTTAAACAAAGGTAGGATATTGGAATAAAATATGATACTATCGCTAAAAAAATTGCAATTCCAAGCCAATTGACTGTAGTTGATAGCTCATTATTAGGAATCCTGTGGATGAATCTTTGTCAAAAACTAAAAAAATGGTCAACAATGTCCAGAGATGATTTCATGATTAAATGAGAAAAATTGAATTTATGATTGAAATATTACAAAGCTTTATATTTTCCTATTTTTCCTTCCAAAATCATTCATTTTCAATGAAGTGACATCCGCTTTCCTGTAATGTAAATTTGTCAACAAATTCACTGTAATGAAGATTTAATTTTCTATTTTACACATGCAAAGTTTCATTGCGATAGGTTTGGTATTGATGATTTTATTGTATTTTGAATGCGAAGGTTTTTCAGACGCCATTTTTCCTGATAACACCGAAATGACGTTGTGGTTTGCTCATTGCTAAAACTCCCAAAGTCCACAATTTTGAAAATCGCCATAATTTCTTCAAATGACGCCGAAAATTATTCAAACTTCATCAGGATACTCAAATGTGTATATCAATCAGCATATCAATTGTTTTGAAAAAGTTAAGACTGAACTTTTCATAGGAAGTGAGAAAACAAATAATGTTGCCGCCATCTTGGTGTTCAAACCCTCATTAAGGTATACCATAAATTTGTATATCAGTTACAGTTTGTTCTTATTGTGCATGTATCATTCTTCACTTTTTTTATGATTAAACGTTTAAAGAGAAGTCATTAAATTGAGTGTATTCTTATGATAGAACTAACCTCAATTCAATAATGAAAGGTACAAAACAGTGACATAATGTGTTTATTTGTTATTTAGGAATCGCAAAAAATTCTACCCGTGCAAATAAAGACATCCTATTTTACCATAAAATTGCGAACTTTGATATTGCAAAAATTTCTAGTTATATGGTAATTTGTATCATATATGTTAGTATAATGCCAGCTACATAAATATGACTTGTATTCCAACTTACATTACTTCTTTCAGTCAACAGGAGTTTTATAACACAATAATTTTCTATCAATAGACATACTTTTCAGGAGCTTTGGTCATGGAGCTGTAAGTCTTTGCTGGCTTGACTTTAGTTTCTGGAGGTTCGACACAGGGCGACTGTATTGGTGTATCTTTGGTTACAGTTTCAAGTGGTTGATCACTAGTTTCAGCCGTATGCTTTAAAATTAGGCAATAAATGTTTGTTTATAGATTTTTAAACAAATTATATTAAAGACATTGTATTAAAGAAATACCAGAAGTCTCTGACGAGACTGTAGCTCTCCTGGTTGATTTGTTTTATTCACTCATTGACAAGTGAATAATATACATACACATAAATATCAATTTTCATTTTATTTTAAACCAAAGACCATAGGGAGCAGGCACGCCAACAAATTATAAGTAGCACAACAAAACAACATATCCATTAGACTGCAAGTAGAATATAACTCGACATACAATTCATTATATCTGAGATAAAGTATTTCAAAAAATAATGCCCGCCAATTTTTCAAGATCCTAGGGATCAGGGGCTGCTATCTCAAATGACCTATCAATAACACAATAAGACTACAGAGCCATTATATTATGCATAAAGAACAAAGTTTTCATCATTAATAGCTTTAGAAGAGTTGAGAGCACAATCATATAAGAAAATTGACCACACCCATTTTCTAAGACCCCGGGGTCAAGGGCTCAAACAAAATATCAGGAACACAACTAGACCACAGACCCATCATATTATAAAAAGAACTAAGTCTCCATCATTTATAGTGTCAGAGGAGTTGCGAGCACAAGATTACATAGAGTTAATTAGGAAAAACGACCACACCCATTTTCTAAGACCCTGGGGGTCAATGGCTCAAACAAAATATCAGGTGCACAACTAGACCACAGACCTATCATATTGCAAAAAGAATTAGGTTTCCATCATTAATAGTGTCAGAGGAGTTGCGAGCACAAGATTACATAGAGTTAATTAGGAAAAAAAGACCACACCCTTTTTCTAAGACCCTGAGGGTCAATGGCTCAAACAAAATATCAGGTGCACAACTAGACCACAGACCAATCATATTGTAGAAAGATTTAGGTCTCCATCATTTATAGTGTCAGAGGAGTTGCGACCACAAGATTACATAGAGTTAATAAGGAAAAAAAGACCACACCCTTTTTCTAAGACCCTGAGGGTCAATGGCTCAAACAAAATATCAGGTGCACAACTAGACCACAGACCTATCATATTGCAAAAAGATTTAGGTCTCCATCATTTATAGTGTCAGAGGAGTTGCGAGCACAAGATTACATAGAGTTAATAAGGAAAAAAAGACCACACCCATTTTCTAAGACCCTGAGGGTCAATGGCTCAAACAAAATATCAGGTGCACAACTAGACCACAGACCAATCATATTGTAGAAAGATTTAGGTCTCCATCATTTATAGTGTCAGAGGAGTTGCGACCACAAGATTACATAGAGTTAATAAGGAAAAAAAGACCACACCCATTTTCTAAGACCCTGAGGGTCAATGGCTCAAACAAAATATCAGGTGCACAACTAGACCACAAACCCATCATATTGCAAAAAGATTTAGGTCTCCATCATTTATAGTGTCAGAGGAGTTGCGAGCACAAGATTTGATAGACTTATATAGGTGAAAATGACCACACCCATTTTCTAAGACCCTGGGGGTCAGGGGCCTAAACAAAATATCAGGTGGACAACTAGACCACAGACCCATCATATTGCAAAAAGAATTAAGTCTCCATCATTAATAGTGTCAGAGGAGTTGTGAGCACTAGATTACATAGAGTTACATAGGTGAAAATGACCACACCCATTTTCTAAGAACCTGGGAGTTAGGGACTCAAACAAAATATCAGGTGCACAACTAGACCACAGACCTATCATATTGCAAACAGAATTGAGTCTCCATCATTAATAGTGTCACAGGAGTTGCGAGCACAAGATTACATAGAGTTATATAGGTGAAAATGACCACACCCATTTTCTAAGACCCTCGGGGTCAGGGGCTCAAACAAAATATCAGGTGCACATCTAGACCACAGACCTATCATATTGCAAAAAGAATTAAGTCTCCATCATTTATAGTATCAGAGGAGTTGCGAGCACAAGATTACATAGAGTTATATAGGAAAAAATGACCACACCCATTTTCTAAGACCCTGGGGGTCAGGGGCTCAAACAAAATATCAGACGCACAACTAGACCACAGACCTATCATATTGCAAAAAGAATTAAGTCTCCATCATTTATAGTGTCAGAGGAGTTGCGAGCACAAGATTACATAGAGTTAAATAGGAAAAAATGACCACACCCATTTTCTAAGACCCTGGGGGTCAGGGGCTCAAACAAAATATCAGGTGCACAACTAGACCACAGACCTATCATATTGCAAAAAGAATTAGGTTTCCATCATTAATAGTGTCAGAGGAGTTGCGAGCACAAGATTACATAGAGTTAATTAGGAAAAAAAGACCACACCCTTTTTCTAAGACCCTGAGGGTCAATGGCTCAAGCAAAATATCAGGTGCACAACTAGACCACAGACCAATCATATTGTAGAAAGATTTAGGTCTCCATCATTTATAGTGTCAGAGGAGTTGCGACCACAAGATTACATAGAGTTAATAAGGAAAAAAAGACCACACCCATTTTCTAAGACCCTGAGGGTCAATGGCTCAAACAAAATATCAGGTGCACAACTAGACCACAGACCTATCATATTGCAAAAAGATTTAGGTCTCCATCATTTATAGTGTCAGAGGAGTTGCGAGCACAAGATTACATAGAGTTAATAAGGAAAAAAAGACCACACCCATTTTCTAAGACCCTGAGGGTCAATGGCTCAAACAAAATATCAGGTGCACAACTAGACCACAGACCAATCATATTGTAGAAAGATTTAGGTCTCCATCATTTATAGTGTCAGAGGAGTTGCGACCACAAGATTACATAGAGTTAATAAGGAAAAAAAGACCACACCCATTTTCTAAGACCCTGAGGGTCAATGGCTCAAACAAAATATCAGGTGCACAACTAGACCACAAACCCATCATATTGCAAAAAGATTTAGGTCTCCATCATTTATAGTGTCAGAGGAGTTGCGAGCACAAGATTTGATAGACTTATATAGGTGAAAATGACCACACCCATTTTCTAAGACCCTGGGGGTCAGGGGCCTAAACAAAATATCAGGTGGACAACTAGACCACAGACCCATCATATTGCAAAAAGAATTAAGTCTCCATCATTAATAGTGTCAGAGGAGTTGTGAGCACTAGATTACATAGGGTTACATAGGTGAAAATGACCACACCCATTTTCTAAGAACCTGGGAGTTAGGGACTCAAACAAAATATCAGGTGCACAACTAGACCACAGACCTATCATATTGCAAACAGAATTGAGTCTCAATCATTAATAGTGTCACAGGAGTTGCGAGCACAAGATTACATAGAGTTATATAGGTGAAAATGACCACACCCATTTTCTAAGACCCTCGGGGTCAGGGGCTCAAACAAAATATCAGGTGCACATCTAGACCACAGACCTATCATATTGCAAAAAGAATTAAGTCTCCATCATTTATAGTATCAGAGGAGTTGCGAGCACAAGATTACATAGAGTTATATAGGAAAAAATGACCACACCCATTTTCTAAGACCCTGGGGGTCAGGGGCTCAAACAAAATATCAGACGCACAACTAGACCACAGACCTATCATATTGCAAAAAGAATTAAGTCTCCATCATTTATAGTGTCAGAGGAGTTGCGAGCACAAGATTACATAGAGTTAAATAGGAAAAAATGACCACACCCATTTTCTAAGACCCTGGGGGTCAGGGGCTCAAACAAAATATCAGGTGCACAACTAGACCACAGACCTATCATATTGCAAAAAGATTTAGGTCTCCATCATTTATAGTGTCAGAGGAGTTGCGAGCACAAGATTACATAGAATTTCATAACCACGCCCATTTTCTAAGACCCTGGGGGTCAGGGGCTGAAACCAAATGTCAGGTGCACAACTAGACCACATACCAAGCAGGATGCAAAAAGAATTAACTTTCTATCACCAATGGTTTCAGAGGAGTTGCGAGCACAAGAATTGTTTACGGACGGACGGACGGACGGACAGACGGACAGACGGACAGACGGACGGACGCCGGACGACGGGGTATCGCATAAGCTCGACTGGTCTGAGACCAGTAGAGCTAAAAACTGAAATTGTACTTTGAAGGAATTAATCATGCAAATGCTAGATAACTCTTTGCCAAATACTAAGCATACATCAATATTCCATCATTCTGAAAATTCTATAATATAATATATTCTGTAAGGATTCAGGATTTTATAATTCAGCAAAATTTTTAAGTTCTTTTTTAAACAAAAATAAATACACCTGTATACTTACCTGTTCAGTGTTTTGGGATACGAAATCATTTATGTCTATTTTTGTTTCATGTGATTTCCATGAGTTCATGAGTAAATCTTCTTCCGTTGACTCTCCTATCACAGTTTTCACTGTATCCTCACTTGGAATGCTCTCTTTCTTTTTTAGGTGTTTATTTATCAAATCCTCAATCTGCCGCTCTCTCTCCTTTTCTCTCTGCTTTTCAAGGTCATTGAAAAATCTGTCCGTTTCTTCCAGCACTGATGATTTGGAGTCCATAGTAGCAGGTTCTGGCTGTGGTTTAATATTTTCTTTGACTCTGGACTTTGAGCCAATGGCTGAGGCTGATACAGGCCTGGATGGCTTGCCTGCAGATAATGGTCGTCTTAACATTTTGTTTGCTGATTGGTTGGGATTTTCTGGTGCCATAGCAACAAATCCCTGCCTTGACCCAGGTCTATCGGATGTCACTCTTGAAACCTGAATGTTTGAAAAGTCAGTAATTTCATTTTTTCAGAGCAGTGTGTGTATAAGTTACATGCAAAACCAGTTATGCTAATTCACAGCATATGAGACTTTTGAAACTGAAGAAAATTGTTTATCAGAGCATTTTGAACTGTAACAAAAGTATAAATTGAATAATTTTAAATTAAGCAAGTTTACAATTTTTGCGTAATGCATGAAAAAGCAAAGATAAAATGCTTTGATGCATATTCCAACAGGAGGCAATTTTTAAGAAGCTATCAAGTATCTACCGAAAAATCTTCAATTTTTTAGCTAGTCTTCAACATTACCTTTGCACTTGCCGGCCTTTTGATATTTGAATTTTGAGGATGTCTTTGGGTGTATGATGCACTGCTAGGTCTGGACATATTGCGTAACTGTGAGATACTACTCTCGGGAAGTCCTACAAATCTCTGCCTTTCTTTGTTTTGTGTATTCAGTAACTGATTATTGTCTATTACACTCCGTATGCTGGTTTCTTTTGGTTTCAGTTCATCAAATTCCAAAGTTTTCGTGGTTTTGTACACCTGGCTTGCTGGTTCAGGTATTTCCATTTTTATTGGTACAGGCATTGCACCAGAATGACGAGAAATCTCGTAGTAGTTCTTTATAGGCTCTGAGACACATTTAGTTGGCATCCAAGCTTCTAGCTTGTCTGGTGTAATGCCATCTGTCTGTTTGTCCTTGGTTTCCCCCTCACTGTCTGACAGTGACGTCTGCTGCACCATGGTAACGATGTCCTTCTCCTTCATTTTCTTTTTCCTCCTATTTTTCTTGACCTCTGTTACATCCTCTGTATCTCCATATGACACAGTTACCGTGGTAACAGGGGTCGAAGGTCTATTGGATGTTTTAAGTGCTGACTTTGGTCTCTCTGGTGACGACAAACGTCTTTCACATCTTTCATTAGGAACTGATGCACTTTCTTTTACAGGAAGCACTTTTGGGTGTTGTGATGATACAGTTCCTTGTGTTTTATGCTCTGAATCTATTAACCTTTTTGCACCATGATCTTCAACTGATTTCAGGGATTGTTTATTAGGATATAACTGTGCCATACTTGTAAATGATAAGGCAAGTTTTAAATCAGAATCTCCATTTTTACTTGTATTGTCAAGTTGTGATACTCTATGGCCTTGATTTCTAGGAGTGATGTCAATTGTCACATTTTTATCCTCACTAAACTTTACAGTATGTTTTTCAACAGGTTGTTGATAATTTTGAAGATGGGCTGTTTTAAGAAAATCCTCTGGTAAATCTTCCTCATCCTCTGACCAATCATATTGTGAATTACATTCAAAATCTTCCTCAAGATATGAGTAAGTCCCTTCCTGATTGGTTACTGACAATTTGTCAAGAGAGATACTTGTACTTGTTTGTTGTAGGCGAGATTTTGATTCTTCTTTGTGTTTATCTGAATGGGTATGCAAATCCACCAAATTCTCTGTTTTAGGAAAGTTTTGATGTTTAGAAGCACTGTTTGATGTATGTTCATTTGCTTTTGCTATCAATCTGTAAATGAATGAAAATAAATTTGATTTGGTCAATAATCATCATAATGTTCTTGTATCTGTATGCACTTGGACACATCAAAAAGTAATCATATACATGTATTCCAGTTTTGAAAAAAAAATCTCTGAGAAATCCTCTTTTTGCAATTCTAAGTTGAACATACGCTCTGTGAGCATATTTTAAGACAGTAATGTGTGCACATGCCATAATCTTTTGTGAATAAATAAGTAAGATGTGAATACAAATTGGTAACTTAAATGTACACACAATTTTGACAAAAGATTCTGCCGGATATTTGGATGGAAAATAATTTTCAGTTTTAAAAGTAGGTCAAACTCCAAGGCCATGAGGTCAAAAGTAAAGGTCCAATAACTTGCAATAGATTTGTCCTGATGAGTATTATCCACATGTGAAATATCTAAGCTCTAACCAATATACTGTAAACAGGTTTAATATCGCGGTGTTAAAAGTTTGCGGTTTTCCGAATGTAGCCAATTGCGGTGGTTTTAATTTCGCGGTATTGAAAGTTGCAGTAGAAAAAAAAAACTTTTGATACATCTATAAAGATTTTGTTGCACAAGCACACGTGTAATTTGATTGTTGTAGTTTTAAGTGTTTCACCTGGTAATTAATGACAAACACGTAGTAATTAGGGATAATTACACAGAAACGGTTGAATATCAATAATTAAAGAATACGGAAAGTAGATTGAAATTAATTAACTGGGTGCGTTTTCACTAGAAATCTTAAGCGTGATATGTGTGTCATCTTCCTTTTTTATAAAAATATAGATGCAAGTTAAATTGTCGATACCCTTTACTGTACAAACTATTTTACCAACGTAGAGGAAAACCACATTTACAGAATTGAACGATTCAGCTGTACATGCACAATAGCTTTCATGCATCAAATGCATTTGAATATCTTTGCCTCTATTATTTGTTTTGTCTATTATACAAAATTATTGCGGGGGTTTAATGTTCGCGGAAAATTCGAAAACCACGAACATAGCGAAAATAAATCCACCGCAATCATTTCCCCGCTTACAGTAGTTCAAAAGATATGGCCCAGGTTAAACCTTTTGAAAATAAGGTCAAACTCCAATGTCAAGGTCACCAAGTCAAAAGTCAAGGCCTCAAATGAAAGTTCTAGTCATGCAGGATTCAACGTTTGAAATATCTCAGCTATATCCACAATAGTTATAAATTATGGATCAGGTTAAAGATTGTGAAAAGCAGGTCAAACTCCCAAGGTTAATTTTGTTATTTCAAGAGTCAAGGCCTCTTAAGATTGTTCTGGCCAGTATCCATATGTGAAATGACTAAGCTCTCATTTATAGTCCAATAAGCACAGGTTAAAGGTTTTGAAAAGTAGGTCAAACTTCAAGGTCAATGTTACTATTTCAAAAGTCAAGGCCTCTTAAGATTGTTCTGGCCATTAAGTATCCATATGTGAAATGTCTAAGCTCTCTCCCTTATAGTCCAATAAGCACAGATTAAAAGTTTTGAAAAGTAGGTCAAACTCAAAGTCAAGATCACTAGGTCAAAATTCAAGGCCTCAAATAAAAGGTTTAGTCATGGTATTCAAATTTTAACAGTTTTCAGTATTCAAATTTTAAAAATTAACAGTATGAACAATAAATCAACGATTCTCCCTTACTTTATATAAAATATTATATTTATAGCTCACCTTTCTGTATCCAGATCGCTGTCACTATTGGCATCATCATCCATTGTGGGCAGGGACAGATGGATGGGCTCTGGTGTGGGCTTTGGTGTGGGCACTGAGGAATGACGGGACATACCTACAGAGGTATTATGGGTAAGATTCAGCCTTACAGTGTCATCTTCTTCTGTGTGGGCATCAGCCTGAGGCACGTGGACTGAAATGCTGTAAATGTACATGTATACTGTTGTCAACTCATTGTGATAAATCTTTTAATCTGATAAAATATCTAGTACATGTATGTTTTAAGATTATCTCTTACTTCTATGGAATGTTGATTTTGTTTTATGTACTTACGCATACTGTACATGTCATCTCCACTCATTTTATTACTGATACAGGTATGATAATATACAATTATTGACTTGGAATGAGGGCTATATATGATTTGTTGGACCTGAAGATAAAATATTGCCCGAGGCTGAAGGCCAAGGGCTATATTTTGTCTGAAGGTCCAACAAATCATATATTGCCCTCATTCCAAGTCAATAATTGTTTTGTTATACCTTACATCAATTCTGCAGCAACAAACCGATTAGCGCGGCATGTTTACGTTCATTTTCTTCTATAAGAGAAAGAGCGCGTAAAAATAGTTAGAGCTTATAGCGTCATCAATGACGATGTACCGTTTATCGGTCAATATTCTTTGAAATATTGCCCTAGGGCCAATATTGATGTAAATATTGACCGCTTGGTCAAATATTCGAGTTTACAGGCATTTTTCATTCGGGGATTTTATATAGAGATACTGACAAGGGTATAACAATTAATACAATGTACAAACTATTTTACCAGCTTAAAGCAAAAACATGTTTAGCGCATTAAACGATTCAGTTGGAAAAATCTTATCAGATGTCTTTTTTTTTTTTTTGGTTTGTTATACAAAATCATTGCGGTTGTTTAATATTCGAGGAAAATTGAAAAAACGCAAACATAGCGAAATTAAAACCACCACAATAATTTCCCTGTTTACAGTAACATAGTTTGACTAAAGATTCCAAGTTAACATACTAATTTAATAGCACAAAAAATCACCTTTTCAAATTTCTCAATTTGCATAAGTCTCAAACCATTAGAAACTTCCTATAATTTTCATCCGAAAACTTGACGTTACATATAACAGTACAACATATCGTTTGATTACCAATGTCCAATACCTAATGAACATTATATCATGATGGTATATAAATAAGATATCAAGTCAAATCATAGTTTGTTTTTTTCATACAGTGGGCATGGCTAATATTGATCTTGCTGCCTCTCAATTATGCTATCACAACTTTTAAAATATTCCCTATGCTTGACATAAACATAAGAACTCTACACAGCCAATTGTGCCTCATATGAAATTCATGTGAAATTTTGACCCTGAAATTAAAAGGTGTCATCCGTGACTCATGGGAAACATTTCTGGAAAATTTCATGATCCGGAAACCATTTCCTAGAATTTAATTAAGATATGTTACCATAGCTTACGATGATGTCACAATTAGTCAGACACCATCCCAAACGGGCAGTAACTATATATTGAATCTGACACCATCCCAAACGGGCAGTAACTATATATTGAAAATAATGAGTAAGATTTGATAATTTCAGATGGTTTAAATACAAACCTTTCAACATGTTGTTGTGGTTCTCTGTAGATATGTGCTGGAAGTTCCTGCTCGTCAAGAGGCACAGGTGAAGCACAAGGAGCAGACGGAGGTAATGGGGTCCCACAGGGGACCAAGGGTGTGGCATCATAGGAGGTAGGGTGTGGTGAGGCATTGACATATCTAAGGCTACTCACATCTGATAAAGATAAAATAACAGGTAAAGCACACAGAGCGGACAGAGGTACTGGGGTCCCAAAGGGGACCAAGGGCGTGTTATCGTAGGAGGCAGGGTGTAATGAGGCATTAATGTATCTAAGGGTACTCGGATTTGATTAAGACGAGAAAGCAGGTTGTCTTTAAATGTTTTTGATAATTTCTTACGTCTATATTTATCTTTTCGAAAGACCAAGATTCTAAAACTACATGCTTTTGAAACACTTTCTCTATACATGTACCATTAAATCTTTTATGAGATGAGTTGAAACATTTGTCTGTAAATGCAGACCTTTCTCTTATGTTATGCTGTAATTTCTCTGATGTTATGCTGTAATTTGAAATTTCATAAATTGCTTTAAGAAACCCATTACTACATTAATAAAGAATTTATTTATGAAAAAGATACAATACAAAATACATGTACATGCAAAAACAACTGAACTAGTACCTGAAGTGTCTTGGTCTGGGTACTTCATCCCTGCTGGGGGCCCCACCCATCCTGTACTTGTGTGATGAGAAGTATGTTTAGGTGGCCTACCTGAGGGGTCAAATCTGGCCCCCTTCACTGAAATTTTAAACCAAATCATTATTTATGGTACTAGAAACTTTATAAACAAATCTATGCATGTTATGTGTGAGTCATGAAAATTATACTGTGAAACTAGAATATTTGGTGCAAACATATTTTAGAATAATGAGGGAAGATAACCTTTTGTTTCCAACTTAATTAAATGTTATGATACCACATGGATGATAAATTCATAAAAAAAGAAAAATATAGCAATTTATGCGACAGTGTGACAACCATCAAGACTGACAGGCTGATAGACACACAGGCTGATAGACACACAGGCTGGTGGATGGGCAGAAGAACTTGCTTTGCAAGCAATATAAAAATTATCTGTTCTTTTAACTTCACCGCAATCTTTACAAATACCTACTAGAGCAATGCACAAGGATACCAGAAATTCTGACATGCTAGATATGGCCAACAAACTACACAATCTGTCAGTAGAGTTTCTCTTTTAGCTAGTGATTCAATAAGACTTTTCAGAAGACAACATCGCTTGCTGTGTAGGTTTTTGATGGTAAAATGGCAAATTTTTTTTTTTAACAGTGAGATATGGTTACGTTAAAAATTAAAGGAAGTCAAATTCATCGGTCAAGGTCAAAAGTTAAAGACTCAAATGAAGGTCTGGTCATGAGGAAACTACATATGAAATTTCAAAGCCCTACTCCTATAGTGCATATTATAGCCCAGATTAATGTTTTTTAAAAGTAGGTCAAACTCCCAAGGTCAAGGTCACTGTCAAAACTCAAGGTCCCAATTGAAATGTCTGGTCATGATAAATCCACATGTGAAATATCAAAGCCTTATCCCTTATAGTTCATGAGATATAGCCCAGGTTAAAGTTTTGTCCAAGCAACTGACGGTGCTGACGATCAAGATATGACATTAACTTCCCAGACATTTGTCATCATGGCTCGCTAAAAAAGTTTTTTGTGAAGACTTCTGCAGTAAAGCATGTATAGCTTGATGACATGTCTCACCTCCTATACTTGGTGGTTTGGGTGGTAGCTGGGACTCCTTAGCACTACTTGGTCTGGTTTGTTTAGCACTAGCTGGTCTGCTTCTCTTCGCTCCATGTGGCCTGCCAACCTCAGAAAGCTGTGACCGGGCACTCTGTAGACTGACCATGTCTGGTATAGACCCATTACTTCCCCTAATCACATAAAGTTAAAACTGAATTAAAAAACAATACTAAAGAAATGAGAAGAAATATTCAATGGTCAAATACTAGTAATCGATTACATGTACATAGCTTGAAAGATAATAAATTTGTTTCTTAATGAAAATAAACCATGAACCGCTAAAGGTGGTAAGGCCGCATTGAGAAGTGTTGTTTTAGATGACATACTAGTATACTTTTTTGTAGAGACCGAAAGGCCAAAGGTCATTAATACTATTGCAAAATGAAAACAAGAGCCCCAGGGGGCACAACGCTCACCTGATACCCATGCACGCTCTGAACTGACATACTGACATTGAATACTGATAGTGCCAGTACCAGGATTTTAGCCCACAACCTTTCTAAAAAGATTTTTGCCGGATGCAGAGAAGTGTTTTTTTTTCAGACAACCTTTAAAGGTACAAAAAAGAAAAAAATAGTCACATTTCAAAACAATAACTTTTTTACTGATTTGAAAAAAAAACGGATAAAGTGGTCCAACGTCATATGCCCAGCTAGTATAGTTCAATTATGCAACATCAAAAATAAAATCATATTGTAAAATTCCACATAAATGTGCAGCAGAAAAAGAATAAAACAATGAAATGATTTCACAAATTAAGTTTATTTAAAATTGAACACAAAACCTTTCATTATTGATAGCTAGCATGCCAGAAATTATAAAGCCTGTGTTTGTGAAACGAGAATGCCCCCGGCGGCATCTTTGTTAGTATAAACACCATTTTCTGTTAAGTATGTGAGAGGTCAGGGTCAGCGTAATATTGGTATCAATGGAAAGATCTTGTCACAAGGAATACACATGTACAATATGAAAGCCCTATCACTATAACCATTCAATAGTTATGCCCAATGTTAAAGTTTTTGAGAAGTACGTGAAAGGTCAAGGTTATGGTCATGAGGTCAAAAATTTTGGTAAATACACATGTGAAATATGAAACCTCTATCACCAGCTTCCATTCAAAAGTTATGCCCAATGTTAAAGTTTTTTGGAAAACAGACAGACAAACAGACAGACGGAGAGGCCAAAAACTTTATGCTCCCGAATCTTTTATTCCAGGGGCATAAAAAACAAAGATTTTTCGGTTTTGCCTTTATTCACTGAAATCTATGAATTATGCTTTTGAATAATATTGATTTCATCTCAAATACATGAAACGTACAGTTAAAATCGTTTTGATCCAATATTCATCAATTCAAGTGAGTTGTGCAGAAATTGTGCCAGTTTGTTTGTTTTCCAAAAAAGCAGTGTATGTTGTATCAAACCTCATGACCCAGTGAAGCCACTTGAACAAATAATTTTAAGTAAATATGCTGAAATGCGACGCTTCTTGCCTATGCATATTTCAACAGGCGAGAAGGAGCGTCGCATTTCAGCATACGCTGTTCAACAACTCAAGTGGTTTCTCTAAGGTTTCGCAGTTTGAAACAAATTAAAAGGCCCATGAAATTGTTAAGCTTGTCCAACTAGCAGACCTACGACATCGTTATTTACTGTTAACTAATTGTTTTACCTCATCATAGGTCTGTTACACGGGCAAGTTGTTAGCGGAGAGAGTTCATGAAATGTATCGGTTGCATTGGATTTGCCGACAAGAAGTTATTTGGTCTGATAAAAACTCATTATGTATCTATTATTTGAACAGATAATAAAACACCGCTAAAGACGGTATGGCCGGATTGCAAAGTAAGTTTTTGTCACCAACTGGGTCAAGGTCACTAAGTCAAATATTACAGCATACATTGAGAGGTCTTGTCAGAGGCAACCTTCATGTATAATATAAAGTTTCTACTGTATACAGTTCCTTAGATTTTGCTTAAACCAGGAACTTTAACCGAAGTCTTTAACTAGGTCAAAGTCCAAGGTCATGGTCACTGGGTCCAATGTTACGGCATAAATTGAAAGGTCTCATCATGGGCAACCTACATGTATAATATAAAGTTTCTACTGCATACAGTTCCTTAAATTTTGCTTTAACCAGATACTTTAACCAAAATCTTTAACTAGGTCAAAGTCCAAGGTCAAAGTCACTAGGTCCAATGTTACGGCATAAATTGAAAGGTCTCATCATGGGCAACCTAAATGTATAATATAAGGTTTCTACTGCATACAGTTCCTTAGATTTTGCTTAAACCAAATACTTTAACCAAAATCTTTAACTAGGTCAAAGTCCAAGGTCAAGGTCACTAGGTCCAATGTTATGGCATAAATTGAAAGGTCTCATCATGGGCAACCTATATGTATAATATAAGGTTTCTACTGCATACAGTTCCTTAGATTTTGCTTAAACCAGAAATTTTAACCAAAATCTTTAACTAGGTCAAAGTCCAAGGTCAAGGTCACTAGGTCAAATGTTACGGCATAAATTGAAAGATCTCTTCATTGGCAACATACATGTATAATATAAAGTTTCTACTGCATACAGTTCCATAGATTTTGCTTAAACCAGGAACTTTAACCAAAATCTTTAACTAGGTCAAAGTCCAAGGTCAAGGTCACTAGGTCAAATGTTACGGCATAAATTGAAAGGTCTTGTCATGGGCAACCTTCATGTATAATATAAAGTTTCTACTGCATACAGTTCCTTAGATTTTGCCTCAACCAGAAACTTTAACCAAAATGTTGACGGCAGACGGACGGACGGACGGACGGACGGACGGACATCGTCAATCTATAGACCGGAATTGCTTTGCAATCCGGCCAAAAATTCCCAAATGTCTTAACACAGGATCCTGTCGTTTTATGAGAGAAAATGTTTTATTATTCACAACCTCAGGCCTCTGTGTTCCTCTTAGAAATATTATACATACAAGATGACGAACACAGTGGCTTAAGGTTGTGAATAATAATTTATTTTCTCTATTAAAACAACAGCTTCTGTGGTCCAACATTTCATTGGAAGATTTCAGGAACTCTGAACGGAATTATTTATTTTCAAGAATTTCAGATATTAAATGTCCTATGCATTCTCAAAATCCAGAGGAAGAGATTACTCATTAGAAGAATCCGTGTGAAAATGGGTCCTCAGATCATAAAATTCGAATAATTCCGGTCCGGAACCAGGTGCATGGCTTTGAAAAAATATTAAAAAAGTTGTGTACTTTTAATCTTTACGGCATTTTTTTTTTGATTCAAATAAAATTTCTTCATTCAAAAGTAGTATCAATGTGTATAACCCGGTGCGATTTGAGAATTTCTTTTCTTTTTTGGTAAGAAAACATACATTATACCTATGTACAATCTTAAAAAATATTCCTTAAAAATCCAAAAGTGGATATCTGGACAAAATTCTTTCACTTGTAGGGTACCATGCATGAGTACCTCATACGTACAAATTGTCATGACAATCTGAAGAGTGGTTATAGAAAAGAAGCAGAAAATGTATGAAAATCACCCCCCCCCCCCCCCTTCCTTTTTACATAAGAAAAAAATTCATAAAAAATCAAAAAAATAAAATTTAAGCATAAAATACATATCAAAGCATTAAGTAAGTTAAATATGATAAATATGTAGTAAATGAGTGTGTAAAATCATACACTTATTGAGTTATTTAAAGAAAAAGTGCAAAAATGTGCATTTCTGACTAAGTCCGAAAAGACGTCAAAAACGCGTCAAAAATTAGATTGTCGGATTTTAACGAAATGAACAAACTTGAATCATACATCCTTCTAGATCACATAGATACAATTAGTTTTTCAATCCATTCAGTGGAACTGGAGAAGAAGATTTTTGAAGAGGGGTACCCTCCGGGGCCTATTTGACCCCGCCCTGGATCCACCCCTGAAGGGATCGAGCCGAAATGAACAAAGTTGGTAGAGGACCTTTAGTACTTCATGCATACCAAGTTTCATCAAAATCCCTTCAGCCGTTCTTGAGAAGAAGTTGAAAATGTTAAAAGTTTACGACGGACGGACGGACGGACGCCGGACGCCGGACGCCGGACGCCACACTATGACAATAGCTCACTTGAGCCTTTGGCTCAGGTGAGCTAATAAAAAGGGGAAAAAAATTTTGTTGGGGTCCCGCCGGGGTTTGAAGCCACTCCCCATGGGTCCATTGGGCATGGAAAACATACATTATACCTATGTACAATCTTAAAAAATATTCCTTAAAAATCCAAAAGTGGATATCTGGACAAAATTCTTTCACTTGTAGGGTACCATGCATGAGTACCTCATACATACAAATTGTCATGACAATCTGAAGAGTGGTTATAGAAAAGAAGCAGAAAATGTATGAAAATCACCCCCCCCCCCCCCCTTCCTTTTTACATAAGAAAAAAATTCATAAAAAATCAAAAAAATAAAATTTAAGCATAAAATACATATCAAAGCATTAAGTAAGTTAAATATGATAAATATGTAGTAAATGAGTGTGTAAAATCATACACTTATTGAGTTATTTAAAGAAAAAGTGCAAAAATGTGCATTTCTGACTAAGTCCGAAAAGACGTCAAAAACGCGTCAAAAATTAGTTGTCGGATTTTAACGAAATGAACAAACTTGAATCATACATCCTTCTAGATCACATAGATACAATTAGTTTTTCAATCCATTCAGTGGAACTGGAGAAGAAGATTTTTGAAGAGGGGTACCCTCCGGGGCCTATTTGACCCCGCCCTGGATCCACCCCTGAAGGGATCGAGCCGAAATGAACAAAGTTGGTAGAGGACCTTTAGTACTTCATGCATACCAAGTTTCATCAAAATCCCTTCAGCCGTTCTTGAGAAGAAGTTGAAAATGTTAAAAGTTTACGACGGACGGACGGACGACGGACGCCACACTATGACAATAGCTCACTTGAGCCTTTGGCTCAGGTGAGCTAAAAAACTATGGACATGAGGATTCTACATGTGAAATATCAAAGCCCTACCCCTTATAGTTCAAAAGTAGGTCAAGGTCAAGGTCACTTGGTCAAAAGTCTTAATACCAAATTAAAAATTTGGTCATGAGGAATCATGTGAAATATCAAAACCCTACCTCTTATAGTTTAAAAGAAGGTCAAAGGCCAATGTCAATGTCACTTGGTCAAAAGTCATGATATCAAATTAAATGGGGAATGTACATTTGAAATATCAAAGCACTACCCCTTATAGTACATGAGATATAGCCCAGGATACAGTTTTTTATAAAGTAGGTCAAACTCCATGGTCAAGGTCACTAGGTCAAAAGTCATGATATCAAATGAAAGATCTGGTCATGAGGATTCCATATGTGAAATATCAAAGCCGCTTTAGTTCATGAGATATAGCCCAGGTTTCATTTTTTGAAGGTAGGTCGAACTCCAAGGTCAAGGTCACTAGGTCAAATTTTGTTGCTGAATTTGATTCGTCTCATCATAATCTATCACCATCTTAAGTTTCAAGTTGCTGCTCCATGCTGTTTTCTCTCAATGGACTTAAACGCAACACCTTAACCAAAATGTTGACGCACAGACTTCGCCATTTTATAGACCAGATTTTGCTTTGCAATCCGGCCAAAAATATTTCTGTCAAATACATAATTATATTTCTGTCAAATTACTAAGACTTCAAAATTAAATACTTTCTACAAAACAAATAAAACAAATAAAAATTGTATTTTCTCTCATTATTCCAAAAAACAAATAAAAATTTTATTTTCTCTCATTATTCCAATTACTCAATTACTCTTTTAAAGAAGTTTATGTTTTCTCCTAAGATAAACCATATTAGCGACAAAAAATTGTTGATGTGATGATTGTGAGAATATTGTGAATATCACTCTACTTAAATAACTGAGCTAAATTTCACATACACATATATTTGTTGATTTTTTTAAGGTTTACTTAAATCTGATTGTAAAGTATGTACTGTATTTCTCAACTTCAAAGGTAAACACTTATAAATATCAGTTATTCTATAAGTATGTAGTAAAAGAAAAAAATATTTTGATACTTCACTCTTACTAATTTTTTTTTTTTACAACATACTAATAGAATAATCCAGCTAGCAACATTGCTCAAATGGAAAGTGAATAATTACACATTAAAATCTCCTTGACTATATCTTACCATGCTGTATTTCTTTGTAATGAAACCGTAGATAAAGGAGGATCTGCCGTTAGATCTGTAAAACTCCGACTTCGACCCGTACGACCTGAAGTAGGGATGTTTGTGGCCTTGAGGTCCCTAGCGTCCTGTAGTCCTACATTGTACACAGTGGCCTTGACCTGGTCTAACTGTCTCAGTGATACATGGGCTGAACTTAACCAGTTCTACAACATAAAATATGTTTTATGTTAGTTTATATATAACTAATAAGTATCCCTTATAAAACTTGATTTTTACCTCTAAAATTACCCTCATTGAAACGACATGACTAGCAGAGTTTTCCTTTCTTCTCAGTATTTTGTTTTTGACAGAGTGTGAAAAATACAGCATTGTTAAAGGCAAGAAAGTTGTACATGTTGTTATTAATTAACTCCTTAATTATTGATTTAAATTATTGTAAATACACGTACATTGTATTTAACAGTTTGTATCTATGTTTGTCTCTCCTTACACATAAGATATTATATTGAATTTGTATTTAGTGTACTTAATCAGTTTGAAGTAGTAACATGTTCTTTATAAATAGCATAAGCTTTTGTTTTGGAGCAGTTTATAGCTAGCACAGGTGTACACGGCTATTTAAAGAACGTGGACACATACTGAATGGTCAGTATAAACGTAACATTTTGACAGATAATTTTTTGTTACTATTGGTTATAGAACAAGTTTATTAATTCTTGACATGATTATACCATGAACAAACTGCTAGGTGACAAGTCGTGAAGCTAAATAGTCACTTGTCATAATTTCCTTGAAGAATTTATTTATCATATATCACCAGGATATCAAATTATGTGATGAATTTACATTTGACTTTGGGAGATGTATAGGCACTACAGTACTTTTTAAGGAAGTTATAAAACCATTACAGCATGTTACAGGGCAGGTCTGTCTCATGATATTTTGGGAATTGGGCTAGGCCTTTCAAACTTGGAAAAACAGTTAGCAATATTTTTAGCAAAATTTTGAACTTTACAACTGAAATGAAATATAAATATTCATTTCAACCCTTTCTCAATGCAAAATTCTCTGTTTATGAATGGTTAAACAGTAATATTAAACAAAGACCACAGAAAATTTGTAATTTTTAGGACATGAACTGAGAAAAAAGATACTTATAATTTGCATTGGGAATGGGGCCTAGCAACAGCCCTTGATGGAGATTGTTTAAAGATTGGTTTAAACATTATTTATTCAATTTACATAAAATAATTATTACAATGAAGAAAGAATTTGAGGATTGAGTAACAAGGAGATACCTTATGAATACAACTCTCTCCTCCAGTTCAATAAATTACAAGAATAGAAAACATTTATGAAGTGGACATTTTTCAATACTATATAAACCTGATAAATAACTGTAGCTAGAGATAGAAGAGGATGAAAAGATAAGGAAGAGTTGATGTAGAAAGAGAAGAGAGAAAAGAGAAAAAAAAAAAATATATATATATATGTATAAGAAAATGAAGTATATAAAGATGAAGATGTTTAAAGATTCCTTTGCTCTTTCTGTTTTCAGCTCTTTATAATTAATGCTATTAATTACTCGAAAACTGTCACAGTTATTGAGGTTTGAGTATCAAACTGATATAATCAAATTCTTGTTATATATAGTTTGTTGTTGTTTCTTTCTGTTTAGTTTGAGGGAAGATTCAAAACAAATTTACATGTACCTCACTACATGTAAGTACTAGCTTCTACAAATGTACTGGCAAAAATTTGAAGTACATGTACAAATCAATCTTCTTTTATCTAGAGCTTACCTCTTTTTGGACTGATCTTTCACAACCCTAATTGAATTTTACATGGTATAGAATTAATACAGGTATAATTATGATTAATGAATATGAACATGATGAATAAGAAATAACACATATTATTTCTGCTCCAAAGCTTTCAAAATGATACAGCAATAAATTTTAAAAAAGCAATTAATTAAAAGAACATTTTTTATACATATATTTCATAGTTAAACCAAGATTTTCTGTCAAAAAACAAAAAAAAATTTCCAAGATCCAAAAGGAGTTTATGCATGTAATGTCAGTAAGCCCTACCCCTATATATAAGTTAATGATATATAGCACAGGTTAAAGTTTTTTAAATGTAGGGTAAATTCCAAGGTTAAGGTCACTAGGTCAAAGGTCATGGTCTCATATGAAAGATCTGGTCACAAGGTATCTACATGTGAAATATCAAAGCCCTATCCCTTATAATTCAAGAAATATAGCCCAGGTTACAGTCTTGTCTACGGATGACGACAACAACAACAATGCCGAGGGGTTGGCATTAGCTCTCCAGACTTTCCATCTAGAGAGCTTATTTGGCTCTGTAGTCTTTATTTCTCAAAGCTGGTGCTTTGATGAAATAATTGTTCAAAAATATTTTGAAACGGACTTGCACTAGGCAAGTAAACTGAACTACCAACTTGGGCAAGGTTATTGCAGGGTACTTTGGGAATGGGGCCAGGGCCTTTCAAAGGACCTGCAATGATAAGGCGTAAAATCTGCCCAAAAATAATGAAATTTAAAAGTACTTCATTTCTTTAATCAAGTTCGTGAAATATTTTGAAAGATAAAACCTCTTCAAAGTCTGGAGAAAATTTTCATAAAATCATAACGACTATTATAGCGAGCGGAGCTCGCTGCAAAGGCCCGCAGGGCCTTTGCGAGCGAAGCTCGCATTTATGGTAACGCGTATACGTAAGACGGTAAGTATGGGAAAATGCACGAGCAAAAGATATACATACTTGGAGCTGAAAAAGTTTGGTAACAGTACCGCGGATACGGGTAAAAGTGACTCGATTCCCTTAAACGACAGAACAGGAGAACATACCTTGACAAATTCGCAATGGATAGAATTCTTCTATTTTATGGCGCAATAAAACTAAGTGAAACTCGCCGAATTGTTCATCTGAAAATCAGAAATTCAGCAGCAACTAATCCGCCATCTTTATCACTAATGACGACACAATGGTACGTAACTCTGCAGTATACTTGACGTCATTATTCCTCTTTATGTGACGTCATTGTAGCAGTGCGCCCATTATCACGTGCAAGAATGGTACACGATTGTAGTAATGCAAGAAGGAAAAGTAACAAAAAACAGACGCGATTTTCTAACGATTTTCAGTGTACCATACGAACAAGTTAGATATGATCGAAATAATCATTTAGTAAAGAAGAAAGATTAGATTTTTTTTCAATAGATTTCAATGTCATTAGAGAGGAAAGGGGAGGGATTTCAGACTCCCTCGCTAATAATCTACGTCTGTGTAAAGTACATGGGACGGATCCAGATTTTTTTTTTTTTTGGCAGTGGGAAGGGGAGGTCCAGCTTCACCGGCGGTGAGGGATTCCTGGAGTCCCAAGGTTATGATTTTGAAAAGTTTCAATTTTGAGATCAAGGTTTTTAAGGTTTTACAACATTTTTGGTGTCTTTTTCCTCCGCTCGCACATAAGGCTTTGCCTTGATTCATATTAGTTTAAAATAAGTTGTATTTTAAAAGAAGAGTACACCTATACTATATAGTTATGTGCCCTGTGTGTTTGACTTGTCATTGCGGGAACAAAATGTTCACTGAACTGCACTGGTAAATGCAGAATTTTCAGTGAACCCTTCATGATTGTTACCTTGGAGGCAATAGCTCTTATTTGATCACATTGATCAACCAGATCGTTGTCAATATAAGAACCAGTATATAGTGACATTTTATGAGTAGAAATCTTCGCTTTTAAGAAACTCTTCTAGTAAAGAAAGAAAGGTAAGTGGCATTTTCGGCGGCCATTAGTTTACACTAACTACCGAAAGTGTGTTTGTGTAGGCTACTGTCATTGGACATTAACATCAAATTCAGCCAATGAGAATCGTTTTAGGAAAACACGGCAATCTAAGTTAGACATGCGCAGTTATCCATAGCAATTCTATCAACAATATGGCTGCCTCCACAAAGAGGAGATTTACGAGGGAAAAGGTCTCTGTTTTCATAGCTATGCAATTGTCATATACTTAGTGTAGGCGGCCTCATTTACTGGTCGGGCACAATATTGTTCACTTTTTTAAAAATGTTTTTGGCTCTGCTGTAAGATCTTTCTTTTTAACTTTGGAAAGAAGCCAAACGGGACCCCTTTCCTCCGTGTTCAAAAATGAAAAACAAATGAATAGCTAAAATAAACGAGGTAACATGTTGTCATAAATAGACCCTCGCATGATAATATTTGTTCGGATCACTTTTGTCTCTTGGTATGGTACTTTTTCCACTCAAAACAATGGAATGACATCAGACCGCTCTAAACCGTAGCATGCACTTTTCCGCAATGCTGCCATTTCATTGTTTTAAGGCCAACAACACTTTGCTATTTAGATGGTTTTGAGTTGGACGCAGTGCATTATACTGTGATAAAAGAGATGAAAATACAAGATTCATACGGAAGTTCCAGAGGATGACTGACTATGCGTATCTGTGATAAAGCAAAACTAAATGATCAGGAATCATTTTACCTTGTTAAGCTTTACTATCAATGTGTGACGGGCAGAATTGAAAATGTGGCCAGACTGGGAATCAAGTCCGAGTCCTGTTTACAAGAGAGATGCTCTTACCAACTGAACTAACCCGGCACTATATCCAAACCGTCACAAAATTAAGATTTCCATGCCTCTGCTTCATCTATTCAAATTCAGCCGCCATGTTTGAAGCTTACAAATTGCTACTCACTCATGCACGTGACACCCCTGAACCCATATATGTAAACTACCTCTATATATGGTATATGAGAATTCACACACCTTTGAGAGTTGGGCAATTCGTAAACTTCAAACTTTCCAGTTGAATTCAAAGAGACAATTTCAGTGGAGCAAGGAAAATTCTGGCTGTACCCTAAATGGATAGCCATAGGTAAGATATTTCCAAAACTAAACAATTGGGAATCATGTTACCTTGTTAAGCTTTACTATTTTGACAGGAATATTAGCCAATTGATCCTTCCGAACGCGGGAAGAATTTGAGAAATTCCATGACGTCACAATGCAATTTTGATGTTTGACCAAGGTTCGAAGCTTGTTTGTCCAAGGTTAAAGCATGGTGACGTCACGAAATTTTGCATTTTTTTCCCACAATCCGAAGGGTCAATTCCTAAAGCTTAACAAGAAAACATGATTCCCAATTGTTTTAGTTTTGGAAATATCTTACCTATGGCTCATCTACTGTCCTGTTCACTAAATCCAGAGCACCCTGTTTTGGCGATTTATTCTGTCATCTGAAGAATTTTCTTATAAATTATAGTTTCCGAGAATTGACCTCCTTTAGTCGTAACTGGAAATTAACTTAAACATACCTTATCAGTGTAGTATTGTCACAGACAATATAAAGTCATGATTTGCTTGAAAAGATCACTAGGCTGAATTCTAAGTTCTATATTTATTTACATATATACATGGTACTATGAGTTGCACAGAGGTACACGCTAGCTGGCAGACTGACCAGCACGTGGGCATGCATACAGATAAGATGCTTCATAATCACGTGACTGGCTATAGCTAAGATATTACAATCAGCTGCCTTCAAATTGCAATACGAAAAATAAAATGTCTACAGGAAATTCACATATTAATTTCAAGCCGTCGCCTTATTGTTCTCCGTGTCAGCAATAGTAAACGGTGACGTCAAAGCTTCCGACGTCACACATTTTCAGCGATTTTACTATAGAAAATCCCTGTAGACTTTTTATTTTCCGTCCTATTTCTAACTTAATTGACGTACAACCAAAACAATGGTATTTTCTGTTACAACTAAAGGAGTACTATAAAATTGATACCTTTTTGGAAGATGACAGTATCATATTTCAGAGAAAATCGGGAGAACAGGGTGCTCTGGATTTAGTGAACAGGACAGTAGTCCTTTTATCACCTGCTAGGGTTATGATAGTTACCTAGGTCCAGAGTAATGCCAGGCTGTCTCCTCCCCAAGGATTTTCAAATTTAATAGTATGTGTTAAACATTCATGTCCATCACCAGCTGTCTATCCTTCAGTACATCTCAAAAAGCACCTGTCAAATTAATAATAATAATTCTTTTGTAAAAGGTGAAATGCATTGAATTCATTGATTTCCAAATGTACATCTTACATTTCTGTAGATCATCTGCACCTTATTTTCCTTCTACACAAAAAACTAACCCAATAAAAAAAATTCATTTTCCGCAATTGAGAAACTTGTTGAATCCAAAAGGCGCCTGCCAAGATTAATTTCTGTATCAAAAGTGTGTTAACATTTGTTAGTTATGGAACAGGGCACTGGACCATCAAAAATACAAAATATGGGGCCAAATTTTATCCCAATGATATTTTTTCCCCAAAAGTGTGATATAAGATCCCCAATTATACTTGTTTACTTTGCCAAAAATAAAACATTTACCATGTTTACATTTAAATAAGTCAATTTATTCTAGATCAATGAAATTCTGAACAGTGAAAGCAAATACTTCATCGGTTAAGCTATAGTATAAATTCTACCAGATCAGAATCTACTGACTAGTAATTTTGGTTTGAATCGGTAGTAAATAATAAATATCCTCACTTTGAGAAATGGGTATCAGTTTCCCAATACAGAGTGAATGCCCTGCGGACAAGGGCTTGATTAGGTGTTTCTCTGTATTAGGCGATTATGTTTATAGCTGTCGTTTAAATGAATATTTCCATTTCCATTTCAAGTTTTCTACAGTCGAAGTATTGTGATACATATCATATTGAAAGGATGGTATTGTGATATGTACCGTAAATGTGAAATGTAACACTGGGATACTCATGATGTCTTTTTCTTTTACTTTAGATGTCAGAGTAGTAAGAGAGTTAAATAATATAGTAGATATGTCAGAGAAGAAAGATGCGAGTGGTCTGGAGCCGATAGCTGAGACAGAGGATGGGGAGACTCCTCGTGAGGGAGGAGAGGAGGGGCAAGAGGGAGGAGGAGGAGATAAAGCCCCAGGGACTGATACAATGAAAAGTGATGCCAGTAATCCATTCGAGATCCAGATGTCAGAATTCAAGGAGGATCGTCATATTATTAATGTTCATCAGTTTTACCCGTCTTTAGAACATCAGTTCTCGAAATCCAATACAAAGTTCGCTGAGGAGCAGAGTGTTCGGACGGAGGAAGCTATTAAGGAATTGGTGGAGGAGTCATCTACATTTAATTTGTCAGAGAAAGGAGATGGTAATTTATTGTATTAATTATGATTTCACTTACAATCTGATTAAAATAATTTGTTTTGGCAACTTGCAAACAAGGTCATAGGCAGCACAGGCTTGAAATATAATTAGATTTCAAAGTGGTCACAAACTGAATTGAAATCGGCTGCATGTGAAGGAGATTGCTGTTTTTGGTTCTATTTACCTTGTACTACACCTCATACTAATTATAATCAATCAGAGTGATTTTACAATTTCAGAAACATTGTAACAAGTGAAAATTTGAATTTTTGTCCAAGATTTAAATTATTATGGTATGACTTTTCATTACTTATGGTAGCGGTATTTTTTTTATATGATGTATATACATTACAATGGGTATTTCATGTTATACAATGTACATTTATCTCACACTAGATGTCATAAATTTGATATATCAAAGAATTATAATTCTTCTCCACTTTTCTTCGTACCCTGTGAGACAGCCTATGTGAGACACATAAGTCATCTCAAAGGCTCCAATTGATCAATGATAAAAGATAATCTTATTGTGACATCACAGTTACGTCGTACGTCAGAAAACATGGCGTTAGATGACATGAAACATTGTTTGAATTCATTTTTTCTTTATATATATGTTTCATGGAAGAAGAAATAGATTCTTTCACTTTCTACTGAATGAGACATAAAAATTTACACTTATGACAGAAATTTTTCATCTTTTCCCTCTTTCCGCTACGCTCCACTCGGGAAAAGATTAAATTTCTGCCACTCATGTTAAATTTTATGTCTCACTCAGTAGAATGTGCTTATAATTCTACGCCCAAAGTATTGAGGTTGGTCAATTACGCTGTTTTTAAGTTAAACCCTCATGAGTTGTATTGTTTATCATATTGTTTCTCTCTCTCCGTATTGCTATGCTATTGTTTTATAAGGAAACATTCTCTTTACAGACGTAACTGAGACAGATGAAACTTCCACTATAACACAGACATCATCAATGCAGCTTGTGAGGAAAGATGAGGACTCTGCGGAGAAGTCAACACCGGGGACAGACGACAACAACTCGTCCATTGATCAAAAGGTATTATATCAGCCAGTACATGCTGTTGTATGTAAACTATGAACAAATAGCCTCTGTCATTGTGTTTGTACCGTATAATGCATTTACAGAGAAAATGTTACACTCCTGTTATGTGATCGAACATATTACATGTATGTTATGGCAAAGTCTGTTTGTCTTTTTTTTTGTCTGGCCCATATTTCCAAACCAAATAAGGTTTCTTAAAAGAACAATTAATCTTCATGGGACATCAGTGTGTCAAGACTTTGAACCAAGGTCATGCCTTCAAGTTTAAGGTCACTGTAAATTAAAATTAATTTTGCATTTAAAACAGTTACTCCTTATGGGATACTGCTGTTTCATGACTTTGTGTCAAGGTCATACCATCAAGGTCAAGGTTTTCAGTAATTTTGTATGGTTAACCTTGTCTTGGTCATGACGTCTATATGTTCAACCAAATGAGATTCAAATGGCTTAATTTTAGTCAAAATCTTTACTGCAGTGTTTCTCAGAACCACAGGATATGCTTTGACCTTGAACAATAAGTTAAAGGTCAAGGTCACAGTATACTAGGTGGATGAATATTTTCAAGGCCAGAACTTTTCACTGATTACATGGATGTTGCTTTGGATCAAAGGGAATGGAAGTGAAGGTCATTGTGCGAAAAGTAGTTAAATGTCTCAGGAGCATTAATCTTTCAATGCCTGCATGGATTTAAAGAATATTTTGCAGATCTTTTGTTGTTTGATCCAAGGCTGTGTTGTCAAGTCACTTTCAAACGAGGTCATATTTATAAGGTCAAGGTCATAGTGCAAAAAATTAGAGGAGCCATATTTGAATTAAAATATTTAAAACTGATCATGATAAGCTTAATACAATTATTTTCATCATTTCTAATGATTGAAAGAATGACTTGCTAATGATCAGTTAATGGATTAAAAACTCTATTAATCAATATCATTGGTAGAAAAAATCACACCTTTCTACCAGTTTGTGAATTATTATTCTGAATATTTCAGAAAAGTTTTATGCGTGTTATGTTTGGGGTAAGAATGCAAAGTAACAAAATATATATTCTCACCTTCATTTCTCTCTCAGAGCTCAATGATTATATGATTTTATCTATATTGACTACAACTTTTCTTTCATCAGTCATCTGTCACAGTTGAATATGTGTTGTGTTTTATACATGTCTTTGAGTGTTGTTTCTTGATCTGTATTCTTTCATAATTGTGTTTATGCACTATCATAATGAAGGAACTCCAACAGGAAAAAATAATTATTTTATTGATAAAAAATTCCAGACTCACATTTGATACGGTAGTGCAACCTAATTATGGCAAACTTTCAGTAAATCCCTTACAGTCGTTTTAAATTATAAAAAAGGTGAAAAAATGCAAAGATTTACTGATGTCATGTCATGGACCTTATATTGACTTATATCTTATCGTACATGTATTTTATGATATGAACTTGAAGAATAAATGAAAATATGACAAATGTTCAATAGTTTGATCATTCTGACTAATAGATTTGCTGTGATGCTACATATTTTTAATTTGTTATGAAAGAGTCTCAACGATAAAAAATTAACTACATGTATATAAAAATTACAATCACTCCATTTCGCTAAAATATTGAAATGGATTATTTCACATTATATTCCAGCCAGGAGAAGTTTTTAGTACAGCTGTAGATGAAGAGACTTTAGAGAAAGCCAAGAAGAGAAGATCTATTTTTCAGACAGAGGAATGGGGAGCTATAAAACAATACTCACCAGGCATGCAGGAAATCATAGACAAAAAGGCTCAGGAACAGTAAGATAAAAATTGTATTGATTAATTATTCTTTTTTAAAATGTACAGAGTTACTGCAAATTTGGGACGATATCTGAGGTACATCATGCATCATGACGTAATGATAGTCATATAGAAATGTTGTATTTGGAGCAAGTTTTCGGTAAATTTTATGCTGGTTTCCATAGAATTTGATGACATCACAACTTGTTTATGTCAGATATTCTGCAAAATGGGAAGTAGCTTTGTTTAATGAAAAGACAGAATTACCAAAGAAGAATTGCCAACATATTGCACCTATAAGCGGCAGACTTATACATTATGACGCCTGAATTAATGGCCTGTCAAAACATATTGTTTATGACACCATTATTTAAAGTTCACGAAATTTTTGAATGACCCTTTTTGTAAGCTAGTTGAAACTATCTAAATGTACATGTATCTTGAAATTTACAATCTAAGACTGACAATTCTTTTCAGTTGCTAGAATAAATCAACAAAACAACCTTTTCACAAATTTAGTAAGGTCACATTATTTTTATGAAGAAAGTAGAATTTCTTTGAAGATAGGTGGTAGGAATAGGAGTTTTAGATGTAAGTGAATCAATGAAGAAATTTACCTTCTGCATACTTGTAATTCCTTTTTTCATTCATTTGTATAAAATGCTTATTCTTCAGCATGGACAAAGCCATGGAATTTAAAGCCAAAGGAGATTTAGAAAAAGCAATATCAAAGGTGAATAAAGCACTTGCCTTGCGCACAGATCCAATTTATTTTAGGGAACGGGCAGAAATATTTATAGAAATGTGTGACTTTTCTTCTGCAATTCTGAACTATAAGAAAGCATGTTTATTGGAGCCAGAGAATGCTGAGTACTACAGTCGTCTGGGATTTTTGTACTTTTTTCATGGACAGACATTATTTGATCAGAGACTTTACCCAGAAGCCTTGGAATCCTTCACGCGAGCGGCAGAGATGAATCCAGAAAACACAGGCTTTCACATAAGAAGGTATAATCATTTATTTCTAAGTTATATGGATATGATTTAAATTTTATACAGGGAATGAGTTGAATTTAAAACAAATTGACAGAAAAAAACTCATACTGTAAACTGTCTTTTATTTGCGAGCGTTTTATTTTTGCGATATTCATGAGGTCATCTGATTCGCGAACTTAAAACGCCATGAATACGTTTTCGAAGTTAGGTACGTAAGTGTGCATAAATATAGACTCATCAAACTATTTTACATTGTTCACTAGCAATGTAAATTTGGTCGATCTGTGGTCGATAGTACAGTGAATTTTGCCATATATTTGACTGCTCTCTTAAATCTTATGCTTTAGATTAAAAAAACACCGTGTTCGTGATACCGTTTCAGAAAGCATTCTCCATGGTGTAAAATGAGAAACTGGGGTTTTTTTTCACAAAAAGCTAAGGACACATAGCCAAATGCGGGTGTCACAAAGGATTGTACATCCTAGAATAAAATCTTTCTACAGCAAAATTTACAAGACAGTACGAATGGGTTTAATGAAAGTGTTCCACACCTAAGAACCATCTTTGTGCATCGCACATACTTGGTTTGTTTGGATAACGTTTTACCTGATGGAGCGTTTGCATTAATTAAGCAACTGAATAAGAAAAACAATGAATTATCTTATTAGCAATAGGGGCTTTTTGACAGATTACACAGTTGGAAGTTTTTGAGACTGACATTTTTAATGAAAGTTTTTTTTTCAGATACATAAGAACTTGCGAACATAAAACGCCGTGAACCAGTCACCCAACTCGTATTCGTGGACTTAAAATGTCGCGAATAAAATACGATTTACAGTTAATGGTGCAATAAGATGAAAATATTACTGCATGTACATGCATTTCTTGTAAAAAAATGATTATCTCCCATCACTTATTATCCCCAAACAACCAAACCTTACATAAATGTTCCCCTAAGAGATAAATGAATCCTATTGATTTTCATTGTCATAGGTCCAAGGTCAAAGTCACTGTGGATGTAGACTTGATAACCTTGTGAACAGTGTAGACAACAAAGCAATTATTATTACATGATCTCTAAACCTTCTTTAAATGTTCCTCATTTGGAGAGTATGAGCCCTATTTAATTTCAAGGTCAGAAGAAAGGGGTCAAGGTTATTTATTGTGGGCCTAAGCTTGTAAACTTTGTGCATAGAAGACATTCAGTTGCACGGGGATGCTATGCTTAAATTGCATCTATTCTCAATGATGTCTGAAATTACATCAGTTTAAGCCTTCTTTCATTGATACATGTAGTTATACAACTATTCTCTCTCGATATCTTCATGGAAGTATGCCACAGAATTCATATATTTGATGCAAATGTTTCTAGAAGATGTTTTTTAGCTCACCTGAGCGAAGCTCAAGTGAGCTATTGTCATAGCGCGCCGTCCGTCGTCCGTCCGTCCGTCGTCGTCGTCGTCGTCGTCGTCCGTCCGTCCGGCGTAAACTTTTAACATTTCCAACATCTCCTCTGCAACCGCTGCACAGAATTTCTCGAAACTTCATAGGAAGCAAGTACTCAATGCCCTCTACCAAGTTTGTGTTTTTTGTGCCGATTGGTCAACAATTATGGCCGCCGAGGGCTCTGATTGGCTGACACATTTTCGACATCTCCTCTGCAACCGCTGCACAGAATTTCATGAAACTTTACAGGAAGGAAGTACTCAAGGTCCTCTACCAAGTTTGTGTTTTTCGTGCCGATCGGTCAACAAATATGGCCGCCGAGGGCTCTGATTGGCTGACACATTTTCGACATCTCCTCTGCAACCGCTGCACAGAATTTCATGAAACTTTACAGGAAGGAAGTACTCAAGGTCCTCTACCAAGTTTGTGTTTTTTGTGCCGATCAGTCAACAAATATGGCCGCCGAGGGCTCTGATTGGCTGACACATTTTCGACATCTCCTCTGCAACCGCTGCTCAGAATTTCATGAAACTTTTACAGGAAGGAAGTACTCAAGGTCCTCTACCAAGTTTGTGTATTTTGTGCCGATCGGTCAACAAATATGGCCGCCGAGGGCTCTGATTGGCTGACACATTTTCGACATCTCCTCTGCAACCGCTGCACAGAATTTCATGAAACTTTACAGGAAGGAAGTACTCAAGGTCCTCTACCAAGTTTGTGTTTTTCGTGCCGATCGGTCAACAAATATGGCCACCGAGGGGTCTGATTGGCTGACACATTTTCGACATCTCCTCTGCAACCGCTTCACAGAATTTCATGAAACTTTACATGAAGGAAGTACTCAAGGTCCTCTACCAAGTTTGTGTTTTTCGTGCCGATCATTCAACAAATATGGCCGCCGAGGGCTCTGATTGGCTGACACATTTTTGACATCTCCTCTTTAACCACTGCACAGAATTTCATGAAACTTTACAGGAAGGAAGTACTCAAGGTCCTCTACCAAGTTTGTGTTTTTCGTGCCGATCGGTCAACAAATATGGCCGCCGAGGGCTCTGATTGGCTGACACATTTTCGACATCTCCTCTGCAACCGCTGCACAGAATTTCATGAAACTTTACAGGAAGGAAGTACTCAAGGTCCTCTACCAAGTTTGTGTTTTTTGTGCCGATCAGTCAACAAATATGGCCGCCGAGGGCTCTGATTGGCTGACACATTTTCGACATCTCCTCTGCAACCGCTGCTCAGAATTTCATGAAACTTTACAAGAAGGAAGTACTCAAGGTCCTCTACCAAGTTTTTGTATTCTCTGCTGATCGGTCAACAAATATGGCCGCCGAGGGCTCTGATTGGCTGACACATTTTCGACATCTCCTCTGCAACCGCTGCACAGAATTTCATGAAACTTTACAGGAAGGAAGTACTCAAGGTCCTCTACCAAGTTTTTGTTTTTTCGTGCCGATCGGTCAACAAATATGGCCGCCGAGGGCTCTGATTGGCTGACACATTTTTGACATCTCCTCTGCAACTGCTGCACAGAATTTCATGAAACTTTACAGGAAGGAAGTACTCAAGGTCCTCTAGAAAGTTTGTATTTTTCGTGCCGATTGTTCAACAAATATGGCTGCTGAGGGCTCTGATTGGCTGACTCATTTTCGACATCTCCTCTGCAACCGCTGCACAGAATTTCATGAAACTTTACAGGAAGGAAGTATTCTAGGTCCTCTGCCAAGTTTGTGTTTTTCGTGCCGATCGGTCAACAAATATTGCTGCCGAGGGCTCTGATTGGCTAACACATTTTCAACATCTTCTCTGCAAAAAAACCACTGCACAGAATTATATGAAACTTTACAGGAAGAAAGTACTCAAGGTCCTCTACCAAGATTGTGTATTTTGTGCTGATCAGTCAACAAATATGGCCGCTGAGGGCTCTGATTGGCTGACACATTTTGAAATCTCCTCTGCAACCATTGCACAGAATTTCACGAAACCTTGCAGCAAGCAAGTACTCAAGGTCCTCTGCCAAGCTTGTGTTTTTCTTGTCGATAGGTCAACAAATATGGCTGTCAAGGGCTTTGATCTGTAGGAGTATTTTTGTGACTTTAAACCCTTTGTCTGCAACTCAGGTGAGCGATGTGGCCCCCTTGGGCCTCTTGTTTTTCTCATGAAGTTGACATGTCATAAGACTAAAATTCTTTCTACTTTTGAATTTCAGTATGACATGCTTGGCTGCCCTCCAGAGACATGGCGAGTGTTTAGCATTGGTCAATAAGAGGCTAGAAACGGACAACCAGAATCCTGATCTCTACATAATGAGGGCTAGACTCCATGAAATGTTCAGAAATGTATGTGTAAAGCTGTTTTGGTAAAATTCATATGATGTGACAATAGAACCTCCTGTCAGTATGATAATATTACACATACTAGAAACTTAATGTATGATTTTATATTAAAAATGGAAATCTTAGATTGGATGGAAGTGATCTCTTCTTACTAGTTTACAATTTGGAAAGCAGATAGTGTAATGTCATGACTGAAACGAGATGCCATGTTTTGACACCCATGTACTTTATGCAGTGAGTCCATGTCATAACTTAGATAAAATGTCATGATAGTAAAAGTATCTTCCCGGCCAATTTGCTATGTCAGTACCATGTCAAAACAGAAATGTTACCATGCCTTTACTGGAATATTATAGTACATTTGATTGCAAATGTGTATATTTTTTATCATGCTATATGAAAAAAAACCAAAGATATTGCATTATATTCAAAAGTTCTATCTACTGTATTACAGACAACCCTGTGTTACTACGACATTAAGGATGCCTTACAACTAGACTCAGAACATGAAGAGGGTAAAGTCATGATGGAAAAAATGGAAAAGCGAGCACAGGACAGTAAATTTACAGCCATGCAGTTAATACTGATGGGAAAACACAGAGAAGCTCTACAGAAAATATCAGTTGCCATAGAAACAAATCCTGCCATCGCTGATTTTCATGTACTGAGGTATCAGGGTTTTTTATGCAGACTATTTGGCTCATTCCTTATTCAAATATTGCTAATAATTTTCTAACAAGAGGCCCATGGGTCACATCGCTCACCTGAGAATGCTGGGTATCTGACAGGGGCAATAGATGTGTTTAAGATATACATTCAATCAGAGCAATAGTTTTATATGAGCTATGGAAACCCTTAAACAATTTCCTCTGTATGTAAGTGTATAGTTCAACTATTTTCTGCAAATGATTGAATATTTTTGAGACCTAAATGAAATTTTTTTCCAGGGGCTCACTTCATAGAAGATTAGGAGATTACAATGCAGCTATTGATGATTTCTTACTGGCGTTAGATAAATGTGACCATAATGAAGAATCACCGGTTTATATTGATGCTCAAAGACAACTGTTACTCACGTATAATGACTTTGCTGTGGAGTGCTTCACAAAGGGATTTTATGAGGAAGCTATCATTCTACTTAACAAGGCAATAAAGGGAGAGAAGCGGGAAAAGGGACTGTATGTCAACAGAGGGGGTATGTAAAGCTAATCAGATTTCTGTTTCAGCTAAATTAAACTTTGTTATTGAGAAAAAATGCATATACATGTATAAACATTATTTAATACCATAGGAGACATCAAATAGAATTGATAATGGTATTGATAATGCATGATATTAACATTCCATTGTATTGAAATCAGTATTAATATTGATTAAGAAACTATTCTCTTTTTCTCACAGATTGTTTCTTCCGTCAGAGTGATATGAATTTTGCGCTGCAGGACTACAGCCAGGCGTTAGAAATAGACCCTAACGATCAGAGCATAAAGTCACGTATCTCTGTCATTCATAATGAACATGGCGTCAACGCCTACCAGGAGAAAAACTATGCTGTAAGTTTATTAGATATTTTATCTTTATTTTATTTTATATTGCATATTTTTTAAAATTCATTACATGGTTGGCTAAATCTACCGTGTAAAATGTTATGATATTTGTGGATGACAGAAAGTGTATGTTAAACTGAACAGAGGAATGAAAATAATAATCTGATGATCACAAACTTCAAGTAATAAAACATTTTTAAAATTTGCTTTTATTAAGGTTTGGCACAGTGAATAGTTTTGAATCGGCACATTTACTGTTGTACATTTTGTAAATGTAAAAATGTTTTTAATTTTACTAGAATTTGGATGGAGAAAAGAGAAGGAGAAATATTTGTGAAAAGAATTTCAACATAACTTTCTTTTGAAATGTTAGAAAGGTTCATATTTCCTTCAATACTTTTGATACAATCCTAATATTTTCTCTTTATCTCACAAAAAAGTGAGATCATACACTTGTACTTAAAATCATTTCAGGTATCTTGATTCCTATTCTGTGATTTTGAATTTCAGAAATATCTTAATTTAATTGTACAATTTGGATAAAACGTAAATTTTTGTTTTATTTCACAGGAAGCAGAAGAGAAGATGACCTTGGCCATACAATATAACCCCAAGGTTGGACAGTACTACATCACAAGATCTCGGGCTAGATACATGCTAGAGGTAACATAACAAATAATGCATTAGCTTTCATAAGCCCTGTTTATGCCTCTACAATACAATGTATTACCAAATCTTTAACCCTTGTGGTCATTCACCTACTATTAAGAATAACTTTTCAATATTATATCAAAACAAATTGGAACTTAAAGAGAAATATTATAGATTTTGTTTCAATATTTGAACATGGTGAAATTTCATTTTATTTTGACAGAATGTTCACGGGGCAAGGATGGACCTTATCATGGGGCTGTTATTGGACCCTCAGAACGAGGATGTCATTTCAATATTGTCCAGACTTTTCCCTGGGAAATCAATCGGAGATGTCATAAATAGCCGAGCTGCTGATACTGCCAAAATAGCGTTAAGAGGAATCCTCAACATTCCATCAAAGACAGACGATATGTCCTCCAAATCTAGAATTACCCATGATGCACTTAGTGATAGGTATTTTAATTTGTAATTGTTAAATTTATAATTCAAATTCAAATCATTAATTGATATTCACCACATTTATATACAATACAAATTGGCATGTATCAATTTACTTCATAAAGGAAAAGCTTAAATTATATTATATAAATCTTGAGAGATGGTGCTGCTTTCTTATTAATGTACCTTTAGATAATGAGTTTAAAATCTTAAATATATTCCATCTCAGGGACCGTTTTAATATATATCTCCATTTTATTTTTCCATAGTGGCATAGTGGACACCATGTCACAGGTGACGGTGCCGAGATCTGCAGCCACTGTGTGGAGCCAAGCCGATACTGACATCTCTAACGTCAGTGACCTACTTCTGAAACCAGGTCAGGGTTTCCCCCCACTCAGGAGCTGTATGCAGGAATGGGAATTTAACGTCAAACTGGCTGTGGAGAAAAAACATGTAAGGATATAATGAATGAAATATTGAGTTCTATCAGTTAATGATGCAGATCTGATTTTATTATGATAAGAATACCATGTTGTATAAGAAATCTAAATTAGATATGAAGAATGAGAAGAGGTAATTAGTCATGGGTTATCAAAATTAAATTATTGAATATGATTTCCTCATTTTTTCAGGTAAAAGATGAAATTCAAAGTGCTCTAAAGGAGAGAAAGTCCCTAAGGTATGGAGGACCTCGAGTACAGCCCCTCCCTCCTCCGTCAGTAAAACCAACATATGGAGGGGCATCATTCCGTAAAGAGAAGATGAAACCAGCATCAGACTTACCGAAAAAGAAAGGTTCTGGTATAACGTATAGCTGGAAACAATTCAGTCAGGGTATCGGCCTTGTAGAGGGCATTGATGTGTGAGACGCGGCAACATGATATTATATATGTTATTTACTCACAAGTTGTTAATGTTTGACAGACTTTACAAAAGTCTATGTTTTATCGCTCCATTTCAAAGTGAAGGTGTCAGTTTGTACATCCTCCTTGCCTATGATATCACTGAAGTGGTACGTCTGTCTGTAATACCATTGATGTGGTACATACGTGTATGTGTCATCAGTTGTAAAGGGGCTGGTATAGACATTTGAGTATGGTGACATTACTCACAGAGTGTGGTGCTCTTCTCTCACTAACTAATTGTGCTTTTGATAGATATACATCTTTTAAAAAATGTAACCTAAGTCGTATGATTAAGATTTCCATGCAAGATATTATTCTGAAGTATGACTCATATTTTCAGAGTTACAGTTTAGTTTTATTAGTTTTGAAAAGAATGAAGGCTGCACTGAGATGTTTTGTATGCAAAGAAAGAGATGTATTTACTGATATCTGTTGTCACAGATGGTGATACATTTTGACAGTATGTTAAAATAGCTGGTTGTTTGTGATGCATAAATACTATTGATTCTTGAGATTTGCAAAGAATTTTTTTTCATTCTAGAATGAATTGACTGTTACCAACCATGTACAACTATAATGAATCAATTTCATGACAGATGAAGTTTTTATAAATTCATTATCCCTAAATGTCAAAATTATTACTTCAACTTGACAAAATTTTGACAACGTTATATTAATTACTTTAATCCTTATTTTCTGTGATTTTATACAGTTCATAAATGAATTGAACTGCAAAATTGGATTTTTACAGCTGTATTTTGTAAAATTTTGAATCTGATCTAACTACTTCTGTAAATCAGATTGCCAAACAAGAAAATTATCAGCATTCTCTAAAATTCTTGGCCAAAATATATCAACCAATTTGCCTTTTGATGTTGTGCCAAATATTATATTGCATTTTACATTTCCCGTATATAAGACTCTTACATGTATTTACTTTTCTCTATGTATCTGATCATTATGAGACTGTGATCTTGTTATACTGTGAAGATTTCAGAAACATTTTATTTGAAATTGTTATTTTCTATGACATTAAAAAATTGTACTATGTCATCCTTTGTTTCTTCCTGCTTAAAAGCTCATCAAGTCAAACCTGTTGAAAAGTTACTAGTACATTTTTGTATTTACAATAACTCATCAGTATTTTATGCTCCTAAAATCACACTAGATTATGAGCGATGTATATAGTCTTTGCTCTGTAAGTCCGTCTGTTTGTGCATACTTTTTTTAAGACACATTCTGGTGCCATGACATGTCATATATTTTCAGATTTTCTGCATAATGGGTGTATATTATGCCCTGATTGCAAAAATAAAGGTTTTCAGTCAGTGTGAGTTTTGATTGCCATGGCAACGAGATCTGTCTTTTTGTGCTACTTTAAAGAGTGAGGTAACCTACTTTTAGACACTATGTTGCCAAGGATACCATTGTAGCAGATATTTCATGTTCATACCCTTTGCACTTCCTTACTTCCTTTCTTACAAAATACACTCAGTTTTATGATATATCTTACAGGACTCTTACTGTGCCTAGCCAAAATTAGTAAAATTTAAGTGAAAAAATCAAGGTAAAACCTAAGGGTCATTTTTGTATGATTTTAACCTTTTTTCAGTGTCAATTATAACTAAATGCAGACCTCAATGAGACCTCTGATGGGTTACCTCCATTAAAAATATAATGAACGAAAATGGAAGTTTGTATAATTAAGCTCTTCATCTCAATTTTGACGTCAAAACTGTTGCTATGGCAACTTTGAGCGTTCAAGCTTGAATAGTGCACCTTTTAAAATAGATCTTGCTCCTAATAAGTACTACTTATGACAGTGAAAATGTATATATGTACAGATAAGACTTTATAACCTTGAAAATTGCCAAGGTCATACAGTTGAAGTTCAAGGTCATTTCTTAATATAGACTTAAGAATTTTGATAAATATGTGATTTTTCTGACTAATGTCATAAATTTGTAGCGTTTTCTTTTGGAATGTTCAAATAAATGTATGTTTTGAAAGATGATGGATTAATTCATTTACTTTTTGTATTCAAGTATAATTTTTTTGTTAAGACGAAATAAAACCTGTGTTTGTGAAACACAAATGCCCCCATTGGCATCTTTGACAGTAAAACAGCTGAAAAGTAGTTTCGCATTTTGAGGTCAAGGTCACAAGATCAAATTTGGTATCCATTGAAAAGTCTTGCCAAATAGAATTCATATGTGAAATAAGAAAGCCCTATCACTAACCATTCAAAAGTTATGGCTAAAGCTAAGATTTTCAATATTAGGTCAAACTCCAAGGTCAAGGTCAAGAGGTAAATAATTTTGGTATCCATTGAAAGGTCATGTCACAAAGAATACACATGTGAAAGCCCTATCACTTACCATTCAAAAGTTATGGCCAAGACCAGACAGACCAAAAACTATATGCCCCTGAATCTCCGATTACGGGGGCATAAAAACTAAGAATATAAATTTTTATTCTTTCTTTTATCAATATCGACACCTCAATTTCAGAAGGTCAGAGAGTTGATTGAACTCTCTAAGTTATCCTATTAAATAATTATCATATCCATTATTTTATTGCCTCTTTCTAGTACTGATCCATTTTTTTTCTATGAAAAATCACAATTTTGGTAAAATCTACTCAATTACAAATCAATGACCTTGAAAATACCATGAGTATCAAGGTCATGTCTAGTTTGATTTGTCTCCTGTTGATATATAAACGAATTTTTGTTTTAATATTGTACATGGACATATAAAATACATGTAGACTCATAACATACCCAGCATAACCATTGTGTCATGGTTACCATATTTAATACAGTTTCCAGTGAATTAGATACATTATCCCAGCCAACTTTTTACATTTTCTGATAGTTGATGTACAACATATATACAGGATCTATAACACAAAAACTCCAAACAATTCTGCATTTTGAAATTCTAAACCATAAAATAGGGTCTTTCCAAGCCAATAATGGAAGGTTCTAAAACCTTATTTAGGCATTCTTTTTGGCCCCTCATACAAAAGGCATAGAGATAATGTGTGAAAATTATTTCAGGTATTCATGACAAAAAGGATTGAAAGAAAATCCAAATATCTCTTGGTTATTGCTGTTGATATATGTACATGTTTCCATGGCAACAAAGGTTACAAAATTGCTAAGTGTTATGAAATTTCCGAATGCCTCAAACTTTAGAAATGGTTATTATGGCAACGCTACTCTTTTTCTTCAAACAAAAGTTAATTTTCATCCTAGCACTCCTTATTGAACTTTCAAACCAAAAATCTCTAAAATCTATGACATGCCGTGTCATTGAATTTTTGTTTTCCTTACAGAGAATTGCTCTTAATATTTGTGTGATAGGACCCTCTTATTTCACACATGAATTCTTTGTGATAACTCCTTTCCAGTGACCCCCCCCCCCCCCTTTTCAAAGGTAATGGTCATATGGTGTCTTTCTGTCTGTCCATCTTTTTGTTAATCTTGGCAATATTAACATTATCATTGCCAATTACTTTAGATTGATAATTGAGAGGGCTTTCATACATTTCATATGTGTATTCTTTAGACATGGCTTTTCATTACCAATATTATTTCCCCTTGCAGTCTTGACCTTAGAATTTGAGCTACTTTTTGAAAACATTTAATTAAATTGGCCATAATTTTCAAGTGAGCGACAGGGATCCATATTTTACTTGTGTATATCTTTTGCAATGTTTTTACTGGAACATATTTTATCACAGTTTTTACCTCGTGACCTTGATCTTAGATATCATAGATATCTTAGATATTTGTTTGTTATTCTATAAAAAGTTTATCTATATCTCTTTAGTTCCATCCAGGGTATCGGGTGATCTTTGTCTCACCTTTTAATGGTCATATTGAGATGGCGGATTCAGGGGGGTGCGGAGGGGACGTCACCCCGGCACTGACCCAAAAAACCCTTTATTTTGGCCCATTTTCGGTAAAAATCGGCAAAATTCGCCCCTTGACCCCGGGCAAAGGGGGAGCTGGATCCGCCACTGGGTATGCTAGTGCTTTTCCGTATTGCTTACGTATGTCTCGCAGCGATATTTTATACTTGTACATTCCATGCGATTTTACATGGGAATTCTAATTTCTTGTGGTAAAGTATTAACTGTCTTGAACCATTGGTATCAACTTCTTACAAACCATTTATCTTGTAAATTAATGGAAATATGTAGACGGTGTATCAGGAGTTCAGTTTTTGCCTCTAGTGCTTTTGTAAGCAAGAAAAGGATCATCTTAATATCAAAGTACCTATAAGGACTGGACATCAAGTATAAAATACATAATTATTACAACTATCTACTACTAATAATAACGGCTTACCTCCAGCACAATGATTCCACTTCATTTATAGATAAGGAGCGTAAGCAACCATCAAAGACATGGAAATCAGGATCAATATAGAAACTCGGATCAAAAATACCGAAAGGCGTCGTTAATTATCTGCATCTCCGATATAAATCAAAGAATCACATATAATAATACAATGGCATGCACGATTGCCACTTCATGTAGAAGAAACGTATTTTAGTTTGGTGGCCGTCGACCATAGTAATACATTCGATCTCATTTCTCTTAAGATCATATTTCTCTCTTCAATGGGAAAGTCAAGTTGTATAAAAAAAAACTGCAGTTGCTACTGTGGATTACTTAAGCATTTAATAAAAAACGTATTTATGAAACTAGACCGAAACAGGCCAATTTTATTTTGTTTTCTGGATGCCTGTTTGAATGCCCCGTCTGCATTTTGTCGGTAGAACAACTGCACTGTAAAAAGTAGCCCAGGTCACGCTCCAAGGTCATGGTCAATTTTCTGTACCAATACAGGCCATGCTACACATATACAAGGACTACACCTGTATAGCCCTATCAAAGCAAATTATAAGTTTCTCATCAGTTGGTCACACTTCAAAGCCAATATCACAAGATCAAAATTTTGCTACCATACATATTTTCCAACCATTTCCATACGCATGCAAAATATGAGAGCCTTATCAAACCATTTAAAAGTTACTAGTATTAATTGGCAAGACAAAGGTTTGTCAAAAGAAGGTCTGAAGGTAGGAAGTTATGGCCATGATAAAGTTGTTGTGGACAAACAGACGGACGGGCAAATAGACAAACCGAGTTTAACCGACATGCCAAAACTATCCGTCTTAACCAAACAAAATACTAGTAAGTGCTCTCGTCAGATGCATATGTTGCTCAATATGTAGAAGCCAAATGAAGTATGCAAAGTGAAAGTTCAAGGTCACAAGAAATCAAAATGAGGCAAGCATTGTGAATATGAATGCACAGCCCACTGTACTCTCACAGTAAACTGATTTCAGGCCCTCGTGACGAAATGATTAACAATAATTAAGTCAGTCATAGGACTCATGTGGTATAAAAAAAACTTACTATATATGTTCTTATGCGACTTAGAAAAAGCCTTGTCTTTTCAGTATGGTATAAAAACTGGCTTTGGAATGATGGATGTCCGCAGAGATGGTAAGAAAGAGTGATCTCCAGAACCAAACATCCTATGATCAGTCTTTATCCCACTTCTGGAAAATTCCTTGCAATCTGATTGGCTGAGAAGAACCAAGTGTATGTTGTATGATACTATCGGGTTACTGACAGGATATCATATTAATATTTTACTTCAAATGAAAATAGATTTGGTAATATATTTGGATATATATATATAGAACCGATCGATAAGAGTGAATTGCCAAGGCGATACAAGGCATGGATCTACCAAGATGTTATTCTGTCCAGATGATGTGGATGTTGCATATCTACGAGATACCAGTTACGTCTGTCGAGAAGAAGGTCAATCGTAACATCAGAAGATGGTTAGGGGTACCACCTAGTTTTGCGTCCAATGGCTTGTACAGTAAGGCATTACAATTGCAACTTCCACTTACATCTGTTGTAGAAGAGTTCAAGGTCAGCAGTGTAGGCTCGGGTGGCACTGAGAGACTCTAGGGACAAGAAGGTCAGGGAAGCTGTGATAAATACAAGAACGGGTAAAATTGGTCAGCATCAACATCAGTAGAAGTGGCAGAGAACATGTTACAGCTCAGGGATATCATGGGAAACACATTTCAAACAGTAGTGTAAAGCAACAAAAACAGAGAAGCTGCAGATGGTTTAGGATGAGGTTAGACGGGACGAAGAGGAACAAAGACGATCAAAAGCGACAGAGTTGGGAAAACAGGGAGATTGGATGAAATGGCACCCTCCAGAGAAGAGGGTCACGTGGACGGACCTATGGAGAATGGATCAAAGACGAACATCCTTCTAACTCCGTTCAGTGTATGATACCGGGTACCCTACCATCCGGGTACCCAGCCAAACATGGTTTTATCGTCTACCACTGCGACGAAACTCATTGTCATCGAGTTGCCAGTACCTTGGGAGGAAAGATGCCAAGAAGCTAGTGAATGAAAAGCTTTGAAGTATGCAGACCTGATGGCTGATTGCAGACAGCAAAATTGGTGTGCATAGCTTTTCCCGGTGGATATTGGGTGTAGAGGGTTTCCAGCAACATCTGTATGGAAACTGTTGAGTGCACTGGGTATGGTTGGAAGAGACGAGAAGAAAGCGATCAAGAGGCTAGGGGATGCAGCAGAAAGGGCATCATGCTGGTTGTTGCATCGCCGAGATATCAAGAACTGGAAACCAGGAGTTCATGAATAGTGGATTGGTCACCACTGCTGACCCGCCAACTTGAGGGTGTTGTGGTAAAGGATCAAAACATCCAGTGAGAGATGGAGACCACCTGAAGACAACCACAAATGACAACCATAGTGGGGCTAGAGGAAGGCAGTCAGCGTGGATGCCTGAGAAGATTGCAGTTTTAATCAGCTGTTAAATAATCTAAACCTGGGAAACCAGTGACTTCCAGGAAAGGCTGGATGGAGACCGGGGAAGACCGGGGAAGACCGGGGAAGACCGGGGAAGACCGGTGATGCTACAAAGACAGCTGGCGCTAGGTAAGACTGGACGAGGGCATTTAGGACTAGCAATCCGAGATGCAGCTTTACATACATTTCAATATTGACAATTTCATGAGAAAGCTCCTTATTTCGCTATAGAACCCCAAAATGAAGAGCACCCGCAGAGTCTCCCGAGACGGGGGTGGGTGAGACTCGACAATGCAGATACAACGGTAAAGTCTAATACACGTGCAAGGAACATGAGACGAACACGACAGAGAACATTAGATGGAGCCTCTCCGAAAATGACTCGTTACAGCATGGCAACGTGACGGAGAACGAAGAACCTGACCATGTGCAAACCACCAACTTGCAATCTCGCAAAGAGAAACTTGCAATCTCGCAAAGAGAAAGTGAAGTGGCCTAGGAGTGACGAGGGTAAGGCTTGGTCAGCTTTCGATGAAGATGTCAGCCAGATTTGGGGTCATCTTTAAAGGGACCAGTGGTAAAAAGGATCGAGGTGTTATCAAAGTTTGTGTATATAACATCGGGAGATAGCACTTGGTATAGAGAAGAGGAAGATTGACAACACACTAATTGTGAAGAAAAGAAGAGGGAGGAAAACAGAGCAATAAAGGAGAGAGTTGAAAGATTAGGTAGGGCAACCAGGAAGAAAAGATGGGTATTGCTATGTTGACAGATGACATCAGGTTTGAGCTTATCCGACTCAAAAGGGCAGAACAACAAAGGAAAGCGAGGAAGAAGAGAGTGAAAGAGCGGGTAAGCTTTGTGAGAAACCATTTTAATTACACCAAGAACCTCCTCGGTCAGGAAAAACCAGGCCAACGTCACAGCTAAAAGGAGGAAATAGAAGCTCACGCAAAAGAAATGATATCTTACACCTTGAGAGAAGTACCACTAGGGCCATGTCCGGGGAACATCGAGATTGAGCAGCCGAATGAGGAGCTAGAGATGCGAGAACCAACATGGAAAGAGATCAACACCGTTGTGAAGAAAGCGCGATCAGGGTCATGACCAGGTCCTAATGGAATACCATACCGGTATAAGAACTGTCCACAGATCTTGAGAAAGTTGTACGTGTCTGCTGATGAAAGTTACATTTAGGAAGGGTTAGGTACCAACATTTGAAAAAGAGCTAATGGTTGCTTTGTGCCGAAGGAGAAGGATGCTAAGTTGATAAACCAATTTAGAACCACCTCTATACTCAATGTTGAAGGCAAGATTTTCTTCTCTGTGATAGCAAAGAGGGTTGCGAAGTATATGATGGACAACGAATACATCGATACCTCAGTACAGAAGGCGGGAATACCGGGGTTTTCCGGATGAATTGAACACACCAGTATTCTCAACCAGATAATCAGAGAGGCAAAGAACAACAAGAAGAATCTTGCAGTTGTGAGGTTGGACCTTGCAAATGCATACGGATCATGATAGACAAAGCACTGGAGGTGTACCACATTTCATCTCATATGCAGACCATCACAAGAAGCTACATCAGCGGAATCAAGCTCCGATTCACATTGAAAAACGCAACTACAGATTGGCAACACCTGGAGAAAGGCATCATAACAGGATGTACAATATCACCAATCCTGTTTGTGATGGCTATTGGACTGGTAACGAAGTCAGCAGAGAACATGTGGAGGGGATCACAGATGGAGTCAGGAGTATGTCAACCGCCAATCCGAGTTTTTATGGATGACCTAACAGTAACCACACCAACAAATGTACAGGCTAGATGGGTTTTGACAGCCCTTGGACAGTCCGTAGAATGGACACGAACGAAGTTCAAACCTGCAAAGTCAAGACCGCTGCCGTTGAAGAAAGGACGAATTTCACAGCATGCAACGATTCGAATTCAATGAGAAGGAATTCCAATCATAGTAGGAAACACCATAGAATGTCTAGGGAGATGGTTTGACGATACCTAGCTTGAATTCATGATATCCAGAATGTAAACAACACACAGAAGCAAGTGGACAATTGGTTGGTGAGAACCGATAAGAGTGGATTGCCAGGGCGACACAAGGCATGAATCTACCGACATGGTATTTTCCCAGACTGATGTGACTGTTGCTTATCTACGAGATACCAGTAACATATGTCGAGAGCATCGAGAGGAAGGTCAATCATAACCTTAGAAGATGGTTAGGGGTACCACCTAGTTTTGCTTCCATTGGCTTGTACAGTAAGATTTCACAATTGCAACTTCCACTTACATATGTTGTAGGAGAGTTAAATTCAAGGTCAGCAAGTGTCGGCTCGTGATGACACTGAAAGACTCTAAGGACAAGAGGGACAGAAACACATGTACGAACAGACAAGGATTAGGAACAACACATGTCCAACAGCTGTGTAAATTAACAACAACAGAGAAGTGGCAGATGATTCAGGATGAGATTAGACGGGACGAAGAGGAACAAAGTAGACCAAAAGCGGAAGGTTTGGGAAAACAGGGAGCTTGGATGAAATGGCACCTTCCAGAGAAGAGGGAAACGTGGACAATGGACCAAAGAGGTATATCCATCCAACTTCGTTCAGTGTATGATACCCTGCCATCTCCATCTAACTTGCACACTAAAGTCTTGGTAGATGATCGATGAGCCAATTGTGTCAGCTGTGTCAAAAGAGGGGAACAATGATCCACATATTATCAAGTTTCCAGGTTATCCTACAAAAAGGCAGACACAGATGGCGACATGATTGTGTCCTGAGGGAGTTAGCGGACATTGTAGAGGTAGAAAGAAAGAAGAAGAGACATGTAGTAAAAAAACCATACAACATCGAATTTGTCAGAGAGGGAGAGAAAGTCAGCAAGAGAACACCACAGCATCAGCCATTGCTAGATCAAGCAAATACCTGGGAAATGAAAGCAGATATAGGAAGGAAGCTGATATTTTCCAGAGTGGTAAACACAACATTGTGGACAGACATGGTTTTATCGTCTACCACTGCAAAGAAACTCATTGCCATCGAGTTGACAGTACCTTGGCAGGAAAGCCTTCAAGTATGCTGACCTAAAGGCTGATTGCAGACAGTTGGTGTACATGGTTTTTCCCAGTGGAGATTGGGCGTAGAGGGTTTCCAGCAACATCTGTATGGAAACTGTTGAGTGAATTGGGGATGGTTGGAAGAGACGAGAAGAACGCGATCAAGAGGCAAGGGGATGAAGCAGAAAGGGCATCATCAAGTGCTGGTTGTTGCATCGCCGAGATGACAAGAACTGCCGCCATTTTCACAAAAATACTTACGATAAACTTGAGGATTTGTCGTAACTTTCAATTCATCATATCTCAGTCAAATAAATCACAATATTCAAACAGTTTTATATATGTTTTGCATATATATAGACTGTGTTCCATTTGCCGGATCGTTCCAGAACGATCCCATTCTGACGATGGAACGAAAATGGTTCCAGAATGTCTTCACCATAGAAACAGTGGATAAAGGGAAAATCTCGATGTTCACCAACTCCAAAAATAAAGTTGAAATAAATGTTGAAATAGTTCTATCATTGTAGCAGTGCGCCCATTTTCACTTGCAATAATGGTACACGAGAAGGAAAAGTAACACAAAACAGCCGCGATTTTCCAACGCCTTTCAGTGTATCATACAAACAAGGTAGATATGATCGAAATTATTTGGTAAAGAAGAAAGATTTGATTTTTTTTTTCAATTGATTTCAAGGTCAATGATTAGAGAGGAAAGGGGAGGGATTTCAGACTCCCTCGCTAATGATCTACGTCTGCGTTAAGTACATGGGACGAATCCAGATTTTTTTTTTTTTTTTTTTTGGCAGTGGGAAGGGGAAGTCCAGCTTGACCGGCGGTGAGGGATTCCTGGAGTCCCAAGGTTATGATTTTGAAAAGTTTTCGATTTTGAGATCAAGGTTTTTAATGTTTTACAAAATTTTTGGTGTCTCTTGATTCATATTAGGGGTGTACCAGTATATGGATTGATCGAATATTTGGTCTATGACAATACATATTAATAGGTTTTTGTTTCAACTGAAATATGCCGCCTACCTAAACACACTAGCAGTACATGAAGATATCCCCGCTCCCCTTTCCTTGTACTGCAAGAATTTGGACAAGATAAAACAAATAATACAATACAATACAATAAAAGAAAGAAAGAAAGAACCGGATTCATTAATATCGATTCCAAAATGAAATATTTACGCCGTGTTGGTTCCTGTTTGTCGATAAGTAGCATGTGCATATGTGCATGTATGCTTAATATCTGAGGTAACAAGATTAAAGAATCAAATCCCATCAAAGACGGAGATATATGCTGAAATATATCCTTCGTTGTATCATCCACACTTTTGCTCTGATTTCTGTTGTAAAAGATGACAAAATTTACACTATACTGTAATATGAATCAAGGCAAAGCCTTATATGCGAGCGGAGGAAAAAGACACCAAAAATTTTGTAAAACCTTAAAAACCTTGATCTCAAAATCGAAAACTTTTCAAAATCATAACCTTGGGGCTCCAGGAATCCCTCACCGCCGGTCAAGCTGGACCTCCCCTTCCCACTGCCAAAAAAAAAACAAAAAAAAAAAAACTGGATCCGTCCCATGTACTTTACACAGACGTAGATCATTAGCGAGGGAGTCTGAAATCCCTCCCCTTTCCTTTCTAATGACCTTGAAATCCATTGAAAAAAAATCAAATCTTTCTTCTTTACTAAATAATTATTTCGATCATATCTATCTTGTTTGTATGATACACTGAAAATCGTTAGAAAATCGCGGCTGTTTTGTGTTACTTTTCCTTCTTGCATTACTACAATCGTGTACCTTTCTTGCACGTGAAAATGGGCGCACTGCTACAATGACGTCACATATGGCGGATTAGTTGCTGCTGAATTTCTGATTTTCAGACGAACAATTCGGCGAGTTTCACTTAGTTTCATTGCGCCATAAAATAGAAGAATTCTATCCATTGCGAATTTGTCAAGGTATGTTCTCCTGCTCTGTCGTTTAAGGGAATCGAGTAACTTTTACCCGTATCCGCGGTACTGTTACCATACTTTTTCGGCTCCAAGTATGTATATCTTTTGCTCGTGCATTTTCCAATACTTACGTATACGCGTTACCATAAATGCGAGCTTTGCTCGCAAAGGCCCTTTGGGCCTTTGCAGCGAGCTCCGCTCGCTACTACTGTATTGTGGCTGTATGTAGCTTCAATATTTCACCCGGCGTCTCGCACGTTACTGGTATGTTGTTGTTTTTTTTTTCTATTCGGTTATTTTGTGCTGCAATAATATTATATTGAAGCTATGTATTGTACAGCAGATGTGGCATTGTAAGTCTGTGTCGCGTCTATGACCTTGTTTGCAAATTGAGGAAAAATATTACAGGAATTGGCCATCTGAAGATACATGTAGTTTTATGTCTGCATAGTCTATAGACTGTATAATTTTAATGCGTGAGTAACTTCTACCAAAAGTTATGACTACTGAGATCTGTAGAACTGGAACGGTGTAAAATTTATTTTTAAAAAGCTTTAGAGGTAAAGAAGTCAACATCGTGTTTGACCAGTTTCTAAAGTGAGTCACGCGAACACTCACTGTCTATTAATCAAATACTAAACGTATTTTGTTTCCATAAAGTCAAACGCCTACTCAGTGAAACACTCTGCACCCCACGTCTAATATTATAAATCACGTACAAAAGTCATGAAAATCTGGTGGACGTGCAGGGCTCTCAATCAGCCTAATTTGGGGCCCCAAGTCCCAATGCAATTTTTTTTTACTCAATTTGTAAACCATTTTTCCCAATTTGACACCTCATGGAAAATTCAACAAAATGAGTTAAAAATTCTCATTTTCAAGTCAAAAGGCATCCAAACTTATTTTATATATGTTTTCTCAATGTTTGAAAAAATGCCGCTATTTTTCCCAATTTCAAAGGCCCCGGGCCCCAGTCCCAAAAATGGATGTGAGAGCCCTGACGTAGAAATTTTTGTTCAATTTTGGCTCAGTTGTGTTGCATGTCTGGTCCATGTTGCATGTACAGGTGCCCGCAGACATGATCGTTTCTAACCCCCTCTTTCTTTCTCAGAACCATGGTTGTTCCCCTCTCTTTACCCCACGGCCATTTTAGCCATGATTCTGAGAAAGAAAGAGGGTTGGGTGGATACGATCATATCTACAGCTAGGTACCAGTGTGGCTGCATGCTGTTCGTTTTGAGTCAACTATTCGGACTAGGGTCCTGTAGCATCATATCCCAGTCATCTTTCTACGTCTTTCGGTATATTTTGGAAATTTTCACAGATTTTGACCATATTTCGTTGTTTGGAGTGAGGATCATTGACGAGGGTGAAATACCCGAAACGTACATGTCCGGTCCATGCCGTTAGTTTATCTACTTTTTAAAAATGATGCTTATGAATTTTAAGACGTTTAACTTTTGAACGGGGTTAATGTATGATCGTCGGCGGCTGTTCCACAACAGAGGCACTGCCAAAAAAATTGCCAACCACGTCCATCCAAATCTAAGGCTAAAATTAGGCTCACGCGTTAGTGTTAAAGAAGCTATAATTCCCCGCGATACCAACGCGCAACGTCCGCCCGAAAACGGTGCTCAGTCCGCGACAGACCGCTAAACTTTCGCGTCTTACCGCGTCTCCAAAATAAGTTTTAGTCATTGCCAGAACACGGATTATCAGCGTTGCACGTCTTTATTACCGCGTGTGTCGTCCGTGGTTGTCCGTGGAAAGAACATGCCAAGAAATCCTTAGCGATTTAGTTTCTACAGAGTTAACCGTTATAAATTATCATCTATTATGATACCAGCTGTTTTAATAAGCTACCGTATCGAGACGACCGGCAGATTTGAACAGAATTTCTTGGCATGATCTGGAGAAGTTGAAAACTTGTGCTTCCGCGTTCAATGATGCCCTCCCCCTCAACCCCCCCCCCCCTCCCCCCCCCCCCCCCCCCCCCCCCCCACTGCCACGTCTGTAAATCGACTGTTGCTCTTTACATCTGAAAATTGAATTATTCTGAATATGTACGACAATACGCCAGAGAGCGGTACTGGTATCACAGTACTAAATGGGGAATTCCCTTTGGGTACACGGCAAAACATGGCCGCTATTGAAATCTTGTTCCCGACTTTAAAAATAAAATTCTAAATAAGTATAAAGAATTAAAATAATTGAAACATATGACATAAAAGGTCAATCAATAAGAAATTGAAACATGGGTCACTTGTTGAATTATCAGCTGTAACTATGGATGAAAGGTTGATCTAAAAGGGGTCCCATGAATTCAAAAATCGTATTAGTGGCTAGATCTTTCTAGACTCTGTGGTCACTTTTTCTAGAGATAGCATTTTTAAGTATCACAAACCTTTGTGTACAAAACGTATATAGTGAAACTTCGGGATGAATGTTGTGAGAGACGTGGGAAGCAATTGAACAGAGGTGGGTGCTCCATAGACTTCAATGGAAAAGGCTTTTAGTACTGTGATACCTACTCTAAGGATGCCTCACTCGGAAGAAAAAGATATTTTGTTTCTTCTGGACTTAGAGTTATCTCCCTCGTCATTTTTGCAATACACAACAGGTGTATAGTCTGTATGTAATATCTTATACAAATACATTCTAATAATTCACATCAATCTATTTACATTTATAACGCCTCGTGTATCTATTTTCTCCGTAATAACCTTATTGCTTTAATGAGAATTGACCGACTTTTCGTTTATAAAATTACCGTTTCACCTCAACAAAACAAAGTCACGTGACCAATGTCAGATTGTGGTGTCAAATTCAGCTTTACACATGCCGTAAAGTTTATGTTTATGAAACACCCTATGATGGAGTGTAAGCTCTCTGAGTTATGAAATGACATGGAAAATATTACATGTACCCGGGGCAGCCGCCAGGTTGTCACTGGGGGTAGTATATGGTAAGTTTATTTACCTGTGCCTTTTGTTTTAGGTATTCTAACCATCAGTTTACCTGTTATCACTCGCCTCATCAGATACATGTGTGATGAGATCCAACGATTTCAGCAACTTTTGATTCTCGCGTTTTCATGATAATACATTTGGTATATATACTTTTTTCTGTTGTACATGCATTTTGTATAATAAATATGCATTTTTATATCATGGCAAGTTATTACAGGTTCAGAGTCGTCACAGTGATTCAAAGATGTCATATTATTTTTAAAGATTTTGTCTTTCAAGTTATCATGTTTATATCTTGTTCTGGGTTTGATATAATTCAAAATAGACAAAAGTATACTGATCAAACTATAATATTGATTAAAGAAGACATTATATAATTATGATTCATTGATAATTGACAAAAGAAATAAATGCATGAGCGGATCTTGAATTTTTTCCAGGGGTGGGGCGTGGTGGGGTAGGGGCTGTTTCCAGACCCTAAGTTTTTTAAGCATTTTGGGCAAATCCCCCCCCCCATCCCCGTTTTGAACAGTCTTGTAGAAGGCCTTTAACAACTTGTAAAATAGTAAATAGGTAACAATTAAATTCAATTTGCCAAGTTTTGTTGGTTTTTACGGTCAAATCAGTGATATGATGTAAGTGTAGGTCACAGTAAGAATCACTGAGTCACTCGGCAAACGATCTTCAAGTATCCATGAAAGATCCAATCTCCAATAATTCTATATTCAGAAGGCATGATTCATTAGCTATGTTTAAAATTACAGATAAAAGACATACGTAGAAAACTTATATAGACATATAATATACAAATATTTGAATGTAGTCCAAATTGTATAATCTGAGGTCACACTTTAATGATCCCCAATTCATCACCCTGAGATTAGCATGTCAGAATGGATAAAATTATCTTATAGGAGGAAACATAATATTTTCAGATAGTATTGTTCATTGTTGAATTGGGGCACTGCATAATAAATCCAGATAAGCCTCATATGTGATAGGGGAGAGTCCTTGTAAAGCTTAGGGAATATATTAACCCACAGGTAAAACTCAGATTTAGCTTAGGTACTGTAAATAATACAATATACAAAATATGCATGTAATATACCCCCCCCCCCCCCCCCTGGAAAAAGAAAAGACCTTAATTGAATCGTACAGTTTAATTTTCTTTTTTTTTTTGAAAAAAAAAAGAAATGACGAATTGGCAGATTCTATGATAAAAAGGTAAATTCCATTCCATCAGAACAACTTAGGTTATACTGTATAAAGTCGTGTTAGATTTTCATTTATATATATACAGCATGTACAGTAGGCTACTAAGATGCACTCTTTTTCATCTGCGATTCTTTCTGTAAAGTGTTTGAAAATAGATCCCCAAGGTCAAGTCCCCTTCTTTATATCATGGGAAAAGGAGGCATCTCTCTCTGTATATGTCAATGCGAAAACTCAACTTTTTTAAACCAAGGATACCAAATCGGACTGACGAGATCATAAATGATCAATAATATATCATATATTGTATGAAGTTATATTTACATATCGGTTTGATCGATCTTTGTAATGATTTGTCAAGTGCGAGTCAAACACTGCACAATGTGATGGTAGCAGATGTATAAGCATGCTCTAACAAAGCCCGCCCTGCCGAGCCATATTGATAGAACAGGATGAAAGCATCTGCGTCTCTGATATTAGTTTTACTTGATTTCTTCATTGATTTCTAATAATACATTCCTGACTCTCATATTTACTATCGTCATCTGTTCTTCATCGATCCAATTTGTTCCGTGTATCCCGTGTAATCGATGTTATATTTGACGAAGTTACAGCTAATTATAATAATAGATTTTGAGTCACCTTTGTCAATTTTCTTTGAATACATGTATTTTCAGGAATGTTTTAATCCAAATCCTACCCCCAAAACTTTTGCACATCTTCCCTCACAGCTGTCTGAACTTACTCCACCCCCCTTTTTTCGTTATCCCCTAACCCTTGTACCAACACATGACATCTCGACATCTCCCACAGTCTGACCCCCCCCCCCCCCCCCACCCTACGCTTTCTCCAAAATCTCTACGACATTTACCAAAATCTGACCCCTTCCCTCCCAATCACTCATTTTCCTTTCCTTGCATCGTCACCTTGATTTTCCAACCCCCAGGCCTTTTTCCCCGTAATTTGATCATGTTGATTATAAAGCCTCACTAACTATTATAATTAGTATTCCACCAACATGCACACCTTGTCTGAAAAGGTGAAATTATTTCCTCGTCATTTTTGCAAATTCTCGTGCAGTAGCTCTTTGTATTCTTAGTAAATTGTGCCCCACCCCTCATAAACAATTTTCGCGTTGAAATAGCCAAGACAAACGTGTCCGCAACGGAAAGAACAAAGAATGTAAACCACTTTCAAATTCTCAAATTCATATTTTCATATTTCCTGTAAAAGTATTTATGCATTTCTAAAAAAAAACTTTGCAAGTGTCGAAAACGGTTACTCTTTTAGGGTATTGTATTAAGAAGTTAACAAATGTCAATAAAGATTTTAAAAAAATCTATTTAGAAAAAAAATATTTTCTAATAAGACTAATGTTTTCTAGTTAATATCAATAAATGCACAGGTTCACTTAGATACTTAATTACCAGAAATGGTTACCTTGTATGTAATAGTATTTTACCAGCAGTTATTGTATACTTTTGTTTCTCAAGCATTTTAGACACATACTGACATAGGGAGTTGGGGGTTGGTACTGGGGAGGGGAGGGTAATTCTGCTAAACATCTAGATCTAATTTATTTCTACAAACTATATTTATAAGAGTCAGTATTCTCCAGTTATCTATTTGTTTCATGTAAGGGGTATGTTCATGTAATCCGGATAACCTCACCATTTACTGATTGTGAATGGTTGCTATATATTTGCTGACTTTCTGTTATCATTAGTTTTGGTCTCCCAAGGACTTGCTTTTGTTGTTGGAGATTGCAATTGGCACCGAAATAGAACGTCAATGTAATGATAAAATCAGACAGGGATCCTTGTTTGTCAATAAAAAAAATCAAAGCTTTCAAAGTTGCTGACGTTGAAAAAAGGAAGAAATTACGATTACATGCACAGGGCATGTACAGTATGTCAAGACATTAAACGTTTTCAAATTCAATAGCATCATGACCAGATAATTTTGCAGCATGGACCAGACATGAACGTTTCGGGTACTTAACCCTCGTCAGTGATCCTCAGTCTAAACAATGTAATATGGCCAAAAAGAGTGAAAATTATTACGTCCAAAATGTACCTAAAGACGTAGCAGAATTGGTGGGATATGATGCTACAGGACCCACGTTTTAGAAATACATAAAAAGTTAGAAAGATATATAACAGGAAACAGGAAAAGGGAACTAATAATATTGTATCGTTATTTTTTTCAAACCAATCAAATCAATGAATAAATAAATGAATAGAGAAATAAAATTTATCAATCAATGAAAAAAGAAAAAAAAAAGAAAAAGTTTTTACCACGACATAATCTAGAAACATTTTCATAAATATACTTCATACATAACATAGAGATGATCTATCCCATATTTATCAAGGATTGGTCAGCCCTCATAAATTCCCAAGTACTGTAAACACTCAATGATACTACCAAAGGCCAGCCAGGTCACTGAAACGGACTATACTATGATATGTGTATATACACATTCCAAACATACCCCAGGTATTGTTGGGAGAAGGGGAATTAGCAATGAGTCTATAGTTAATACCATCTACTCATCCAGGTAAAACACCTTTAAAGGGGCCCGCCACGGGGAGCAGGATAAGCTTAGTCACGTTGACACTGCCACCCCTATAAAACTGCGAGAAAATCAAATAAATAGGATCTTAAGAGTTTGAATATCTCGGAATTACTGTCATAAAGCTCGATTTTCGCGAGGAAAATTGTCGTAAACTACATCAAAGAGTTTTTAGGGGGAAAGGGCGGAAGGAGGGGGGGGGGTTAGGGGTTGTCTAATTTATCGATCACGAAGCGCCTCTGCAGTCTGATGCATGGAATCCTACACCAGGTTTGATATCAACATGAAGAGATGGTAATAAATCTTTAATTATGTGCTTCCATGCAGTTAGTCATATTTCACCGTTTCCTGTCTATTTAGTATTACGATCGTGACACAGAGGGATCCCGTGTGTTACCTACTGGAGTGTTGATCCTTTTACTTACCAAAGAGCAAGTTTAAATATTTATCATAAATCTCGACTCCTATAAGATAATACCCAAAAGAAATTACTGAAAGACCTGAAATTGTATAAGTAAATCTATACCAGCTTAATGGAACAAGATTAAAAGTCGCCTCAAACCTCAGTTATTCAAAATTAATTACTTTGAAAATTTAAAGTCATCAACTTTCCTATGCACCGTTTTAAGATCAAACAGGGGTTAGGGACAAAAACATTGCCAAGAGTTTCTGTCAAAATGAACGGTTTCCCGTCAACCCCCACACAAGAGCAAATTATACAAAGAAACAGTCACCCCCTCCTTTCACATTGTGTGACCTTATTTTAATGTACATCGATATTTTATTTGCTATTATCGACGAGGCGCATTGCCATTCATTTTATGTTGCCGCAAATCAGTGTATCGAAAACCTTATTTCTTGCGTCTGTCTGTATGTTTGCCCGCCTTTCTTACGCAACTTTGCAAAAATGATGAGTTTCTACCCTCAAGGTCAAGTTCATATTCAAGGTCACGTCAAACATAATCGAGTTGTAGTCTGTCTGTCCGTCCGTCTGTCGATCCATCCGCCTGTATGTCGTCAGCATTTGCTGGCTGAGGCAAATGTTGACGACATACTTTTTTGTGTCGCCTGCGAAGCATAGCGACACTTAGGGATCACTTTGTCCGTTGTCCGTCTGTCTGTCTGTCCGTCTGTCAGTCCGTCCGTCTGTCTGTCTGTCACACTTTGGGTGTCACAGCCCATAACTTTTGAATGGTAAGTGATAGGGCTTTGATATTTCACATGTGTATTCCTTGTGACAAGACCTTCCTACACATGCCATAATTTTTGACCTAGTGACCTTGACCTACATATTTGACCTACTTTTCAAAAAAATTAAGAATGGATATATCTTTTGATTATTAAGTGTTAGGACTTTGATATTTCACACATGCAATCCTTGTGGCAAGACCTTTCTACACATACCATAATTTTTTACCTTGTGACCTTGACCTAGATATTTGACCTACTTTTGAAAAAAGATAACATTCGCTATATCTTTTGATTGGTAAGTGATAGGGCTTTGATATTTCACATGTGTATTCCTTGTAACAATGCCTTTCTACACATACCATTATTTTTGACCTATTGACCTTGACCTACATATTTGACCTACTTTTCAAAAAAAAATTAGATTGTATATATCTTTTGATTGGTAAGTGATAGGGCATTGGTATTTCACATGTGTATTTCTTGTGACAAGATCTTTCTACACAGACCATAATATGTGACCTTGTGACCTTGACCTAGATATTTGACTTACTTTTCAAGGAAAGTAAAATTGGCTATATCTTTGGATTGGTAGGTGATAGGGCTTTGATATATTACATGTGTATTCCTTGTAACAACGCCTTTCTACAAATACCATAATTTTTGACTTACTGACCTTGACCTACATATTTGACCTTCTTTTCAAAACAAAAATTAGATTGTATATACCTTTTGATTGGTTAGTGATAGGGCTTTGGTATTTCACATGTGTATTTCTTGTGAGAAGATCTTTCTACACATACCATAATTGTAACCTTTTGACCTTGACCTAGCTATTTGACCTTCTTTTCTAAGAAATTAAGGTTTAATATATCTTTTAATTGGTAGGTGATAGGTCTTTCATATTTCTTATGATGAGACCTTTTTGTTACCAATTTTTACGTAGTGACCTTGACCTAGATGATTGACACTCTTTTCTGAATTATTGAGAATGACCATATCTTTTAATTTGTAATTAAGAGGTCTGATATTTCAAATGAATTTCATTTGACCACTTTCTAGAATAATAATCAAACCGCTTCGCAGGCGACACAAGCATTCCTTGGATTGCTATTTTTTAAAGAATGGAGTTTCTTTTAAATCAATGAAGTTTCAAAATCGTAGAACTTTATGCAGAAGAAAGATAATATTATACAGGACCTTTCAAATTATGCCATAATATTTGACCTAGTGACCTTGACCTTGGGCTTTGACTCAGTAAAATTTCTAAATGAAGCAAAATTTGAGAATTGTTTGCAGTAGAAACTTAATATTAGACAGGTAAGTTGCCTATGACAAGACCTGCCAATTTATGCCATAACAATTTACCTAATGGCCTTGATCTTGGGCTTAAAATTAAAAACTTTTGGGCTATGTCTCTTCAAGGAAAGAGTATGAGGCCGTGTTAATGTGTGTGTGGTGTGAAGATTCCTTTCAACACGAATTTCATTTAATACCAAGACGTTTGAAGTAGTGACCTTGACCTTTAAATTCTTTAAGAGATATGGCTTTGATATTTCACATGTACATGTAGATACCTTGTTCTATGGGTTTTCACTTGATACTATGAGATCAGTGACCTTGAATTAGTGACCTTCCACGTTTTATGTTTGTTTCCCATCTCTGTTATATCCAAATCCACAAGCACCTACAAAATATATAAGGCACAATGTACCTCAGATATAAAGTTGAGCTATATAGGTCCAAACATATGGACATTCTTTGACTTTTTTATACTTTGCAATCCGGCCATACTGTCTTTAGCTGTGTTTATTATACCCCCGCCATATAATGGTGGGGGTATGTAGTGATGCACTTGTCCGTGCGTGCGTGCGTGCGTGCGTCCGTCCCACCTGTGGTTTCCGGACATTTAAAGGAAAACTATTACAGATAATCAATTCATTTCTTGCATATAGCTTTTACACCAAGAAATACAGGTCAAGTTCAAATATAGGTCATGTCCCTCAATTACGTGCAGAGTTATGCCCCTTGAAACTTAGAAAAATTCCAAATTTTGTGGTTTCCAGACATTTAAAGGAAAACCATTACAGATCATCAATTCATTTCTTGCATATAGCTATTACACCAAGAAATACAGGTCAAGTTCGAATATGGGTCATCTCCCTCAATTTTGTGCAGAGTTATGCCCCTTGAAAATTAGAACATTTCAAAATTTTGTGATTTCCGGACGTTTAAAGGAAAACCATTACAGATAATCAATTCATTTCTTGCATATAGCTATTACACCGAGAAATACAGGTCAAGTTCGAATATTGGTCATGTCCCTCAATTTTGTGCAGAGTTATGCCCCTTGAAACTTACAAAAATTCAAAATTGTGTGGTTTCCGGACATTTAAAGGTTAACCGTTGTAGATAATCAATTTTATTTCTTACATATAGCTTTTACACAAAGAAATACAGGTCAAGTTCGAATATAGGTCATGTCCCTCAATTTTATGCAGAGTTGTGCCCCTTCAAACTTGGAAAAAAATCAATATTTTGTGCTTGCCTGACATTTAAATGAAAACTGTAACAGGGAATATATTCATTTCTTGTATATAGCTTTACATTTAGAAATACAGGTCAAGTTCAAATAAAGGGTCATGTTCCTCAATTTTGTGTTGAATTGTGCACCTTCAAACTTTTTATACATCGCTTATATGTAAAATATGCCGGGCGGGGGTATCATTGATCCTTAGATCAACAATAGATTTCATTTGTTTTAAGTTAATGTAGAAACACGATGCATTGAAATAGCACTAACATGGAATGTCAACTATCAAGGTCGTGTCCGCCTGTATTTTATTAACGGTATTTTTACAATCCAAAACACTTAAAAAAAAGAAATGTTGTTCTTCGTGGGCAAAATTAAGACAACTGTGTATGTAATATAAGTTTATAAGATAAATCGTTCTCGTTTTTGTCACATTTTATTCTTCTCTTTTCAGTATTGCTGACCATAAACATTGGGTCAACGACAGTGACAGCAAACGGAAAAATAGCTTTTTTCAATCAAACATTAAATTCATCCATAGTGCTCACAAATAGTGTTTTAACTTTTAATCAAAGTGATTTTAAGAAGGCCTTTTCCTTCAGAACTTGTTCTACCAATGGGCAGCTTTTACACCAAAGAGGCGGTAGCGGAGATTATTTTAGCGTATCTGTGATAAATGGAAGTTTAGACGTCAGATGGCGGGCAGGGAGCACTGAAGAAGTATTAGCTATTGGAAGCAATCTGTACAATAATAGGTGGTACTACGTCAATATTTTTACCATATTAGGAAGTACTAGACTTGAAGTAAATCTGGGAAGTAATTTACTAGCGAGTGATGTACTGGGCAACGGTACATACAGGACTAGCTTGTGGCGAGCTGATCTCCGGGGGAGTGGGGACCTGACCGTGGGGCGTCACTTTACAGGCTGTATACAGCAGGGACCGGGGGTGACGTTTGAGAACAATAATGCCATACAACCGATCGGGGTCAGCTGGAGCAACACATCGTGTCCCATTGATGGTGTAACTTGTAATTCAGGTAAGAATTTATGCCAAGAAAGATAACTCTAATATACTTGTTTGAGATTGAGAACGAGTGCTCCATAAATTGGAGATCGGGGGCATATAGTTTATGACCTGTCTGTCCGTTTGTTTGTTTGTTCGTTCGTTTGTTCACAAAAAACCTTGGTCAAAATGTGATAGGGCTTTGATACTTAAAAGACCTTTCTATTGGTACCATTGCCCCGAGCGTGCACTTAGGCCTACTTAACGGTTTTAATTAGTGCTGTACATTGATATTGAAATATTGAAAAATATCGATATTTTGATATTTTCAAAACGTATCGATACACAAATGCTGAGTATTGATACTTTCAATACATTTGATAAATGTAAACTTTTAATTCGTTTTTGTTTTTATTTTTATATTCTGAATATTCTCCGATCACTTGTACGTTTAGGCATATGAGTTCAAATAAAAACTTCTGGGCACCTGGTCTCACTCCCAATACACAAAACAAAATCCATTGGGAGTTCGCTTCTTTTCATGTGATAGATTTTTTTTGTTTGCTTTGGTTCCTGTTTTATCCTGATTTTGTATGCCTTCGGTTTATGATTTTCTGATTTATGGATTTTGTTTTGTGTATTGGGATACGGTAATCATTCTATAAGTCTTACATTGGGTTGAAAAACGAAATGGTGGGGTCAGCTGTTTATTAATAAGCAGCATTTTCACAAAATCGATGCCAAAAAAGCCAAATGTAATTAAAAAATCATGTCAAAAAAGTCTTTGGTAGACAAAGAAACACTTTCCATAGCTGCTATTGTTATCTTTTTATTCTTTTTTTGCTTTTGAATTAATGGAAAAAATACATTTGTTGTTTATTTTTGTTCGGTTTTATAAAGTTGTCATTGATTTTAAAAACATAAAAACTCCATTTATTGATTCATTATAATGATAAATTTGAGAAAAATGAAAGAAAGCGTACTGTATTGAAAATAATCAGTATTAATGCAAAATGTATTTAGTCGTATTGTATTGAAAAATGTATTTCAATACACAGCACTAGTTTTAATGGTAAATAATGAAGATTCCATCTTTCATTTTCGTATTGGTGCATTTTTTATACGCCCGTCATTTGACGGGACGTATTATGGTATGGCGAAGTCCGTCCGTCTGTCCGTCTGTCCGTCTGTCCGTCCGTCCGTCTGTCCGTCCGCCTATGGAACGCAATAACTTGAATACGCGTCAACGGATTTTTATGAAATTTACACATAGTGATCAGTCTGTGGAGAGGAAGCCGCCTTTCGATTTTCAGGTTCATCCGATTTGTCGTTACAGAGTTATGGGACTTAGATTTTTAAAATACAATGAAAATATACTAAAATATTTAAAAATTATTTAAAAATCTATTTCTGGTCGAAATGTTTTGAAATTTGGTATACTTCAAGTAGAAAGGATGTTCTTTGACATATGTAACGGGTTTTTAATTTTTTGGTCGCATAACCGAGATATTGTGTGTAATGGGAAGGGGGGGGGGGGTGGGTTATATGCACATACATTTTAAGCTAAGGGCAAAATATAGGCGCATGGAACGCAATAACTTGAATATGCGTCAACGGATTTTCATGATATTCATACATTATGATTGGACTGTGGAGAGGAAGCCGCCTTTCGATTTTCAGGTTCATTCGATATGTCGTTACAGAGTTATGGGACTTAGATTTTTAAAATACAGTGAAAATATACTAAAATATTTAAAAATTATTTAAAAATCTATTTCTGGTCGAAATGTTTTGAAATTTAGTATACTTCAAGTAGAAAGGATGTTCTTTGACATATGTAACGGGTTTTTAATTTTTTGGTCGCATAACCGAGATATTGTGTGTAATGGGAAGGGGGGGGGGGGGGGGGGTGGGTTATATGCACATACATTTTAAGCTAAGGGCAAAATATAGGCGCATGGAACGCAATAACTTGAATATGCGTCAACGGATTTTCATGATATTCATACATTATGATTGGACTGTGGAGAGGAAGCCGCCTTTCGATTTTCAGGTTCATTCGATATGTCGTTACAGAGTTATGGGACTTAGATTTTTAAAATACAGTGAAAATATACTAAAATATTTAAAAATTATTTAAAAATCTATTTCTGGTCGAAATGTTTTGAAATTTTGTATACTTCATGTAGGAAGGATGTTCTTTGACATATGTAACAGGTTTTTAATTTTTTGGTCGCATAAGCGAGATATTGTGTGTAATAGGAAGGGGGGAGGGGTGGGTTATATGCACATACATGTTAAGCTATGGGCAAAATATAGGCGCATGGAACGCAATAACTTGAATATGCGTCAACGGATTTTCATGATATTCATACATTTTGATTGGACTGTGGAGAGGAAGCCGCCTTTCGATTTTCAGGTTCATTCGATATGTCGTTACAGAGTTATGGGACTTAGATATTTTAAAATACAGTGAAAATATACTAAAATAGTTAAAAATTATTTAAAAATCTATTTCTGGTCGAAATGTTTTGAAATTTTATATACTTAAGGTAGAAAGGATGCTCTTTGACATATGTAACGGGTTTTTAATTTTTTGGTCGCATAAGCGAGATATTGTGTGTAATAGGAAGGGGGGGGGGGGGTTATATGCACATACATGTTAAGCTATGGGCAAAATATAGGCGCATGGAACGCAATAACTTGAATATGCGTCAACGGATTTTCATGATATTCATACATTTTGATTGGACTGTGGAGAGGAAGCCGCCTTTCGATTTTCAGGTTCATTCGATATGTCGTTACAGAGTTATGGGACTTAGATATTTTAAAATACAGTGAAAATATACTAAAATAGTTAAAAATTATTTAAAAATGTATTTCTGGTTGAAATGTTTTGAAATTTTGTATACTTCAAGTAGAAAGGATGTTCTTTCACATATATAAGGGGTTCTTGAATTGTTTGTCACATAATCCAGAAATTATGTGTAATGGGGGGGGGGGGGGGGTTATATGCACATACATGTTAAGCTAAGGGCAAAATATAGGTGCATGGAACGCAATAACTTGAATATGTGTCAACATTTTCATGATATTTGTACATTTTGATCAGACTTTGAAGAGGAAGTCGCCTTTCGATTTTAAGCTAGGTTCATCCAATTTGTCCTTATGGAGTTATGGGACTTAGATATTTTGGTGTTGTGAAAAAAATCCCAACGGGCGTATCTTGCTGCGTGAGCGTAGGCTTTATTTTATCTCGTTACGTTGAACTTCGATTTTGATCTACTGTACAGAGCTTAGTATACTGCAGTCGTCCGTATGTCTGTCCACCAGTCACTCATTATTGCTCGCGTTTTTCTTTAATCTGATTATAATGGATACAAACCTAGATATGAGTAGTGTTGGGAATAGGATAGAGTGATCAAAATCGATTAATCGGATAAGCCTATCGATTGATTATCGATTATAATCGGATTCTTATAATACACTGCAAAACTGTAAAATGCTTCATGATTTGTCCATAACTTACTTTTTATTGAAACTTGGCAAAATGTTTCATACGAGTATGCATAACAGACTGATAAAGATATATCAGTTGACTTAAATTATTAGTACGACATACGAACTGTTTCTCCAGCAAAAATACGGTTTAATGATGCAGATATTTCATTCTTATGTTGTTTTAAATTTTCCGATTATAATCGATTATCAAAATCATAATAACAGTAGATTGAAATATTTCTTCCAGAGGGAAAATCGTAAAAATCATAATCGATTATCGTAATCGGGAGGGTCTGGCGACGATGTCGCCGACATCGGCGATAATCGGCACAACACTAGATATGAGAGAATCGCATTCATTTCCTATCGACTGATTGTCAAGTTGGATTATTACCTGAAGAAATCATAATGCAGCGGAAAATGATAACCAATGTTGTATATCGATCTATAGACGACCAAATGTCAGATGACAGTTTGAAATAAATTGGATTCGACTTCGATATCACCAAAACGGTATCTGATGATAAATCGGGGCATAGATTTTTTTCTACATATGGTGATCTGACATTCGTTAAGTGTCTTTGAGAAAGTTACCAGGTAAGAGTGCACGTAAGAATTGAAGACCATTGGATACTGACTTTCAGATTGCACATAAAAATTGCATGGATACCGTTGGATAAGGACTATCAGATGAGGACCATTGGATGCCGACTGTCAGATGACCCGTGGAAAAAAAGAAAATAATTGGATGCCGACTGTCAGATGACCCGTGGAAAAAAGAAATCATTGGATGCCGACTGTCAGATGACCCGTGGAAAAAAGAAATCATTGGATGCCGACTGTCAGATGACCCGTGGAAAAAAGAAATCATTGGATGCCGACTGTCAGATGACCCGTGGAAAAAAAGAAATCATTGGATGCCGACTATCAGATGACCAATGGAAAAAAAGAAATCATTGGATGCCGACTGTCAGATGACCCATGGAAAAAAGGAATCATTGGATACAGACTGTCAGATGACCTCTGGAAAAAGAGGACCATTACATGCCGACTGTCAGATGACCCTGGGAAAAGAGGACCATTGGATGCCAACTGTCAAATGAGAAATGACCCCTTGAAAAATAGGACAACTGGATGCCGACTGCAAGATAAACCTTAGAAAAATAGGACTGTTGGATGACACCAGGAAAAAGAGGACTGTTGGATGACCCCAGGAAAAAGAGGACTGCTGGATGACCCCCGGAAAAAGAGGACAATTGGATGCCGACTGCCAGATGACCCCTAGAAAAAGAGGACTGCCAGATGAACCCAGGAAAAATAGGACTGTTGGATGCCGACTGCCACATGACCCTTGAAAAAGAGGACTGTTGGATGATCCCTGGAAAAAGTGGACTGTCGGATGACCCTGGAAAAGAGGACTGTTGGATGACCGCAGGAAAAAGAGGACTGCTGGGTGACCCCAAGAAAAAGAGGACATTCACATGTCCAAAAATTGTCATTCTAATGACGATCATTGTCTTTGTCCAAACCACTGATGACTCTTGTGACATTCTTATTTCCTCTCCTTGGTGGCGATGTCTATTATTTAGTCTCTCTGTGAGTTGAACTAGGGTTAGTATCGATCATTTACCATTCCGTACCTGTATCGACTGTATGAGAAACAGTCACTCCCTACACCTGGTAACATATATGAGAATTTCTGTGATGTGTACCACCTTATTTCTAAGTGGAGACGTTCACAAAGTTATCACCATACCTGTCTGTATTATGTCAGTGACATATTGTATTCTACTTGCTGTTTTATAGATATGTGTGTGAACAAAGAGAAATCTGAACCATAAAGATTCTTTATCACTACTCCCTCTCTTTGTATTGTCTCGCCGATATATTTGTCCTCTAGATGTAAGTGAAGGTCAGACCAACTCACTTTTACACTGAACAGACTGAATTTCATTTTTGTTGTTTCCATAGCAACGTTTCTATTACTTTAATTTTTTCACGGATTTCATTTGAAACGATGATTCATTTTCAGAATGATTTTTAATTAAAGAACAAGTGATGGCTAACATTTGAATATCAGTGAATAATTCACAATTGCATGATTACAATCAAAGGGGACGCATTTGGTCCCTTTGCATTTTCTACTGAACTCAGTCGCGGAAAATTTGAGTAGACGAGAGGTTGAAGGAAGGATTTGAGCCGCCAGTTTAATGAAGGGGGAAACATTTTGTTCTAGATTAAAACTTGCAACCAAATAAGGTTTATTTACAGCTGGATGATGAAAAATTAACTTAATGATCCCAATGAATTTATTTTTTAAAACTTTGAAACTTGCAAAAGGTCAAGGTCACTTATTACGCTTACATTTTTAATCACCAATGCTGTGTTTCATTATTTTCATTTTAAATTTTTGTACCAAATTTAGTTTATGAATAAGAAATAATCTTGAATCTATGTAATGGAAATTTTAACTGTACAATAGATGAGCATGAGGATGAAGGTCATGTTCAAGGTCACATACCTACCACAGACTGCACACCTGCATCTTGAAGGTGACATGCTATACATGAATATGCATTTGCGCATTTTCCGCATGGTTCCACATAAAATGATTAAACAGACTGTTTACCAGTGTGACTTTAAATCGTGTACCGCATGTGCCGCATAGGAACGGCTTAAACCAAGTAAAATGTCATTTTGGAATTTAGGTGATCTCACCGTGTAGTGAAAACGGCGGGATTGTCTCATTCAATATAATGGATAGGCAAATCTGAGAAGTCTCAATCATTTTACGTATATGTTTGACAGGTTTGATTTTGTTTGATGGAGGAGTAAGCATTATAGAATAAACATTTATATAACCCGCGGGACCGTTCATTCCATGGGAGAGAAGGGAACACTGGAATGAATGTGGGTTACAACTATTACACATACTGGAAGTATAGTGCATATTTAATGAATTTACACCTGAGTGGAAGTATTTTAAATGTACGTGTGTAGTACAACATACCGAGATAATTAGGATTTTTTGTTTAGCGGAGTAATTATCAGGTCAATCAATCAGCGTGACCGGTGATAACTGTCCGTAGTGGACCGCCCGGGGCTATGTGCATTTGTAGGCTACTTGTCAGGGGTTTTGCTTAGACGTCTATTGTACCGTTTGTTAGTATAATCGTCTTTTCTTAGGGTCATGTTGTGACAATAAGTCGGAGGTACAACCATAATGTCGTGTTCACGCTGTATTTTACTTAGGAGCCTACGCCGTTATTCATAAAACGCTTTCGAAAGCAGCTTGTTTTTATAGTGCGTGTAGTTTACATTCATAATCGATGAATAATTTCGTGGTGTCTAAAATTGCATAATGCTGGATAGGTAGCAAGAATCGTTATTTTGGAGAATTTCGCTTGCGGATTTTACATGAAAAAGAGTGGACAACCTACCTGGATTGAATTGATATTATGTAATAACAATTTTAGGATATTGATTATTCGATTCTAACTCTGAAATGGGACAGTGATTCTCTCTTTTACATTTGTGTGCTTGGTGAAAACTAGACAGGTGTGGCTTTACTTTGAATTTTGTGTGAAGACTTTATGAATAGATGGTCCGGAATACAAAGGATGCTGTGGGGGATTTTACTGGTGCTTACACTGCCCATGGCAGTAGCACAAACTACAGGTAGGACGATCAACTAACTCCTCAGGTAGATCTACAATACTGGGAGGGGGGAATAAATGGGGGGGGGGGGGGGGGGCGAAATGCATGGACTGAGAAAAAGGAAATTACTTGTAGGGACTACATTTTTAATATGCTTTTCAACCAAATTTTTGGCAGATCAGTGGCGGATTCACTCCTCGTCCTTTGGTGGTTGGGGGGGGGGGGGGGTCGAGAAGCGCATAATTTGACCGATTAACTTAAAAAAGGGGAAAAAATGGCCAAATTCCTTAAACTGTTAAATAGGGAGTGCTCGTGCAAGTCTCCATCATCCTAAAAGTTTTATCCATTATACATAAAAAGAACTTTGCAATACTTTCCATATCGTGAGCGTAGTCGGTATATCTGAACGAAATATATATAAATAAAATACTTTGTTTATTTGGTTCACCGTTTGTTTATGTACATATGCATAACTTATAAGCAAATTAACTAACACGATTTCCTTTTACAGATGACATTTGTTGGTGCAGCCCTTGTAGACAGTAATACGACATTATATTACATACTTTTCTGTTGCAAATGTTTTGTTGGAGCAGCCCTTGTAGACATGATGTTACATTATGTACTTTTCTGTTATAGATGATTTGTTGGAGCAGCCCTTGTAGACACCGTGTTACGTTATATTCTTTTCTGTTATAGATGACGATACTCAGATGTTTTGTTGGAGCAGCCCTTGTAGACACCATGTTACATTATATTCTTTTCTGTTACAGATGACAATACTCAGATGTTTTGTTGGAACAGCCCTTGTAGACACCATATTACGTTATACACTTTTCTGTTATAGATGACAATACTCAGATGTTTTGTTGGAGCAGCCCTTGTAGACATGATGTTACATTATATACTTTTCTGTTATAGATGACAATACTCAGATGTTTTGTTGGAGCAGACCTTGTAGACATGATGTTACATTATATACTTTTCTGTTATAGATGACAATACTCAGATGTTTTGTTGGAGCAGACCTTGTAGACATGATGTTACATTATATACTTTTCTGTTATAGATGACAATACTCAGATGTTTTGTTGGAGCAGCCCTTGTAGACAGTAATACGACATTACATTACATACTTTTCCATTACAGATTACAATACTCAGATGTTTTGTTGGAGCAGACCTTGTAGACATGATGTTACACTATATACTTTTCTGTTACAGATGACAATACTCAGACATTTTGTTGGAGCAGCCCTTGTAGACACGGTGGTACATGTAGAGAAGAGGGGAATACCTATAGCTGTCAGTGTCCTCACCTATATAATGGCACCAACTGTGACAATTACCTAGGTAACGGGTCAGAAAATATCGTTGCAAGAGTGGATTGGGGGGGGGGGGGGGGTGTATTTAGGGGGGTTCAGGACCCCTCTCTAGATTTTGCTAATGTTTAGGGGGGTTCAGGACCCCTTCTCTAGATTCTGCTAATATACATATTTTCCCTTTACCATGTTTACTTAGTCTTAACTCAAGAATTTACACATGTATTGGTTTAATTATGCTACACTGAATTGATTAGTTCGCAAAAGGAAAAAGATCAAATGTCAATTAAGTTGGAAATAATGACATTCGTTGTGTTGAACTTTTCCCCATCATAACTTATGAAAATGATGATACTTCACCATGTTCAGTTTGTTCACATAGTTATTTTGCCTCTTAATTGAAAAGAGTCCCTGTTGATTATGAGGTCAAGGTCAAAGACTCAAACCGATCAGATATTGTAAAATTAAAGATATTATCCAATACATCATTTAATTAACTCAAGTACACTATCAACCTTAGTCCTACATTGATGATACTTTATACTCATTGGAGACCCCCTGATAATGTAGAAATAAAGGTCCTTAAAAAAGGTCAAGGTCAAATTTGGAAATTATATGGACAGTTATGTTCCAGGCCAACTTGACCTTGAACTTTGACTCTGAGGCTTAAGGTCATGCACAAACTATGTGTATGCCTTGTAACTTGTTAGATAAGTACCTTAAAATTAGTGATGGATTGATTATGAAATGGTTACCGTAGTAATTAGATAAACAGATGAAGTATCAATGAATTACATTATGGTACTCTTTCATTTCTATTTATAGGTGTATTGGGATGTACAGTATCACCATGCTTGAACAATGGTTCCTGTGTAGACCAAAACAGCGGCTCAAATAATTATCAGTGCAATTGTTTACCAGGTTTGTATGCATGTTGATAAACTGTTACAATAGCGTCTTTCCTGATTTAAAAAGAAGTCATGTATATATTCGTCCATTATAAGCTAACATCAAATCCTTGCAACTTAACCTGCAATGCTTTTAGATTAGCCACTTCAAGGCCAGTGATTTTGAACAAGGGTCAGAAAAAAACCTATACATGTTATTAAACTGCTGTTGTCTGTGTTAAATAATTATATATTGAAAATTTTCAAATGTTTAATAAATGCAGGCAAGCCCCTAAATGCTTAGTAGAAGATTGTCTTTTAAATTACCGGTAAGTGTGGGAATGGAGGAGTTACATACAGCTATATAACATACTCTTTGTCACAGAAGTAGGAGAACAAATTTAAGATCTCTGTTGTAAATTTGTAAAAACATTTAAATGGACAAAAGTGGTGTTATTAATGTTTATTTTTGAGTAATTTAATGTACCGGTAAACAGAAAGAAAATTAAACATATTATGAAAAATACATGACTTAAGTAAATTATGTTACGCTGGCATTGTCGGAGTAATTTATTAAAATCGTAATTAATACGGACACGCCCTGTGAAGATGCCACTACATTAATGTCACTAGAATTTAGTGCTTAATGTAGAAAATTACATGTCATCATTTGGAAGTAAAATTCATGACCTGTTACAAAAAAGTCAGAGTTTTCATTTAAAATAGAAAATAGCTGTAATATTTGTATAGAAAGACAGGAAGGAGGTAAAACAGGAATTGGCTAAATGACTTAATCTTGTTGAAATGAGTCATTCGTCATTGTTATAAATATTTCTGTTTTACTGAAGTTTCAATATTTGGTCTATAAAAGCAAGAGTCAGTTGTCCTGCTTTAAGTTGACCAAAATACCGTTCAGCATTTATGTAAAAGGGATACATTTGTAATTTCCTTTATTTATTATTCATTGGTTTCTTAAAATGGCATCAAATTGGATATGTTATGGTGTTTTAAAGCAAAAAAAAAAGGACCTGTAATCGTGATAATGCATTGATTTTAAGTTTGTATTTTTTCTTTATTTTTTGAGTGTTTCATGATAATGTGCACACTCTGAAATAAAGGTGGCCTGACAAGTTTAAGTTTTTTTCATTAGAAAAGTAAAAATAGACAAAACTTTTTTTGTTTTTACATGATCATGATGATAGGTTCTTGATATTTCACATTTCACGATTCTCAATTTCTGAGAATAATAAGTTTTTTTTTCATATTTTTTAAGGTTTTAATGGATTTAATTGTGAAGTTGACATAAATGAGTGCGGACAGAACCCCTGTAACAACGGAGGGAGATGTATTGATGGAATAAACTCATTCACCTGTAATTGTACAGGCACAGGTAATTATTATCGCCTCACAACTTTGTTGCAGCTGGGATTTAGCATTACTGCAGTGCATCTGTGTGCTTGTGTCTGGATCATGTGTCTGGATCATAGAAAAAACCATAAATCATTCCATAAATGTCCATCATTTAATATGATTTTTAAGGTCCAGAGTAAAAAGTCAAGTGGCTTTGAAAAAAATGTGGAGAGAATGGAAGGTACTACTTCATGTATAACAACCTTTCTTTTAAAAATGATCCCTTTTTGGAGAGGATGAAATTGTATTGATTTTAAAAGTAAATGATCAAAGGTCAAGGGCACTGTGGACTCCACTTTCAAAACCTCATTGACAGTATACATGTAGAACGTAAAACAATAATCTCAGAATCATCAAACCTTCCTTTCTAGAGGATACACTGTTGATTTTCAAGATCAAATGTAAAATGTTGACATTATTTCTTACTTGTACATGTAAACTTTTATTTAGGCAAAGGATACCTGTCAACTTCGAAATTCTCAAAAGAGGGAGATCTCTGCCCTCGTGAACCAACACGCAATTTTGCAACATAATTTGAAGGGAATTATTTTCCAAATTTCATTAAATGCTAACCTTCTAAGTCCAAGATGACTACAATATGATGCATACACATTTTATGATTATACTTGTTGACAGCAATGTATTGTTATTGAAAAATTCAATACAAATTAGTACTCATTGTCTTGGGAAAAATGATAAGTAGGAGATCTGGCCCAAAAAAGGGAGTCTCTCTCTATGGAGGGAGGTTTTAATTTTAGGAGGGAGATTAGGTTCAAAACAGGGGGACTCCCTCCAAAAGAGGGAGAGTTGACAGGTATGTAAAGGTTATAACTATACTGGCCTGCATGCAGGTAATTACTTTACATGCATTGTGACTGTTGATTTTTAGCGAGCCATTACGAATGTCAACAGGGGCTAATGTCATAGCCTGATCGCCGGCATCGCTTGTATGGACAAAACTTTAACCTGGGCTACATCTCATGAACTGTAAGGGGTAGGGCTTTGATAATTCACATGTGGATTCCTTATGACCAGGCCTTTAAATTTAGACCTAGTGACCTTGACCTTGGAGTTTGACCTTAACCATTTACCTAACTTAACTGTTAACTTTGGCTATATATATCTTATGAACTACTGTAAACATGGAAATTTTCATGTGGGGGTAATTTTCACTCATGTCGCAATTGTTATTCTTATTGTGAAACACCCCCCTCCCTCCCCCCAAGAAAATTACAACCAGTATAAAAGACTAAAGGGAGTACTCCCAATTTCGCTGAAATTACCCCATGTGTACTGATAACTACATTCACAGTTTAGGGGGTAGGGCTTTGATATTTCACATGTGGATTCCTCATGACCAGGCCTTTCATTGTGACTTTGACTTTTGACCATGTGAACTTCTTGGAGTTTGATCTACTTTTAAAATTCATTAACCTTGGCTATATCTCGTGACGTATAAGGGGTGGGGCTTGCTATTTCACTAGCAGATTCCTCATAACTTTCTTAATCTGTGACCTTGAACATTGACTTGTATGAGTTTGGCCTTCTTTTAATAAGACTTAAACCTAGGTCATTATTAATCTCATTATTTACTAAAAATGATGTTTTACTCATGATCAAAAACCTACATGGCGAGCGTGTTGTCTTCTTACAAGTCTCATTATTCTTCTGTATAAATAGTTTTAAAACTCTTTTAAATTGTTGAAACACAGGTTACCAAGGAAATACTTGCTCAGTGAATATTGATGAATGCAATCCCATCAGCCCCTGTCAAAATGGAGGAACATGTTTTGACACACAAGGTTCATATGATTGCCAGTGTCCAGCAGGTTATCAAGATAAAAACTGTCAAGTGAGTTTTATCCATAGTCCTCTGTAAATAAAGCCTGTCATATATGTTTTACCCACAATTATCTGTAAGATAATGTTTTTCGTATAGAATAGAATGATTAGATTTTGTTTCCAGAATGGGCCCTGGTGGGCATAGTATAGTATATGTACATTGTATGTAATTAATTTACAATAAAGACAATTCAGAATTGATATGAAGTTATAATAGTATTGAGGCATATGAAAGTGAATATGATAATAAAGTAAAAAATTAGTTATAACTAAAATTATGTCATGAAGTTTGATTTTACGCTTGGCTTTGTTTACCAGCAGTTATGGATATTATGTAGAATTCTTTTGTATTCCTGCTTTTCCACTTGATGAAGGCCGAGTGGCCGAAAATTTGTGGATATAGAGTGTTCATTGTTATTTATTAGGCAGTGGCTCCGGATACGAACGTTCGTATCTTTAGACCTATGTCTCGGCGTACGAACACAAATCGTAGTGAGCTACTGCATATATATATATTTCAATGGTATCAGGACACTTCGTAACCAAGACAACTCGTAACCAAAAAAAAAAAAAAAAAAAAAAACAACAACTCGTAACCTGACCATTTTGGTGATGAGTTATCTAGTCAAGTCGTAACCAGGTGACGACTTGACCAGACAAATCGTCACCAAAACTTAGAAAAAATCTTTATAAAAAGTCGTCACCAAAACTTAGAAAAATTCGTGATAAAAACTTGTCACCAAAACTTAGAAATTTTTGTACAGTGTAATAAGAAGTCGTCACCAAAACTTAGAAAATTTGACCGATGTAGCTTTGAATCTTTCAATCTATTGGTCACGTGACAGTTACAGACCAATTAGAAACATGTTCGTACGCCGAGACATAGGTCTAAAGATACGAACGTTCGTATCCGGAGCCACTGCCTATTTATTATACTAAACTTCTCTATGGAGGACACTACTTCATTCTATATAGGATGGTATACCCCATACATATGGTTCATTTCATATGTATTTTACCTATAATCCTCTGTAAAATTAAGTTTTTAATATATGTTTTACCCATAACCCTTTGTAAGAGAAACTAATTCAAGTATGTTTCATCAGTTCTAAGATGTAGTCATATATGTTTGTAACGGGTGAAATTGTGACTTTCTTCCATGCTTTGATACAGAAAACATTGTAACAATCTCGGAATCTTGTCAATTTTGATGTAGGAAGTGAACGAGTGTTTGTCTCAACCTTGTAAAAATGGCGGCAGCTGTAACGACCAGCTGAATGCGTACACGTGTGACTGTGTACAGGGCTTCACGGACCCGGACTGTAACACCAACATAGACGACTGTCAGGGCGTGGTGTGTCCTGGAAACTTTACACAGTGTCAGGATGGTGTCAACATGCACACATGTGTCTGTAAACCTGGGTATACTGGTATGTATTTAATTAGCAGTTGGTAATTTTACATTCTAATCTATGTTTGATATTGAATATCACATTCACAATTTGTCTCAACATTAAACCGAAATTCCTTCATTCTTTTGCATTTGATCTATTATTAGCTTGTAGTAAATTCATATTTTGTCTCAAAACTATATATATAATACCATTCCTTCTTTCCATGGATTGTAAGAAAATTTGCATTTTTCTCTAAAAGGTGAGGTTTTTGCTACTTTATAATAACTTCTCTTTAAACGTGTGCATATAAATTTTTTAGGTGTTGCACCGGTGTGTACGGAGGTCCAGGAGTGTTCCAGCAACCCTTGTAAAAATGGTGCTTCATGTATAGACAGAATTAACCGTTATGAGTGTCAGTGCGTGCAGGGCTTTAATGGCACAGACTGTGAAAATAACATCGACAACTGCTCGCCAAATCCATGTCGAAATAACGCATCGTAAGTTGTATTGTGATAAAGGAGGTATATGACTTATTTGAAATACTTAAGAAGTACTGAAGACGGGAAGAAAAAATGGATTCATTCTTCCCTGTCGACACTTGTAAAGATTTGCTTATCTGACAAGGTAGATTTACAAAGTATGATAAATAATTATTTTAAGGAAGTTACTCTACTTAGTCACCATTAACCATGAGGAAAAGTTTCTATTCCATAATTTTAAGCTCGCCGGGACAAAAAAGTCCGAGAGCTAATGCCATACCCTCGGCGTTGTTGTTGTTGTTGTTGTCTTCGTTGTCGTCGTCTGTAGACAAAACTTTAACCTGGGCTATATCTCTTGAACTATAAGGGGTAGGGCTTTGATATTTCACATGTAGATACCTTGTGACGAGATCTTTCATTTGAGACCATGACCTTTGACCTAGTGACCTTGACCTTGGCCTTTGACCTACTTTTCAAAAACTTTAACCTGGTTTCTGACAAAAACCTGTATAGGCGAGCTATGTAATCTTTGATTACCCTATGTTTTGTTGATATGATCAACCTATCAAATTAAAAAAGTAAGATAATACAGTTTTTATTGTGCTATACTACTTGTCAAATCAAATTTTGAAAAATCTCATATGTAAAATCCAGAGTATTTGTTGAATATTTGTCAATGGTTATTCTTGTTAATATGTATCTGCAATCAAAATGATACCCCCTCCCACATAAAAAAAAATAAATGTAGATTATTTTTCATTATTGGTATGTGGTATGTGTGTGTACGGATAGGTGTATTGACATTTATAGAGAGTTATGACTGTGTTACAGGTGTCAGGACTTAGTGGACGATTACACGTGCTCGTGTTTGCCAGGTTATACAGGCAAGAATTGCTCTCAGGACATTAACGAGTGCTCGAGTAACCCATGTAGTAACGGAGCCACCTGTAGAAACTTGGTAAGTTAACATTTATCGTTTACTCTTTATAGGAAATAATTTTAATAGATTTTAATTTTTCCTTCTATGATATACCTGAAACAGATCCATGGTTAGTGATTTTGAATATAATGTAGGTATTTTACCAGGGTAAATGGCTGTAATCCAAATCGTAGTGTAATAAATTACAAAATTTGTAAAGCAATAAAACTTTTTGTTTGTTTGTTTTGATTGATAGTGTTGAATAAATACATGTACCTAGATGAAATGGACAGTCATGAACCTGAATGATTTTCATACAAGAAGTCAGTTCAGAAAGTAAAATCATACTTGCAAGGATGTATATGCAATAGTTTGTTAATATGATGTCTAATTGGAAAAATTCTAGTGCCCATATTTGGTATCGTACAAGAAAAGAGTGTAACATATATTTTCATCAACAGAATAATGATAAAGAGGAGGTAACTTATTTTAACATCACATAATCTGCATTCCAATCCACTTTAGCCAATTTTCACAGATTTTCACTGTATGAAAGGGTACAAAAACACAAAAAAGTTTATGTACGAAACAAAAATGGGGAAAAAATTAGAATAAGTGAAAAATTGGATTGGTGAATTTAAGAGCAAGCTTAACAGATGTCTGTCCTAGCTAAGTTAAGGTGAAATGATTTCTGCACTCCTCTTTAAAGAATCAAGCTGTAACTCACTAGATACCTGCACCAAACACAAGAATTGCTAATCTGGTTTAAAAAGGAATGATGTATTAATATAATGTCACCAGTTTGCTGAAGGATAAAATCTGATTTGTTCAATCCCTCCACTTGCACACCTCATTTTGAGTTGCAAAGACATACATTTTAGATTTTAAAAAATGTCAGTGAAAGACATGAATGGACTTCAACGAAGGAATCTCCTAGAATATGTTCAAATACCTTATAATGTTGAAATTTTCCAATCTCATGTATATACAGTACATTATGTCAAGATAGGTAATTAAACATGACAAGTCCTTTTGTATGAAAAAGGGGTGTAGCAATATATCGATACATTGTGATAGTTAATAAATTTATATTGTATTGCAATACAAAATGCGTATCTCAATATATCGCGTCCTTATAGATTATATGAATAAATCATGGAATCATTTTGATTTTAATCAGTTTAATTGAAAACAAGTGACCCATGGTTCACATTGCCCATAATTGAAACAAATTATGACAAAAGAATCAAAATGGTTCAATGACTTGTGTGTGTTTCCTTCCAGCAAATGATTTTGACAATGTGAAATTCAATCAGAAGATATGAACAATATGGACACACATACAAAGAGGAACCTGATTTTACATCAATAACGATAAAAATGAAAAGAAACTATACAAAAATGTATATCGCAATATATTGCAATTCAGCCAATAAAATATTGTAATATATTACTATTCACCTATGGCATATCATTTCACCCCTAGTATAGTATTAAGCAGGTCTGTTGTTTGGTATTTTTGGAATGGGGCTGTTCAAATGGTACAAAAAAGTTCAAATTTCAAAAATCAGGGGAAAAAGCAGCATTTGATCAAAATTGGAAATTTTCAACTGAAAAGAAATATGTCAAGAATATTCATTTTAACCCTATATACGACAGGATTCTGATAGATAATTGAATACATGTATATATCAGAGAAATGGGAATTTTTAGGGCTTACATTGCGGAAAAAAGATGCTATTTGACATTCGCATCAGTGGGAATGGGGCTGAATATCGGCCCAAAATAAGTTCTAGCAATGGCCCTGTTAACATTAATTTGTAATTTCAGACTGATTTAAGTTTTTATGACATTTACAGCTAGAAATTTCTTATACAAATTGGTTGATGATTTATGTATATATTTTGATTTCAGTTAAACCAATTCCAATGTGACTGTGTACCAGGATGGACAGGTACCCTGTGTGAGACAGATATAGATGAATGTTCTAGTAATCCATGTAAGAATGGGGCAACTTGTCAACAATCCCTTGATCGTTATACCTGTACATGTCTACCTGGATTTACAGGTAATTGAATCATTACACCTGTACATGTCTACCTGGATTTACAGGTAAGTGAATTATTACACCTGTACTCGTATACCTGGATTTACAGGTAAGTGAATTATTACACCTGTACATGTACACCTAGATTTACAGGTAGGTTAATAATTACACCTGTACAGGTCTACCAGGATTTACAGGTAAGTGAATTATTACACCTGTACTTGTCTACCTGGATTAACAGGTAGGTGAATTATTACACCTGTACATGTCTTCCAGGATTTACAGGTATTAAAGTGAATTATTACACCTGTACATGTATACCTGGATTTACAGGTAGTTAAATTATTACACCTGTACATGTCTACTTGGATTTACAGGTAAATGAATTATTACACCTGTACTCATCTACCTGGATTTATAGGTAAGTGAATTATTACACCTGTACATGTCTACCTGGATTTACATGTAAGTGAATTATTACACCTGTACATGTTCACCTGGATTTACAGGTAAGTGAGGATTTACGTGTAGTTGGGACAGCAAATCTGATAGATGACAGCTTAAAGACCCTTTCACTTATATCTGCGTTACTGAATTTGAAGCTCAGTTTTGGGAACAAACAATAGATAGCACATGCACCATTGATGTCATTTGATACTTGTAGGTGTACGAAGTTATAAGGATATATGTGAAATAAAACTGTATCAAATAATCTGCAACATGATTATCTTCCAACATGTTGTAATTATAAAACGTTTTATGCAGAATCTAGTTTCGTTTATTCCACGAAAAATATCTTATAACGATCCAATAATGTCACTGGTGCATTTGTAATCCAATGTTTGTCCTCATAACTGTCAACTTCAAATTGAGTACCCCAGATTATGTGAAAGAGCCTATTTAATTGTCAAACAAATGACATTAAAACAGAAAATTATCATAACTATCAAAAAATATTAAAACGTGTATCAAATTGATAAAAGGAAGAGAGAAAACTTTTTAAAAAGCTTGTCATTCCTTTGTAGAAAGAACATTTTAATTTAATTTTGCAGTATTGCTAAGGTACATGTAATAAGGTATCAGTGTACATCATAATGATACCTGTAATCTCCATATCAATGTGTAGAACAAGAGACAGAAACCCTTTTGCATTGAACAAGATTTTATGCAATAAAAGTGTTATTCTTTCATATAGTTACAGTAATTATAGACTTACTGGTCATTGTTTTGATTCTGACATTGCAGGTGATAATTGCAAAACAGATATAGATGACTGTAGTCCCAACCCATGTGAGCACGGAGGGTCGTGCGTCGACAAAGTTAACGGGTATGAATGTCAATGTACAGCAGACTGGATGGGTAAGAATTGCTCCGTTCAATACAATGCATGTTCCTTCGCACCATGCAAAAATGGTGCTACATGCATGACGGAGCCGCCCAAGCATGACTACAATTGCACGTGTGTACCAGGCTTCCAGGATGCTAACTGCTCTACCAATATAGACGATTGTGCAAGCGCCCCGTGCACGGCTCCGTTTGTGTGCTTTGATGGTGTAAATAACCACACATGTGCTTGTCCTACAGGTGTGTATAACGTTTAGAACGTGTACTGTCCATATGGCTTGCTTCAGAAACCAGATAAACATGATACTGCCTACTTTATCAGGATAAGTTTGAAGTAAACTGAAATACGATGCAGTAGATCTTGTTTGGTCATAACCTATGATATGCATGTAAATACAGTGCTCCCCCGATATAACGCCAACATCCGTTCAGAGAAAAAAATGGCGTTAAAATTAAAAAGAGGTTGGCGTTACATCGAGGGAGTAAATAAAAGGATCATAGACAGCTATACGCTTTAAAAAATTCTTATTTTTGCATTTCAAGAATGTGCTGGGTCAAAGAAAAATGCATGTACATGCAGAGTGTTCAAAACGATTTATTTGAGGCGGCGATTGAGAAATTTTAGAGCAAATAAACGATTAGAGGAAATTCAAACCGGCGACTTTTATCATCTGAGTCGGCGAAATTTTGCCAGGTGCCGCCCCTTATAGAGTTCAGTGTATAATAAACACAGTAACATGAAATACATGATACAGGTTTATTCGTAATTTAGAACATGTAGGCACTGATGAGCACCTTCCTTGCATTGGCATTAGTAGCGCCGAGATACGTGCACAACGCATCATTTACTTTTTCATCTTTAGTCGGTTCAATGACGCTTGAATTCAATGCTGGGCTAAATGCCGTTTTCTTTTTTTAAATATCTGCATTCTCACTAGACTCTCCATAAGTATTGATTTAAGTTCAAATTACACTATCTAGGTAAACGTACATATTGATTGGGACCGTATTGATTGTTTATCAAAACATTCATGTAAACGAAAATACACACAAGCGCGATAATTAACAAGACAGTGCACCTACGAATCTAAGTTGTTTGTTTAGTGATAACAACACAATTAAATGGCATTGTAATCGGGGGTTTTATATACCAAATATGACAATTTGTACGCCGAATTCAGTGGCGGATGGCGGTATGCGGGGGTTGGTGTTACAACGGGGGTTTATAATGTAAGGAAATCTGTACATTGGGAAAAAGTGGCGGTAGCCGGGGTTGGTGTTTTAACGAGGGGGGATAAATCGGGGGAGTAGTGTAATATGTTTATGGGGCTGGTAATAAAATTATACAAACAGAACTTTAGATGGGAGTGTTTTCAATGTTGATTTGGTCATGACTTGGCAATGTTGGAGGTTTTAAAATGAATAAAGGAAATGATCCGCCTTAATTAATTTTGTCTGTTTAATTTGATTGCATGCATGTATAATAAAAAAAATCATAAGTTATGACTGAACAACACCTATTGAGCAATTTTAGTTAAAATTTAGGAAAAAGTGGGAAAAATCGTAATTTGGTTTCTGATGTCCTGCCGACAATAATTATCAACAAGACATACATACTTGCCATTGTCCCGGCCGGGACAAAAAATGTCCCGCATTTTCGACCGAAAATATCTGTCCCGGCCGGGACACGGAAAATCCTGATTTTTGGACGTTTCATAAAAAAAAAAATCGGCGTAATCAAGGTAATATTGATTATTCTTTGTCGATTTCAGTCGTTCCGTCTTCTCTTTAACTTTCATTGTTTATTTAAACTTTTCCAATTATCTACGCTATATACCCATATACAGTAATCAGCCGATAATCGACCTATGTTTTGATAGTAATAGGTTGATTAAAGGTCGGCTGTCCCACAAACGTTGCTAAATATATTCATGCAGCCTTTCTCTTGTTGGTATTTTTTTTTTAGCTCACAGAAGAATTCGATCAATGAAATAAATAAAGCAATAGCAATAGTTATACAATGTTCGAGTGATACCATTTATGTAAGCCAAGATATGAATTTATTTTTATGAGAAGAAACAACGTGATGTAAAACATGTGAACAAGATTTAAAAAAGAAAAAAGAAAATACGACAACCACGGAACGCTCTAAAGTAACTATAATATGCACTCTTTATTATTATCACGTCAAAAAACTCTCAGTTTCAATCAAAGTATGTTTGCTTAGTGCCGTTTTAATACCCGAGTCGTTAAGTTATCGATTGTGTATTTCATTTAAATCGCCAACGTCAACGCAGGCAACAGAGCAGATGTTTCATACTTATGTTCAGAAAGTTGTGAATATAAAACGTGAACAATGGAGTAAAAGACTTTTAAAATTTCCACAGAGAAAACTTAAATAGGGTAGACAAGTTCACTGAAGCGCCATGCACTTTTAGAAATGCGTCCGACCAGGAGCCATCTACGTATACGGCGCGCGTTAATAAGATTTATTTTTTACTCTGACGTTCTTTCGTTGGCAGAGGGCAATAATCTAGTGCAATTTTGGATTGCAATATCTGAAGTTCAACCTCCTAAAAGTGTCCCTCTTTATGTCCCTCATTGGCGTTATATTTGTCCCGCATTTTGATGATTTGTCCCTCTTTTTGTCCCTCTTTGCAATGACAAACTCCGAAAAATTATGGCAAGTATGGACATAGTATCCTTGTATCATATCCACAAGCTTTGATTTCAAAATTTGAAGACTTGATAGAATTTCTTATTCTTAGGATTCCTTATTTCAATTATCATATTAATAGAACAAACTTTTGCTTTATATTTCCTTGAATGTTCACACATGTATTGATGACTTGATTTTCTATCAGACATTTCCTTTTCTGTCTATTAGAATTTCATTGCTTTGACATCTTTTTTCTTTCTTACAAGCTTTTCTATTTCTTGTAAGGACCTATTAAGAGAATTATATTTCACATAATATCAATAATGTATCAATACTCTTGGCTTTCTGGCAGAAAGGGAATCATTTATATGCATCAGGAAACATTATATGCACTGCTGGTTGTGTCATTTTAAAAGTGTAAATGTGTATGCATGAATATCTAGTCAGATTTTTATGAGCTTCCTGGGAATGACACAAAGCGAAAAAGTTTAAAATCTTAATCACATGTAATAGCATATGCTGTTATGAAAATTATAGTTATGAATTATTACAAATACTTGAATTCTTTGGTTCCTTGCACTTTGACTAGAGTCTTGTGGTTTTGTTTTAAGGTAGTTATTGCTGAAAAAAAGATATCCTTCATTATTCTTTCTTTTCTACATGCATATGTAAAATATATAAATGTCTGTACACAAAGTACCGTACTTCTAGTAGTTGATAATGTTATACAAGTTTTTTTTTCTGCTGATATGCTATAGAAGCTGAATTTTGTATAACATGTATCATAATTTTATTCACAGGATACACAGGTGTAAACTGTAGTGAAGAAATAATGGAATGTGAATCCAATCCATGCCAGAACGGAGGAACATGTATTGATCAAGTAGGAAACTATACATGTGTCTGTCTACAGAGCATCACAAACCTGACTCGCTACGTCTCTTACCCAGGCGTCTTCGTTACCGGCTATAAGGGACGTAACTGTGAACAGGACATTGATGAGTGCGCTTACCCAAATCCAATCTGCCTTAACGGTGGTAAATGTGAAAATTCGGACGGTGATTATAAATGTTACTGTGGAGGAAACCATGGCGACGGGAGCTATACCTTAGGTACGGTTTACTGTTGTAAAGATTTAGCTAGCTATACTGTAAAAGATGTAAACCCTTTGTTATGGGGGAAATATACTGTACATTAACAAGTTTATTTTCAAAGATGATGATTCATTATTTATTGAAATGTGCATATGGTGCTCTGAAATTATTTATGTATTTCAGTCACTATTTTCTGTGTTTATTTTGTCATTTGCATGTTATAATGAATTAATATTTATTCTTTGTCTCGGATGAATTCTTATTTTAAGTTGGAAATACAAGTCATCTGTACTTAATGATATTTGTGAAGATTCCACAATGGGGAGATAATTCTGAAATCCTAATTCATAGTTTTTTTATAAGTTGATATTTTGAGTACATTATTGTGTACTTTGTAAGTTGATGTTTTTAAAAGTACATGTATTGCTTTAGTTGATATTTTTCTTAAGTTCCACATAACTGTGAGCTAAGTTCTATATTGATAATTGTGAGTTAAGTTCTACATAAGTTGATCTTTTTTCAGGTCACAATTGTGAGTTGAGTACTACCTACTGCCAGGTGGCAGAGGAGGCTAAGTTAGATCCTCCAGCCTGTCATAATGGTGGCAATTGTACTGCAGGAGATGATACATTCACGTGTACATGTGCAGCCGGCTATACCGGTATGTTAATATTAATTTTGATTGTGAAAGGTGAAGATGAAAATGTGAGTCAGCTAATTTGGCAGATGTTATAATGTGCAGAGCTAAACGGGCACTCTTCCCAAACTGTCGTATATATGCAGTGGAAACTTTATGTTATACATGTAGCTTGCCCATGACAAGACCTTTCAATTTATGCTGTAACATGTGAATTAGTGACCTTGACATTGGACTTTGACCAAGTTAAAGATTTTTGTTAAAGTTTCTGTTTGAAGCAGAATCTCGGAAACTTTATGCATTAGATATATAATATTATACATGTATGTTGCCTATGACAAGACCTTTCAATATATGCCATAATGGTGACTTGATGGCATTGACCTTGGACTTTGACCTAGTTAGATATTTTGGTTAAAGTTTCTGGTTGAAGCAAAATCTAAGGAACTGTATAAAGTAGAAACTTTAAATTATACAATAGGTTGCCCTATGACAAGACTTTTCAATTTATGCCGTAACATGTTACCTAGTGACCTTGACCTTAGACTTTTATCTAGTTCTAGTTAAAGTTATAGACCCTGTAATCGTCAAAAATTGGATGAAATTTAACTTGTAGAATACAATCTGTATTTTTCTATCATTACCAAAGTTATCAATTTTCCGTAAATAACAAAATTTTTGCAACCAAGCTCCTCAAGATACCAAAATATAAAGATAATTTATTGTAAACATTTCTGGCTCACAATATTTACACCCAAAATGGAAAACCCCAAGTTACGCATGCGCATTACCATGATTACAAATTTAAAATAATGACGATATAGATTATTCAACTTGATGAAGGGTAAATAAGGGTAGATTTTCACGGATTATTTAGTCGGTAGTTGGCAAATTGTCAAACCTTTCCAGATTGATGACTAGAAAGCTTCGTGAGATAAAGCTCACCTTTTACAACATCAGTTTATTTATAATTATTGTGATTGTAAACATTGTGAATTCGCTGGCAAAACACATGTTATGTTTATATATCCTGGACTAGTGAACTTTTTGTAGGTTTCTTTACCCAATAAAACAAAAATAATGAAATTGAATACAGGGAATACATCTTTAAAGATTTTGGTAAAAGTTTCTGGTTGAAGCAAAATCTAAGGAACTGTATGCAGTAGAATTTTTTTATTAAACATGTAGGTTGTCCATGACAAGACCTTTAAATTTATGTCATAACATTTGACCTAGTGACCTTGACCTTGGACTTTGACCTAGTTAAAGATTTTCATTAAGTTTCTGTTTAAGCAAAATCTCAGGAACTATATACACAGTAGAAACATTATACAGGTTACTAAGGTTGCCTCTGACATGACCTTTCAATTTATGCCATAAATTTTGACCTAGTGACCTTGACCCAGTTAGTGACAAAAACTTACTTTGCAATCCGCCCATATCGTCTTTAGCGGTGTATTTTTTATCTGGAAAAATAATTGAAGCAATTTTCTTTGACTCAAGGAAGATTTCTGTCAATTTGCATTGAATCAGTGTTGCAAAAATTGAAAAATGATAAAAAAAAACATGAAAACTTGTGTTTCAATGTATGTGTATTTTGACAGGTCGCAGATGTAAGATTGATATAGATGAGTGTGCCTCAGACCCTTGCCAGTATAACGGTACATGTAATGATCATGTAGCTCATTTTACATGTGACTGTATCCCTGGTATAACCGGAGAAACATGTGACACCGACATTGATGAATGTGCCTCCAACCCATGTAAGAACGAAGGACAGTGCAAGGACTACATTAACGGGTAAGTGATCCATAAATAACTGCAACAAATGTATAATATACACATGTACACATTAAAGGTGAAGATCATGTGTTACATGTATTTTGTCTTTTCGACATACAATTTACAGAGTTCCTTCCCATTTGAGATGGTCTCTGGCAAAAAATCATGATAGCGTTGTAAAATAGGTTAGTAAGGCAATAATTACTGTAAAATCATAAACTTTCGTTGGGGATTTAATTTCATTATTTTTGTGGGTAGTTAAAAGCAACGAAATTAAATCCATGGCAAAAATTTGCTTTTTAAATACTTTGATAGGTATAAAAATGTAGACGTTGAGATTTTATTGACAGATGTTGACAATACATGTTTCTCACTTTCGTTGTCTGTATAAAATTTTCATAGATGTGTACATTTCTAAGCTTATTTTGACAGTACCTAATAACTTATCAGAACAAAATACATGCAATTATAAGCTTTTGACCCTAATGTAATATAATTGACCCTTCCGATTGCGGGAAAAAATGCAAAATGTCATGACGTCACAATGCTTTTGCCTTGGACAAACAAGCTTCGAATCTCAGTCAAACATCGAAATTTCATTGTGACGTCATGGAATTTCTCAAATTTTCCCCACGTTCAGAAGGGTCAATTCTAAATCTCCTGTTGAAAGGAAAATGTACATTTGTTACATATGATTTCTATGATCAATTATAGTTTGATACTTGCACATAATATCAGCACTGTTTGATTATTTCATAATAAATTTTGTTTATTTTGAAGTGTTATGCTTTATGTGCTTTATGTCTGTACTTAATTGGTCAGATTGTAATATGTAGCTATTTCTCCTCACAGACTTGAGGGGTTTGACGTGAACACATTGCCGCCTGTCTATACTGTGGGGTAGGATATATTTTGTGGCACAGCTAGCATGCGTTTTACTGTTATTGTTTATTTTTATGTTGTGTTCAGAATGAGTTTTTCAGGTGTTTGGAGATTTGTTTTCTTTTGTTGTTTTCATTCTCTTTTTTGAGTTGATTTTTAAATTTTTTTTGTGGAATGGGAAAAATTTATTGTTTAGTTTTTTGCGTAAGTTTGATAGATACATGTGTTTTATTTGTTGTCATTAAGTTTGGATGTTCTTCACCTGCAAAAGTATTTTAATTTTTCGCCATAAGTAGAAAAAATGTGCAATGCCATAGTAACACTGGCTAGTGCTATATGTATATATGAACATGTAAGTTTTAAATCAGTGTATTCTATGTACAAATGTAGATATGTTTATTGATATGCTCTAAGACTTATAGTATTAAGTTAAAGTCAGAAGGAATTGATTAAATTTCTTCATTTAAAAAAAGAATGTGCTTTTCTTAAATAATTTCATTTAAAAATTAATGGATATTTACACATAATTAAGTATTATCTGAATATTGTATCACAGAAAATATATGCAACATACACATCATAAATAAATGGTTGTTGTTCAGGTTGAAAAAATTATACTTTTCCGTATTAAAAACAGATCCTCTTTAATAGGTCTTTTTAGTGAACAGGGATAAATTCTATTTGAGAGGGGATTTCATCTCCAATTACCCAAACAGTGTTCACTTGAAATTAAATTTCATAATTTATTTCCGCACAAGCAATGTACATGATATTTGTAGAAGGCATTTCAAGTGTCTATCCACCTTTCCTTTACTCATGAATTCAAAAAAATAATCATAAAGCTTATAAACTATAAAATCAAAGTTCTATGTATGAAAATTCATCAGGAAGGGAATGCATCCATTGATTTGGATCCAAAAAAAGTCATATCAAGAGAATTAATGATAGGCTTCAAACATTGGTTTCCAAAGTTAACTAAAGATATGTCTAATATATCCATTTCTTATTAAAAGGGAGAAGTATTTATTAATTTAGGCATCAAGGTCAAGGTCAAATTTTCGTTAAATAATGAGGGTTTCAAAAGACAAATTATTGAATGGGTATACATGTTTTACTAACGTTCTTTGTTTAAAGTTTGATAGAATGGAGACCCAAACTATTTGCTTATGTGCACTTCTTTAATTTTAATGTTTGCATTTTTCTTTTTTTTTTTCAATTTATTTGATAATGAAGCTTTTGGTCTGCATCCATTTATTTCATTCATTAAGGAAAATCAATATACAATGTATTTATCTTTTGTAAACTACATTTTGTGATAGAAGTAAATTTTACTTTTTATATCATTCATTGTTCATGAAATCAGCTTTGTGATTTTGAACTCCTTGAAGTCTTTGCAGGGAATTTAACCATAAAAAGATATAATTGAACAATATATAAAATAGGAACTCATGTTTATTTTTGTCATTTGATCTGCATGCATGCTATTTATTGGAAACCATTTTATATCAAATATCGAATATTTCTTCCATTACACCATAATGTAGTTTCAGCCTCATACCCAACTAGTATGGTATATAGTGTTGTAGAACATATAATTTAATTTTCGAAATTCTAAAAGTTCCAGATATGTGAAATATCGATCAAATTTTATTCATTTGCATGTTCTTTTCATTTTCTAAGTTTTATTTTAGAATACTAAAAATGATACCCAATTGTTTTGCTTACTAACATTTCCATTGTACATCTCAAAGCCTTCATTGGGTTACTTATTCAATGATATACTTTCATAATGTACATTATAGATTTTGTTTATACTTTTGACAGGTATGAGTGTAATTGTACGGACACGGGTTTTAACGGCACCACATGTGAGAACAACATAGATGACTGTGCCAGTAATCCATGTCAGCATGGCTCTACATGCACAGACTTAATCAAGGTATGTAGCGATACACCCACAGAATTCTGAATAGACGTGCACTTTTGAGATGTTTTATTTTTAAAACAGCCAGACTACTGACAGTCACATCACATGCCTTGTAGCGATACACCCACAGAATTCTGAATAGACGTGCACTTTTGAGATGTTGTATAATTAACAGCCAGACTACTGACAGTCACATCACATACCTTGGTGATGTTTTTCATTATGATGTCATAAATGAATAATTGAAAATATAACAAAAAATCTTTTATATATATTATGACAAAACAATTTAAAAGTTTGCTAAGTAACAGAATGTCTGTAGTCTGATGGCCGCATTTGAGAACTCGATAATGGAGTATTGCAGTAATTGAAAATTATCAGTTTCAGGTAAATTATCATCAAACTATCTAGAAATATTGTAAAAACTTGATTGATAATATTTAAAACTTGTGTGCAGAGTTTTACATTTTGTGATATTATCTGTAGGATTATAATTGCACCTGTTACCTTGGCTACACCGGGAAAAACTGTGAGATGGATATAGATGAATGTGCTTCCTCCCCTTGTCAGTACAATGGAACATGCTTGGAACATTCCAAGTTGGATACCTATACTGTTTTGAACTCGTTGGGTGAATTCTCCTATGCAAATGCATCTGGCTACAGTTGCCAATGTATAAAAGGCATTACAGGTAAAGTCTTTGTTTAATATGATGACAATTTGCATGTGAAAGAAAGGTTTCTTATATTGCTAGCAATTTCTATCTTTATATTCCTGAAAAAAAAAAAAACATTTTCTAGTGAATAAACATAAATGCTCTATATAGTACTTAAAAAATTGATTTAATTTGCTAAAATTCTTTTAAAATTTTAGAATCTCTGAAATGTATACATGTAGGTATAGTTGTTCATGGTGTTTAGATACAGGTAGCATATTCCTATGTTGAATTTTAAAAGATGTACATCATCACAGTATTCTGAAAAGGAAAAGTTGGATTTTCCTTTATGTATTTCAATATTTGATTTGAAATATTAATGATTGATATGGAACATATACATTAATTTCCAGGTGCAAATTGCGAGATCAACATAGATGACTGTGTAAACAACACGTGTGAACATGGCTCTACATGCAAGGATCTTATAGACGACTACATGTGTCAGTGTGCACCAGGTTATAAAGGAGATATGTGTGAGATCGACATAGATGAATGTGAACTAAACGCATGTAAAAACGATGCCACATGCACTGATAGAGTAGCTGATTATGATTGTACTTGCTCAAACGTTAAAAATGCTCAGGGGCAGCTTTTCAGTGGTAAGAACTGTACGTTTGAGCTCACCGCTTGCTATCCTGAAAGCAATCCTAGATGTCAGAATGGAGCGATATGTCATCCGTTTTTGGTAAATGAAGCCCGTGGAGAACAGGGATACACATGTGAATGTCAGCCAGGATACACAGGTGTTTACTGTGAAATCCCTACGACAGGTTCCTTTGATGGGTCCAGATCGTCAGTTACAAGCAGTCTTAGTCAGACCATTAACAATACCATATCCTTCAGGTTTAGAACCACTCTGCCTAACGTTATTTTATTTGTATGGAAGGGTACTTCATCCAGCAGGATGTTTCTACATTTAGAGATCGTAAGTGGACGTTTACAGATGTGGTATGTCACAAGCAACGAGGCCAATGTAGAAGAATTCTCATTTACACGAATTCCTGTCTTTGTAAATGACTCATATTGGCACGAAATCCGCATTCATCAGGAAGAGAATATCCTGAATTTGACTCTCAATAGCCCTAATTGTAAGAATTCACCGGCAGATACGTGTGTTCGGCAATTAAACTACCTACCTGGTAGTCCCAACACGAAGGTTTATTTTGGAAATGTTGAGAATGAGTTTGTAGCTTTAAACACTTTCTCACAAACTCGTTTTAAAGGCTGCATGGAGGATATTACTGTGAATTCAAATATTTTACTACCGACCAGTACAGGAAGTGACGCCATGGCTATCGCAGTAACTAATGGCTGTAACAGGAGACCACAGTGTTCTGCCGACACTTGCAATACTCACGGCAAGTGCTATGACTTTTGGGATGAGTTTAGATGTGATTGTCAGCGACCTTATATAGGAGGTTCTTGTGAAGAAGGTAGGAATATATTGTATGTTTATGTACAAGTATTGTATATATTATGTATAATTTGTTATACTGCAGACATATTATGACTTTGCGATATACAAAGACATGGTATCTGAAGTGCATGTATTATGACATTCCGATTTATCAGCTGTATATGAAGCGTGCTTTCCATGAATTTTATGCCGATTTCTTATAAAGTTTGATGATGTCACAGTTACATGTAGTTTGTGTCAGACAACGTCCCAGGTAGGTTGCTGTAGGCAGTAACGTTGTGTATCTTAACAAAGCCGGTTATTTGTATGCATGACTACGCGTTTTAATGGATGTTGACAATGGCAAGATATCTGTAGTCAAATTGAATGTAGACTTCTCTTTTCTTACTAATGAAAATGAAGCTACAAATTTCCTTTTGAATATTTCTGATTATCTGTTTTAACTTTCAGAGTGGAAACCAGCAACATTTGCCAAGGACAACAGTATATCAGAGGTGAGGTTTAACATCTCTTCTCTTCAAGCCGATCTGAGATCAAGAGTTGACTTATCTCTCTTTATACGTACAAGGGAGGAGAAAGGATTGGCAGTTTACCTCGGTGACAGCGGTTCAGCCATTAATGGAACGTTTTTAACAGTGGAAATATTTGATGGTTACCTTGCCAGTCGTCTTGTTCTGTGTAACACCAAGTGGTACCTGTGGGCAAATAACACCAAAATAAATGACGGTAACAAACACTTGGTGGGCGTAGTTCTGCAGAACAATGTACACAAACTATTATACAACAATCAGGTGGTACAAGAAAAGATTATACAGTCCAATGCTAATTGCCCTTTTGTCGGTCAGGCTTGCTATTTTGGTGGCGAGGTACCTGCTTCACTACGTCAACCTGGGAGAAAGCGACGGAGCACGACCATCGTTATTGACAACTTAGAGGATCTGACGAACGTATCACGTTACAAAGGAACGATACAAGATGCACAGCTCAATAACAACCCCATGCCTTTCTTTCCAACACCACAGAACGTATCTGCACCGAGCACCAATGTGTCGGTAGAGGCTGTGAGCGGACTTGTGGAAGGGGAACAATCGGATGATGTGTGCAATAATACCATGCCCTGTATGAACAATGCTACTTGTACCAATGAATTCTTCAATGACTTTAGGTAATTAGTCATATACTGTACACAATATGATCTTACTATGGTGGGAATCATCAGCTCCCACTGTTACACACATGCTTATTTCAAGGCTCTCAGGAATTAAAATTGGGAAAATAGAAATGTTCTTAACTAATGATACATTATTACTCTATTATATGTGTGTCAATTTGTTTTCCCTATATAAAATATAAAATATGGCTGTGCTGAAATATGCACATAAATTCTATGCATAATTATATAATACACATATGACTCTGTATAGATAAATTATTGCCTAGTTGAACAATTATTTAATCATTGTGTAAATGATGAAGGACAACCCTCCCCCCACTCAATTTAAATGATTATTATATAGGGACAGATTTGATGTATACTGATGTTTTGCTATGTTTTATTTATTATAGTTGTGACTGTCTGCGGGGTTACAGAGGGAAGAATTGTAGTGAGTTGGATTTCTGTCATAATAACTCCTGTCCAGCTTCGGCTACATGTCAGAGCCTTAATGACGGGTTTGAGTGTAAGTATTTTAGAACCTAGCTACTTTTACCCTTACCGATTTCAAATAAATATAGTCTTAAATGTACCAAAAAAATACTGATAGAAAACTGCAGACTGTCACCGACATCTAATTAACTTAGAACTTATTTATTCAGATGAAAAAAAAAGTTACATAAAGCACTAATTATTGTGTACTCAGCATGCTCAGCACACTTCATTGCCGATAAGTTTAAGGTTTAAGGGTAAACGATACAGTAAGATGGAATTAATGTTAGAAATACATGTTACATTGTAAAGAAAGCAAAACTTAAAGTAGTACAATATTGAATGAGTGAATTTGGTTATGTTTTATCATAAAACTTGATAAATTCTTTTTTATTTTTCAGGCATTAGTACCGCTAACTTTGGTGTTCAGAGTGCAGTATCTTTCTCTCCGAACATTTCATCTGGAACAAAAATAGATAAGATATCAATGATGATCAGAACCATTGTTAAAAACGGACACCTGTTTGCCATATCTAACGGGAATCAGTACATTCACGTACAAATAGAGGGAGGGATGGTGATGATGGAGTGTAGGCTAGACCAGGGTGTGGTTCAAACAGCTACAGTGGATATGAATATAGCTGACAAGAGATGGCACAAGATTGAATTAACGGAGTACCAATCAAATATAACCTTAATGGTGACTGGTCCGTTTGAAAACAAATCCTCGTTGGTAGATAGAAATAGTAACATGGCCACGTTTAGGTCCCTAGTTGATAAGACATCAGAAATATCACTGGGAAGGAAATCATCCATATTTTCTTACCACTATTTTAAAGGATGTATAAAGGAACCTAGGATCGGTGGCATATTGCTTCCGTTTTACCTCCAGTCGGAATTTACCAACTTCACTACTCAGGAGTATTTTGAGGCCACTATGATCAGTCAGATTGCGCATAACTGTGTCGAGGGAAGTGAATGCGGCAGTAATCAATGTCGTCATAGTTCTACATGTAAGCCGGACTATTACGGTTATACGTGTGACTGTACGGGGACGGGATATGAGGGTTTCTGGTGTCAGAACAACGTCAACGATTGCCAGCCTGATTCCTGCTATAACAATGGTGTATGTTTGGATGTGGTGAATGGTTTTAGGTGTAAATGTCCCAAGCCTTATTATGGCTACACTACAAGGTAAAAACTAAAAATACTTATCTTTATGACCCAGTTTTAAGAAGATTGTATTTTACTTGTAGCTGACTTGTTGTTCAAATTAATATCATAAGCCTTGTCTCCTTTCACTTACTTTAGACCAAAAAAAAAACTTTGTCTATGACTTTGCAAAGCAGCATATATTTGTAATTTCTTCAGATAACTACTTCTACTTGTTATGCATCTGTCTGTCCTTTTGTCCATCCAGTTGTTAGTCAATTTGTTTATGTAATATACCAATGACACTTTCATTGATGACCTCTGACATGGTGACCTTGGTCCGATTTTTCAAAAAAAAAATTCTTAAGTTGGATTGTATCTTATAAGACCAGGGAAAGGACCAGTGGCGGATTTAGGGGGGTGCGGAGGGGGCGTCCGCCCCCCCCCCCTGGCACTGACCCAAAATTTTCCAAAAACAGGTATATTTTGGCCCATTTTCAGTAAAAATCGGCAAAATTCGCCCCTTGACCCCCCGGCAAAGGGGGCGCTGGATCCGCCACTGAGGACTATGTTATTTTATGTGTAGATTCTCTATGCTAAGGACTTACATATGGACTGATGATGTACTGACCTTGAACTTTGACCTCTCTTTCCAAAAATCTTATTTGTACTGTACTTTTGAACAATATGAGAGAAAGGCTTTGATATTTCAGTGTGATCAAATTTTTCATTTCGTACCATGACTTTATAGTTTGCAACCTTGACTTTATAATTTGATAATTTTTCCAGAAAGAAACAGCTTTGTAATATTAAAAGATGTAGTTTTGTGAATACAATATCTTTGAAAGAAAGGTAACCCTATAACTTTAACTATAAGCAGAATGGCCATCATAAACCATGACGTTTCCTTATGACAAGGCTTTTCATTGATATTGTGACCTTGACCTTGAAATTTGACCTATATACCAAAGAAAAAATGAAATTGGCTATATCTCTTGAACTGTATGGGTTAGGACCTTGATATTTCTCTTGACGATAGCTTTTATAGGTAAAGTAAACATCAATTGAAAATGACGCTTCACGATGTGGTTATACCATCTTTAGCGGTTCTGTGTAATCTTTGAGTCATTGACTTGGCGGATCTAGGAAACTTTCCAGATCCAAAAATTAAGAAAGTACTTTAAAAAATCATCTATGATATTCCAGGGGGATGGACCGGCCATCCTGAATTCCTCCTCCTTTTCGCGTGCTTGAACTTTTTCTTCAATTATAATGCTTGATAGAAAAAAAAGTTTTGACAGAATGATAAGTTCGTCGTTTGGGCGCTCATTCAGAAGCTAGATATTTATTATGTATTGTATTATTGTACTGTACGGGTCATTTCCCTGATACTACTAATACTATCTTGATCCTTTTTTAATATCGATGAAAGAGAAGTTCTCTTGCGTAAATGATCTTCAAACTAACGACCATAGGCGCTCGTTGCAAAGATTTTTTTTTCATTTGCTTTAACCTACGTTCGGTCAGCTATTTCTATGTTTACATCATAGTGCAGATAGATAGAAACAGCTGACCGACCGTAGGTTAAAGGAAATGAAGAAAAAAAATATCTTAACAACGAGCGCCTATGCTAACGACGTAGAGAATTGCAATATCTGTGGAAAATTTGTGGGGATACACTCAAAGCGAAGACTGAAAATGTTGCAACAGACAAACTAATAATTCGATATCGAAAACGGAAAGTTAAAAAAAATAAAAAAGTAACAGGCATTTGAACTTTATCTGAAACTGTAACAATATATCAGACTGGTAAACCGTTGCCGATGCAAATTTGACCACTAAGTGACCAAGAAGTGACAGATGCCGTGGTTTGTGCCCTACAAACTCACACCTGCAACATGTGCCCGTGATTTATACCGCATCATCCATATTTAATTCACTATATAGCCACTTAAGGCTATTTTAAAGGTTAGGAAGTCGGTCTAGATCCTGATTCGGTCATCTGTCATGCTTAATAGAACTTATAATTACACAGTACTTCATAACATACACGTTATACATGTATATAGGTATTATATCAAGGATTTGGGCGAGGTTGGGTCAGCCTTATAGTAAATAGGATTACTATAGGACGTCTGAACAAACAGTAAGGAACCCCGTAACGGACAATGATCTCACCAATACATAAAGTTCTACTATTGTTATATTTTGTTTGCTTGCTCCTGGCCACGGACTAACTACCTGGGAGGAAGAAAAGAACAAAAAACACCGTGTGTATCTGTTTTACCTGGGATTAACGACAGAGCACGATCCAGGTGTGCACAAATAATCTAAGAGGAGATTATCGTTCAACCCGCGCATCTTACCACGTTGGCATAATATTTCTTTTATCAGTGCCCAATGTAGACGGTGAATTATCTAGCTTTTACCATAAATAGATTGAATAGGAATATGGATTTTGTTGCTTGCCTATAAAGGAGCGATAGGCCTTGCCAGAAATACCTGTGAGGTACCGTGTTACCTTGAGATTTATGTGTTTAAACTGTTACGATTTACAACGTAGACATGACTGTGAATGACGTAACATAAAACATTCATATAGGATTGATCTGTTAGATAATTTTCTATCTCACTTCAAGGAAGACATTGGCAGGTCTATGTGAATTAACACACTCTACATCCGCTATGGGGAAGAAATTAGAATATAAGCAATGTAAAGTGAATATAAAGTGTATAAAGTAAAAATGACATGAAGGATTTTTACTTTAATACCTGGATATCCTTACTCTTGACCTTGACCTTTTGGGTATCTTTATACAGGTGTCAGAATGTGACAGACGTGTGCTCTCCCGACCCCTGCCAGAATGGGGCCACATGCAGCCCCGTTGGTGGGGACTACAGTTGTGACTGTACAGATACATTTACCGGTCAAAACTGTACCGTGCAGGTAAGTTGGAGAAAAAAAAAAGCGGGGGGGGGGGGGGGGGGGGGGGGGGGGTCTGATATCAAATTAAAAAATAAATGGAATTCTTGCAGTGAATGCATGTTAAGCATAATATTTTAGCAAATTTATAACACGCAAAAGAAAATGCCACTTTTAAGTTATGAGCTTTGATGTTTTTGATGTATTGCTTGCCTATTTAAAAGGAATGTACCAGTGTATATTTCTTTTTTCTTCTAAAACTCATTAAATTTTATAGACTTTAAAGTATTCATTTAAATGGTCTGAGCAGCGTAGTACAATAGACGGTTTCCACGTATTCATCTTAAAAATAGAGTAATCATCGTGCTGTGAAAGAAAAATACTTTTATGAAATACACAGCATAACATGTTGTAATCGATCGTCATTTGGAACAGTTCTTTTGAATGATGCAGGAGTTGTCCCTCTTTGTCTACGAACTTGCTAACATATATATTTATGTTATCTTTATTCAGAAAACTGGATGTTCATCCAACCCTTGTCACAACAATGGCACCTGTAACCCAGGACAGGTAGGTCTTATTTTGTCAAATGTTAATGTTTTTTCATCTTTATAGATTTCTCATAATCCTGGGCCATGGCACATATAGATAAGAAAGACACCCAATCTTAAATAGAAAACTGCTGAAAATTATATGCAAAATTTTATATTGAATGCAGATGATTTTTTTAAAACTGGTGATTGAAAAACCTGGTGCTCTTAAATTGTTTATAATGATACTGTAAAATATAGCATTATTATGATTATATAAAACTGATAATAGAATTGATAATAGAATGAGTAATAAGAAATATATCTCTATCTAGACACAAGACTTTACATGTACCTGTCCGAGCCCCTACACTGGACCAATCTGTGAGGTGATACAGCACCCCTGTGATTCTCTACCGTGCAACAATGGAACCTGTACACCAGGAGCAGACCCAGGGAGTTATAGCTGTGTTTGTGCTACAGGTAGGATTAAGATGATGCTGCTCCTGTGTAGGCAAAATGTATCAGACTGTCGGCCTGTATGGCAAATTTAAGACCAGTCTGATAAACGTCCTCAACTATTTCTAACCAAATGTCTGATGTAGCTTTGCAAATGTTTGATACATTTTAAAAATAATCGAGTTTTTGTGTAGACTGCTGAAAGAAATATATGATAGGATTCATTCTTTATTATCAACACACTTCTATGTTTCACAAATGCATTTTATATATTCATCATCGCCTATGAAAAATATTGATTCTATCTGATTGACCTTGACCTTTCAGATTATACAGGATTACATTGTGAGACATATATAGATCATTGTAACAGTTCACCGTGTAAAAACAATGGTTCCTGCGTGGATTATGTAGGAGGATATAACTGCAACTGTACAGACAGTAAGTATATCATCATAACAGTGAATGGTTTCACTTTTCATGTAAAGTAGTATCGTGCCTTCACTGTTAGGTATAAAAGCTGTGATTGACTATGTATGTTTTAAATGAGTATGTACTCTTATTGGCATAGTAATGTTTGTCAGAATTGAGTCAAAAACAATTCTTAATTTCTATTTATAGGTTGGACAGGCTCTATGTGTGAAATTGATTTTAACGAATGTCTTACACAACCGTGCCAAAACAACGGGACATGTCAAGACTTTACTGGGTATTATAACTGTGACTGCACGGGGACTGGATATCAAGGTAAAATACCAAAAAAATTACACTGCTCTATTTTAAAAAAATCTAGGATGAACATCATAGCAATGAAGAGAAAACTAAGTTTTTATTATTTCTGATAGTTGGAAACGTAAAAAATAAAAAATGCATGCAAGTCGGATGTAGTGTGCTTGTTTCAACATTACATAAGATAAATATTTCCCTGGATTTTTTTAGCCACAATGTGTCTATAAGATAATTCCCATTCATTTCTTTCATTGGATTCCACAGGAATCTTGGACTGTGCTACAGATTTTGATGAGTGTACATTATCACCCTGCGCTAACGGGGGCACCTGTTATAATTATGATGGAGGATACAACTGTACATGTAGTCTTGGATACACTGGCGAGCATTGTACTGTAGTGAACTGTTCTATGGTGAACTGTAACCGAGGACAGTGTGGACTGACACCTAATGGTAGTCAATGGCAGTGTAACTGTGATCAATATTACTATGGTAAGTACTGTACTGTAGTGAACTGTTCTATGATGAACTGTAACAAAGGACAGTGTGAACTGACACCTAATGGTAGTCAATGGCAGTGTAACTGTGATCAATATTACTATGGTAAGTACTGTACTGTAGTGAACTGTTCTATGATGAACTGTAACCAAGGACAGTAAGAACTGACACCTAATGGTAGTCAATGGCAGTGTAATTGCGATCAACGTTACTATGGTAAGTACTGTAGTGAACTATACTTTAGTAAACTGTAACCAAGGACAGTGTGGACTGACACCTAATGGTAGTCAGTGGCAGTGTAACTGTGATCAATATTACTATGGTAAGTACTGTACTGTAGTGAACTGTTCTATGATGAACTGTAAACAATGTAGATTAACTGTCTAAAACGGACAGTGGCAGTGTTAATGTGATAGACGTTATTTTTTAATGTTCAAGTCTTTGAAATTATTATAGAAAAGTGACAGTATCAGGCATAGCTCAATTTTATGCAAAAAAAAAGGGTAGTTATTCTTGCCAGACTATAGCTCGCCTTGCATGAAGAAAATTAGAGTACTAGTACTAAGTCTAAGTCCTATTATTCTACATTATTACACTCTAGTATTACCCTGTACTGACGTCAGTGGTTCTTAATATCAGGTTAATTTGCTATGACAATTATCTCATTCATAGGGAGGATGAGGAATGATTATTTGTAACTAATCCCGAACCAGCAAACTAAAGGGGTGGGTGGGTTTCTAAGCAGTTTCTCCATGGTATTAGAAGCATGGTCATTGATGAAAATACATTTTTCAAATATTTTGACCGGTAAACTAAAGGGATTTCATATTTCCCATGTGCTTTACAAGAACTTTCAATGATACCAAAAACATTAATCTTGTGGCCATGACCTTGGAGGTTGTCCCTCTTTTGAAACTTAACCATTGTGAATTTGCCATTCAAACTCTCTGTCATTTTCTCACCATAAAAGTACCAAAAACTTTTATTTTACTTTAGTTTGAAGGCCAATAATGATGGAAACTAAAAATCCTTTATGATAAAATAGGAGGCTGCCATATAGTATTATAAATGTATCAGAGATCATAGACTTTTAAAACTTATTTGCGAGTCTTTATTGAAATTGTTCGTAAGTTTTATTGGTGTCCTGTTTAGAGAGGCATTTAAAATATTTAGTGATGTGAAATTTTCATTGAACCAAATCGTATGATCACTGTAATCAATGAACCATAAAATGATACACGGACGTCACCTGTAGATGTGTATCAACGTCAGTAGACACAATAAACTGTAGGGGGATGAGTGTATGTCGTACTTTGCATAGAGTGCAGTCGGGATTCTAAATATTTTCTATCATTTTAACGAATGATGGTCTCTTGATTCGTGGAACGGAATTTGGTGCTAAATAGGTACATTTTTTTTTTATAAAATTGAAAGTTTAAAAAGTTGCGCGATCTTTACTGTATATTTTTTTTAATTAAAACGATGAAATTTTAGTCATTTCTAACAAAATTAAACGTAAAAATTTAATCACTACGTCACATTATTATACCGTTAAAATGCAGAATTCTATAACGAAATGCCATTAGATTTATATCAATGACACGGGATTTTGATTAGAATTAAACGCGAGAATTTTATGATCGTAAATGATGTTCTAAAAGAATTTCGTATTTTATTGACAAAAAAATTGTTTGTATGCAGGATATCACAATAACATGATCAAGGGAAAAAAATACTAAGTATGAAACTTGCAGTTTATATGATACACCTTCATTCTTTATCAAACACCTGAGTCAGAGAAAGCCAGTACCCCGGGGCAATGATACATATGTGCCTTGATTTGTCCTTAGTTTTGTGTGGTTTGTGGGTATAAATTACCCTACGGCCATATACTTCCTGTAGGTGTTCTGTCTCTTATAGGTAAAGATAGATAATGGGTATGATGGTCAACATACCGGTACATGTGTTATGTTGTAGGAAAGTAAAGAAAAATGGCCAGAAAAAAAAGGGGGGGGGGGGGTCAGTAAATTTAGAATGCATACCATATATACAAGATATGTTTTACGCATAATGATTCGTGCTGCGCATTTCATATTTAAGTACGGAGCTTCTGGTAAAAGAAACGAAACAGGGTTTCATTCACTGTGCTTCGTAGAAACTAGTGATTGTTCAAACGGACTTAAGCATACTTTGTACCTCGTGGTTAGGGTCTTTTTTTTGTCATCTCGGTAGCTTTTCTTGTATAAAATGTTTCCTTCTTTCAAAAACAAGAATATTAGAAAATGAAAAGTCGTCAAAACTTCTTTGGTTGTCAAATTGTTTCTCGTTGGCGTGTATGCAATAAATGGTCATAAACTTGGACTCTTATCATGTGAACAAATATTATTATTTGTGAGGTATTGTGGTCTGGGGCTAGGAGAATATTGTCATGTCGGTTATACAAATATAACCTCATCCATAAATCCAATAATCGGCTAGTTAACAACAGAGAACGGCGGAACAGCTAATTTCTGATGGACAGGGTCAGATTTGAAATGTGACGAATGTCGTACATTCAAAACTGGAATGTAGCTTACCTACAGTTAATTTGACATTGGAGCGTACGTTTTCTAGACCAAAAAAAAAAAAAGAAAAAAAAAAAAAGAAAAAAAAAGAAAAAAAAAGAAGAAGATTAAACATGAACAAGTATGCTACAATTACAGTTTAATTGGAGGAAGGATGGAATAAACGTTTAAAATCAGAAACAGGCGAAAGAAAACCACAAATTTGTCCAAATCGAAATTGACAATGTATGTACCACATGTATGGACATTTGACCTGCTTATGAAGCTATGTAGCTTTGAGTGCTTACATGTGTATCTCCATTTCATCTGTGATGTTTTATCAACTTGGGACTAATTAACAATCTGTCAGGTAGACTAGCTTTCTAGATACACTGTGTGTTAGGGGCATTTCATCTCGGCAGGTATTAAAAGGTAGGTGCACATTTCTAGTAGCTCAAAATCGATGGACACTTAGTGCATTAATGGTGGGAAAGGACTATCTACTTAATTTTTGTAAGATTTTGTTGAACTTCGTACAGCTAGATGATTTAAATGAAGTGATTAGTTGGTCAAAATATTTTGTTTTAAATTGAGGTTGTAAGTTTTATATAATACTCGGAAGTTGTCAAATATTTCGGATGAAGAATGAATAAGAATCTGTACTTCCTTAAATTCTGTCAGACTACATCTGTAGTCAGATGTGTTGCTAAAATGCTATATTAGCACGATTAAGATTGTCAACCGATTTCATTCATTCATTCGTGCCAATTATGTCAATAATTCGTCTCCACATATCTTTAAGAGTGTTCGTTTCTGTTTCAGGTAAATTCTGTAATGTGCCAGGTAAATGCGCGTTCTCTCCTTGTAACCCTAGCAACAGTTTGGTGTGTACAGATATAGATGTAACCAATCAGACGTATAACTGTAGCTGTAAATCAGGTCAGTTTTCTTAAAGAATATCAAGTTATATACTTGTATGGTGACGCTTGCAAATCTTTAAAAAAAAAAAGGGGGGGTGCATTATCGAGCAAAGGTAGTAAAGGTCTTTCAGTATAAATGTGCAGAATCCTAAATGAGATGACAATGGAAATTGGCAGGGGATGTTTGTTTTACAAATACATTTTCAAGCTGTTTTATGTGTATAAATTGAATGGACCTGTTGTATTTTGAAAAAGAAATTCATGGTAATTTTTCATAAATTAAGTACTAGTACATTTGTATTTGATAAAAGTAGCTAAAATCTATGATAATATTTGAGTTTGGCAAGATTGCTTCTGTGGATATTAAGATATCAATTTAATATAGAGGCTTAAGAAGAATTTTAAGAATCAATTTTTTTTATTTATAGGTTGGGAGGGTCAAAACTGTGAGGTTGACATAGACGAGTGTACAAGGAACAATCCGTGTAGGAACGGTGCCACGTGTAATAACACTCAGGGTTCCTACGTATGTCACTGTGCACCGGGGTACACTGGTACTAACTGTGGCACCAATATAGACGAGTGCTCCTCTCAGCCATGTAGAAATCGGGGACAGTGTATAGATCTGATCAACAAGTTTGAATGTAACTGCTCCGGAACAGGTCAGTATTTTATTTTAAATCTCCTTTATGTAGAAATATTTAGAGTTTTGGATATAGATACTGAGTTACTTCCCTTTTTGACGGTATCTGATGTAAATGGATTAAGAGGTACTGACATTCCTGTAGATGAGTCGTATATGATGCATGCTTTCCTTGAATTTTACGCTGGTTTCCATAGAATTTGATGACGTCACAATTAGTTAACGTCAGATACCATGAAAATGGGAAGTAGCTCGGTATAATGAAAGAAAGACTGAATACATTTCACCCTGGAAAATGTATGACGCTGATCTTGTCCTCATATTGTCAATTTTAACAAAGAATTTTCTTGCAAAAAGTTTTAATTCTACTATTTCTTGACACTTTTCACACACACAAATTATTTTGAGGTAACATATACCTATTTCTTGCATTTATAGCTACAATTTCCTATGTGAAAAGGGAAAGGGCATTTGTAATTTTGTTGCAACTTTTGCCTAAATCTTTATCTGATAATTGATATAAATTTGTTTAACTGAAACTATGTGAGAAATAATTTTTGAATGCGGTGAAAAAAAATTTCATCATGAAGTAGGAAAAGAATTTTGTGATTTGAAGTCTTGAATGATTTTTATGGATTTTAGGTTATCAGGGAAGTACATGTATGGACGACATAAACGAGTGTCTTGGATCACCGTGTCTAAATGAAGGGAAGTGTGTCAATACTAATGGATCGTATGACTGTGATTGTGTACCTGGATATATAGGCCCTACGTGTGCCGTAGCCGTAAGTTTATTTACTGCATCCTACCTCCATGAATTTTTTGAGAAAGAAATATCTGGTAACTCCTTGCATTACATACAATCTCTAAAATCTTTAAATGAAATGTAGTTTCTTGTTCATATGCTATCAACATGATTAATTATTTGTTTTTATGCCCCTCTATGGAAGATTGGTTAGCATTATGCTTTTTTGCTTTCTGTCTGTCCATTTGTTGTTTGTTAGTCAAAACTTAAACCTTGGTTTTAACTTTAAAACGGTAATTGATGGAGTATTACACATGTATACAGTATAGCTGCACCCAATGGGGGCATTCTGTTTCACAAATTCATCTTTATATTTTCATAGTGTTGAAATGAAGCAAATAACATTGTATATCACGTATTTTTGTGTGATATTGTATTTATGATTGTGTTTGTATTTTAGGATCCGAGTTTCCAGAAGATAGGAGAGGATGACAATATGTTGTGGATCATAGTAGGTCCTGTTGTAGCCGGTGTATTACTCATCATTGTCATAAGTAAGTCTTCTTGTAGTGTATGAGCCATTCAAGATCAGGGCTTGAGTACCTCTAATGACGCTAGAGTAACGCTAATGAGAAAATATCAATCTGTTGCACTAAATTTGCTAACTTTTGTCAAGTGATTTTGTCTCTTATTTACATTTCTCAATGAAAAAAAGAAAAATTGTACATATTTGTAATTCACTAAAAATGAATTATTTTATGCAGTTGTAAATTAACTTAAATTTAATCATCTTACATGCATTGTATTTGTAAATTAAATGAAATTGATTTAGCTAAAATGATTACATTGTGTTTTTCAGTCATAATAGTGTTCCTTATGATGGCACGTAATAAACGAGCAACGAGAGGGACATATAACCCGAGCCGACAGGAAGTCATAGGATCGAGGGTGGAGCTGGGAAATGTGATGAAACCTCCTCCAGAGGAAAGACTCATATGAGCAAATTACATGTGTGAGAAATCGACAATACTCATCAATATCAAAGTGAAATGCAACCAGAGCCAAAAATAATGAATAAAATAGTGAAAGATTGTGTTTGTGAAGAAAAATCAAGGAAAGTGTGGATTGAAGGAAACAGAGGTAGTTAATCGGAATGTGACAATACTGAAATGCAACGAGATACTGAGACACTGTATCCTGATGTATTTTCTAGTGGCAGAATGAATCTCATTCAAATGACTTGGATTGGGTTGCTGAATTAAAGTTATCTCTCTTTGGACAGAAAAGAATATTCCCTTACGTTTAGCAAGGAGACTATATCGCTAGGGGATTAAATCTGCCAGCCATTTACCAAATTCCTCTCACAGATATTTGTACTTAATGTACATGATAATCAACTATGCAATCCAACTGTAATGTATTCATTTATTTTATTAATTAGAATTTTAAGGTTGTGACCATATATTAATGGGTGCCTTCATTTTACACTGGATTTTGAATTCATTACTTTATCAAGGATATTGGAAAGCAAATAATTATCAGAGCTTTAAGCGCATTATATTTTTCCATTATTCGACACACTGAGAGTGCTATATGATTTTCTCCTTTGATGATAATTAGAATGCCCGTGCAATAGAAAATGGAGGATTTGTACATTCCTGATACATGACCTTGACATTCTCGTGCCATGTAACCAATGTTGTAGTGATACAATGTTATTTCATAATTTTTGTTTGAGTTTAATTTGCTTTTTGTTAATTAAAAGGTTGATATTATCTGTACATCTGCAAGTGTCAGTTGTATGTGAAGCAGCTGGTATACAAAAATCAATTTTCATATTGTATCTTCAGGTATCTATCTTCTATTTTCCTATATGTAAAATTTCAAATATCAATGGAATTTTATATCGAAAATACATAAAAAATTTCTGTGGTTTGAAAAAAAATATTTTTCAGGTTTATTTTTCACCTTTGAAAAAGCATAAATTAATGAAGCACCTCAAAGATTCTCTTCATCAAATAAAAAATTGAATATTTTTTCTCAGATAACAGAATTATCTCAAAATTCAGACTTTACATACTATCTAACATATCATTGTTAAAATTGTACAAATATTACAAATTCACACAGATTCATATCAAATCCTGCAAATTTTTAGGGCGATCTGAACAAATTCTCCTTGTTTGAGATTGAAATTAAAACAATATCGTGATCATTGTCAACTAACTACAAATTGTCATTATTTGTAAATAGCTTATATTCAGCAATACAATATATACATATTATATTATCATAAAGTTATATCTCAGGTATACAATTGTGTCATTGTGAATGACAACATGTATTTTCCTATCAGTATATTTAACATGTTTCATATGTGATCAAGTCACTCCAAAAATTAAAATCTTTATCCAATAAATTAAAAAGACGGAAGGAAATTTTGATCTACTCATAATATACTAAAAAGCGTTCTCCATTTTGAAATTAAGGAGAAAAACATTTGAAGTACAGATACATGTTAATGACAAAGGCTGATATGACGAGGAAACTGAACATTCTTATAGACATGAGCAAGATATTATGCCGAAAAAATCATATACATGTATATTTTTAATGCATGTAGAATCTTTTTGTAGCCATATTTTACACATTTTATCAGTCATATTTATTGCCATTGTACATAGCTATCATTGAATGTATTTATACAGTTACATTGTACATTTCATGCGTGTTATAGGAATGATTCAGTACTGTGGGGTTTAATATTAAAAGGTGATGTGTACGGTATTCACTGAACATCAAAATATGTGTATTGTATTAAAATATGTTAGGCTGGAGTACCAAAAATTTAGAAAGAGATTGGAACTTTTTTTGTTCCCACAAGTGAAGTATATAGATATTTTCTTGGAAATCTTAACACATTCCATCCAGATTCTACATATCAATACTAATTCCATCCATAGCCGTATTTTTTTAATTTCAAGAAAATGAAGTTTGTGATATGATGAATTTTTTTTCATGGTTAAATCATAGGATATCATTCCAGATTAATGATATTTTTATAAACAATTACTGCATACATCACCTCAATATTGGTTGTGATAGATTCTCTGCTAGCAGAAGTTGATTTACATATAGTTGGGTGCTTACACAATTTCCTTTGTATTTTGTTATCTTGTGTAAGTCTGTACACAGTACATACTTCATATTATAAGTTTTTTATCATACTTTTTCATTCAATATGTATGTATAACATTTCATCATCATATCATTTCATAGGAAGATTAAAGCAAGTATTTTTTCATGTCACACAGTAATTTTCTACGCATTGTTACTCATCACCATCATCATATACATTACAGATAAAACATTCCTATGTATTACTTTATATATCTATAAGTTGAGAACATTTTTAGAATTTTACTTTTCCTGATTTTATCCTTAAATATGACTCATCTTGGGCTCAACTTAACAGTAATACGTTAATATAGTGGGAACATTTCCTAATCCATATTATACAGTAACTTTTTTTTACTTTCAATCATGTATTCAAGTATATGTCATATTTCACATTGTTAATCATTGACCCACATCTGTTGATTAAAATGACCTAGTCATTCAAATATAATACAAAATACAATTAAATGATTGTAAAACAGTTCTGAATTAGTTTATTTGTTCTGCACAGATACGAATATGCCCATACATTGCACTAAATGCAAAAGTTATGGTCTTGAAAAGAGAACAGAACACTTGTATTTTATAGTTTGAAAGCAAATATCTTACATGAGTTTGTAAACAGTATCAATTTGAAAAGATGAGAAGGGTTAGATGAGGTAGAATTATTCTATTCTATTAATATAAACGGTTGTAAATGACTAGGAATCAATCTGCGTTGTCATGGAAAAAAATAATACGGAAATGTACCAATCTTTTGACAAAAACATTATTTGGTCTTTCTAGACTTGACCTCAGTTGAATTAGATAAGAATAGAAAAAACGTCTGTATTACAAGTATTATTAGACTACCAGTGCGTCCCTGTAATTATTGAATTAAATGTACATATTGTAGCCAAAACTATGTTTATTTCACAACAAAGTGACCTAAGTATCCTTCTCAAAGAGACTGAGTTTTTAAGTTAATTATCCATACTTTCTGTGTAGGATATAGTGCATTTATGCTCCACGTAGAAAACAAGAGAATAATTTATTACCCGCACCAATCGGCTCTAGTTTGAAAATCGCAGAAAAGTTAACATTAAACGCCCTGGTTCCCAAATCAAATTCAAAGGAACACACCCATTCATGCAGGCAGATTTATCACACATCGCCTTATTTACATATCTGCCCGTATCCCGACAGAAATTGCTTCTTTCCGAACTAAGCTAAACGATTTATGCCATACCTTACTCTGTTAGCGATTAATTATTGATTTTCATTAGACAGAAATGATTAATTACAGACACTTTGTCTTCATTGAAAGCCCTAATTTTCTTGTCAAGATTCTCTTACAAGATAATGTAATTCATTTAGATATTTCTCCACGGCGACTGTGTACTACGTTATCTGCTATCGTCCTTTTGTGACAGCTAAGTCAATTTTGTAATTATATTTGTGTAATTATTATGACAAAAGCGAAAGTAATGAACTGAGGTTATCTTGTAAGACATACATCACTGGATTATCATGATTAAGATCCTGGATAGTGATGGTGGCTCCATCTAGTGGGTCAGACATGACGTTGGTTTTGCGGTGTCGCCATCTATTAGACCAATAGGTCAGACATCTTGATATTCAGTTCTTTCGTTCCAAGTTTTATTGAATGGCATTGTTAAAAAAGATAGTGATATTGATTCCAGTCTCGCTGTTGGAATGCCTCAATACATATTGAGTAAAAAATAATCTTGTCTTGGCTTTAATTCAGTACCAGTATCCATATGATATTATAGACTACTTTAGTTTTTGATATTTTTATTACATCGTCAAATTGTCGGTCTGATTTGAAAGGCATCTTTATCTCGCCGATTTCTTTCAATTGGTCTTCCGCATATCCCACACAAGTAGGCCTTATTGGTATAGTGCGATGTCTTCAGAACTTGTGGATGTTAATATGGTAATCATTAGGCCTAGAGATGCTTTGGATGTTGATGTGGTCACTTTTAGGATTATGTCAGTATACGATTAGTTAGAAAATTTGATATGGTCACCTTGAAAAATAAAGAAAACTCATTTTATTGCACTAGATTAAACTTTATGCAATTTAGGTATGGTAATCCTAGAATATGGATGTGGTCACCTCTCTTTTATTTTGATAATGCAACATTGGGAAGTTGTGAGTCTTGGATGGGCTTAAAGTTTGCACCACTTTTTCCTATCACTCTCTAGAGCAACTCTTGCTTTTCTGCGAAGAAGGGGAGGATAGAGACGGGATAGTTTCTTCTACAAAAGTCTGACATTCGTCATTTCAAATTGCATAAAAATTTTCACCTGTAATTACGCCAAAGATGTCGTAAACTTTGCTCCATTCCTTAAATCGAGACCCTCGGGTGCAACCCCCCCCCCCACACACACAAATGCAAACAACTACTAGTATGTACTGGGTGGGAATTACAGTCTAGGATGTTGAACCAGTTTCATTTTGGTCACCAGTCAGCATCAGCATCTTTGCGTTCAAATTCCTAATCTGGTGCCTTTGTTTTACTCTTAACTGACTGCTACATGTATTTCGTATATTTGTTATTGGGTTCGTTCCTGTCATACTTCCTTCGGCCTCATTCGTCCCGGCCCCTTCCCCCAAATTTACACATCTATATGACAGGAACGAACCCTATAACGAATTTATCATGCCGAGAACCATTTTGTAACGTTTTTTTTTTTTTTTTTTTTAATTTTTGACGTTTGAAAATTTAGTGACTTACTTCAGCGTCAAGGAAGGACACCACGTGACCTTCATACTGAGACTGTCATTGGCTGGAGATTGTACGAGGCTTGATAAACGAAAGTATTGCAAGATCTGAGTGCGAATAGAAAGGAAATCAATTGGCGTGCCAAGCTCTCATTATGCCCAATTTCTCTCCATCAAACAAACCAACTGTAGAACTATTTCACTAAACCATTTGTCAGATACTTCACTTTGGGTTAAGAAATTATACTATAATTTCAAATCACCATGACAAATGGTGTTTAATGGTACGAATTCTTCCGATCCAGCATGTGTATTTCCCGAAAACCAATTTCATTTCACGCATGAATGAACGTCTGTAAGTAGTCCCTTGAGGTGTGTAAATGCTGGATTAATAATCGGTCACAAGACTTAATTCCGTATCATTAATTCATTTCCCTGACAGCTCGGACATTAATCTTAGACCACGAAAACACTTTTTGGTGACAGGAAAAAAAGTGCGAAATGATTCAGTCCTCAACAAAAGGATAAATGCGACAATGAGTGAACATATTTGTTGAAAATTTTATGCCTGTTTATTGCACAACTTGAGGCAAATTATTTTAGAATCAGGGATAGTCCAGTACTTTGATAGTATACCTCGATTGTTACGGTTAATGAGGTTTGAAACGTTCTTCACCGTCATCTTCATGGTTGTATGTATGAGCTCGTTCCAGTCAGCAGAGCGCATCCTGATTTTCGTATGCCCTTTGTTTACGTATTCATCTTCGTGTTACTTGGGCCCCTGCGTTTTGCTGTCTTGTTTATGTTGGCATCATACGATGAAGGGTTATTATGCACAACACTTGTGCCTTCTTCGACATCACTTGGTAACCGGAAAAGTGGAAGGGTTGCCTACACATAATCCGGATAACTACACTTTTTTCTTCTAGCATGGTAGATGCCATCCTAAGTCGATACCGATTGCCAATTGGTCTCGTTGGTTTACGGGTAGTCTTGTGTAATTGGTGTTTTGTAGTCGTGTTTGATGTTCCTTAATTGTCCAATTTACGTCTCTAGCTGTGCTTGTCTGATCTGTGTTATCATGTAGGGATGTTGAGATGTTTTGCCGTTTGCTGTGTGTTATCATGTAGGTATGTTGCGATGTTTTGCTGTTTGCTGTGTGTTATCATGTAGGGATGTTGCGATGTTTTGCTGTTTGCTGTGTGTTATCATGTAGGGATGTTGAGATGTTTTGCCGTTTGCTGTGTGTTATCATGTAGGGATGTTGCGATGTTTTGCTGTTTGCTATGTGTTATCATGTAGGGATGTTGAGATGTTTTGCCGTTTGCTGTGTGTTATCATGTAGGGATGTTGAGATGTTTTGCTGTTTGCTGTGTGTTATCATTTAGGGATGTTGAGATGTTTTGCCGTTTGCTGTGTGGTATCATAAAGGAATGTTGAGATGTTTTGCTGTTTGCTGTGTGTTATCATATAGGGATGTTGAGATGTTTTGCCGTTTGCTGTGTGTTATCATATAGGGATGTTGAGATGTTTTGCTGTTTGCTGTGTGTTATCATGTAGGGATGTTGAGATGTTTTGCCGTTTGCTGTGTGGTATCATATAGGGGTGTTGCGATGTTTTGCCTTTTGCTGTGTGTTATCATATAGGGATGTTGAGATGTTTTGCTGTTTGGTGCAACCGAGTCTTGATGGAGATTCCCTCCTTTCTTCCATCGCCGTCGAAAAAATGTATTTTGTCATATGCATAACTGAACAGAATAATTGTTATGAGTCGAGTCGAATAATTAAACGATAATAGCAAATGTTTTACGCAATACCGTATGACGATATCCTCTCAAGTTTTATATTATCATATGCTGTTCCCCTCCTGATATCCTCATATTTAGGATACTGTTCTGCTCTCTTCCTCATGTATTCTAAAGTGTGAGGGGCATACTGTGCAACCCTAGATGTTTTAACAAGCGAAGGGGTATGTCATGTATATCTTGATATTCTCATTAGTAAAAGGATTACATTGTACACATATTGATGTCTTAACAAGTGGTAGATGATAATATATTCACAAAAGGAAGGACACGTTGTGCACATCTTGATATCCTAACATTTAGAATGCTGTACACATCTTGACAAATATGGATAATTACCATATCCCTATATACAGCACAAAATCGATAATTCAGAAAATCATAAACCAACGGCATACAAAATCAGGATAAAACAGGAACCAAAGCAAACAAACAAAAACCTCGATCACAGGTGCCCAGGAAGAGTCAGCATCTCCTTCTTGCATGCAACACCCGTCGCTTCAATTCGGTAGAATCGTCACATCCGCTTACTTCCATTTTGGAAGAAATAAAGTATAATCTTTGGTTGGACGTTACAAATGGTCTATGACAGAATATCATCCACCATTCTGGTGAGGGGGACATCATAGTGTATGACGAGTTCCCCATAGCGACCGTAGATCTTCCTCAGTGACGATGTTAGTCGGTCACAAACGTATCCCTGACTGAGAAGCTTATCTAAAAGACGCCTAGCTCTCAGAATAAAATCTGTATATTTGGTACTTGCTCTGGCATAGCGTATCAACTGAGATATGAACACGTTATAAGCAGGCGATGAAGGGGTGTTGCGACTCAGAAAAGGAAAGTTTGTGATGCTGAAATTGAAGTCGTCATGCTTGTCATATCTACAGTCTTGTACAAGCGCATTCTTAAAACTTGCATTCTGACTGACTGTGACGACGGAACTCCATGACGGGCCCTGTCCAAACCTCTTTAGAGAAGATAGGGCCCCGACCACCTGTCCTCTGTGAATGTCAGTCGGACTCCTCGGGTGATAACATACATGAGCTCGCGGCGGCAGAGCACGGATTGTATTACGCACGCCCTCTTTTTATATCCATTTACATATTCATCTGTGTTGCTTGGGCCCCTGTGCTTTGCGGTCTTGTTTGTGTGTGCTCATCTGACAGTGAGGAGGTTGTTTTACACCACAATTGTATGTTCTTCGAGACCTCTGGGTAATCGGAAAAGTGGGAGGGTTGTGCGCACGTAATCCAGGATAACCACTCCTTCTGCTATTTTCGTGGCAGATGGCCGTCCTAAGTCGGCACCGGCTGCCCATTGGTCTCGTTGGTTTATGTGTAGTCCTTTGTGTTTGATGTTGTTGTGGTGTGCGTTGACGTTCCTTGTCCCTTATGCGTCTCTTTCTGTGCTTGTCTGCTTTGTGTTTTTGCATTGAATGTTTTGGGGTTGCTGCAACCTGGTGTTGTTGGAGATCCCCTCCTTTGTTTTGTGTACTTCGTGATGTTCAAAAAAGTTGAGGCGATAAAAATACACATCTTGGTGTCTTCTTTACAAGTGGGGGTCCGATATATCATATGAGCATCTTGATGATCTCACCAGAAATAAAATATAGGTTGTGCATATCTTGATGCTCTAACAGATTTCATCTGGATGTTCTCACAAATGTGAGGGTACATGATGCACATCTCAACACAAAGTGATGTCCCCGCTAGTGTGTGGGTGCTCTCACAATGGGGCAGTATTTGTGTACATCCTGATGTCGTCATATATGGAAGACTAATGAACATTTCTTGATGTCGTCAAAAGACGTAAAGTATTCCCATATCCTTCATATCCTCATAAGTAATAGGGTACAATGTACATATCTCGATGTTCTCAAACGTGGGAGGTTAAGTTGTATACATCATGATGTTCACACACGTTGGAGACATTGTTGTTTTCTGAATGTGGAGGGTGTGTGGATATTTCCATTAGGTGGAGGTTACATTGTGCACATGTTGATGTCTTTACAGTCGGTAGTGTACATTATTGATATCTTTATAGTTTCACCAGTCGGGATGTATATTTAGCACATTGTGATGGCATGATTAAAATATGGGTTTATGTTATGCACATCTTGATGTTCCCTCAATTGGGAGGGTATGTTATGCAAAATTTCATGCCCCGAAAAAGTGTACATTTCCTGACAAGTGGGCATTTTTATACATTTACATGCATAAATGGTACTTTGGCCAAATGTTTGTCCTCATAATTAAATTGCATACATCTTGATATCCTCACAAGTAGTATTTTTTTAACTTCGCACATGGTGCACTGAAATATATTTCAATACTGACAATTGATGTCTTCACAAGTGGGAGGATATGCTGTGCACAATATGATGCTCTGAAAAGTTTGAGTGTATATTTTCATATCCTGATGTTCTCACAATTTGGGGGGGGGGGGGGGGTATCCTAGCTATGTCTTCACAAATATAAGGGTTTACTGTGCACTTTCTGATTTCCACATAATTAGGTGGACATTTTTACATCATCTGATTAATGCCACATTTTGCGATCTCTTTCTTGATAAATCAGAATTATTTAAGCTCGCATTAGACATTTCTCTTATTCATTTGTATTTGGAGTAATTTTCTGCAGGACTCGTACCGTTGAGAACATCGTTACCTTTATGACAATGCCAATCCCGTCTGACTTAATAAGCTATCATAAAACTTATATTCTGTTAACAAGCAATTTTGAAAAAAAAATACACTCATTATAAAATCCCCCAAAAGGAGTTTGCCTGTGATATTTTGTAAGATGAATAATCCCACCATAATGACGGGGATCCCCTGGTAGGCATGTGCATGTTACAACGCTTCGTTATCCCTTGCATACTGTACATCATTACGCGGGATTTCCGTATGGCTCTCTGACAAGGCTTGCTCATTATCTCCATGCCCATAACGAGGAGAAGTTTGCCACGCGTGTTGATAAGCTAATGAAGAGAAATTGTGCAGATTCTTTTGATTTTTGCTTTTAAATGTGGAAAGGTAGGCGAACATTCATGATAAGTATCTGATTGCTGTGTAACCACCAATATTAAGGCGTTATATTGAACTTTGTCGTGATCTTTTGAGACAATAAGAATTTGGGGTAAGAATCCTTCTGTTCGATAATATACCTTTCCGTTCAATCGCTATTATAAGCATACTACTTCCCTGATTAATCTAAAATTCTTCGTTGAATGAAACAAACTCGAGTAAGAAACATTCATTTGTTTTTTTTTTTTTACCATTTATTCACATTTAAAAGAAGGGAGGGGATCTCCAACAAGACCCTGTCGCAGCACCAACAGCAAAACAAGAATACACCCGATGCGAAAACACTAAAGACGAGCATACCAAGAGACGGAAAAGAGACACACGACATATAAACATGAAACACAAAAGACTACACATAAACCAACGAGACCAATGGGTAACCGGTGCCGACTTTGGACGGTCTTTTGTCACGCAAGTAGCAAATGGTGTTGTTATCCTTGATTACGTGTGCACAACCCTCTCACTTCTCCAATTATCCAGAGGTCTCGAAGAACGTACAAGTGTGGTGTAAAACAACATCCTTACTGTTAGATGATCACACACAAACAAGACCGCAAAACGCAGGGGCCCAAGCAACACAGATATATATGTAAATGAATATAAAAAGAGGACATGCGTAATACAGTCCTTGCTCTGCCGGCTGTAGCAAGCTCATGTAAATAATCACCCGAGGAGTCTGATTGACATTAAGAGAGGACAGGTGGTCGGGACCCTGTCTTCTCTAAAGAGGTTTGTTCAGGGCCCGTCATGGAGTCCCGTCGTCACAGTCAGTCAGAGTGCAAATTTCAATTTAAGTAACTTAAAAAAACCACTGTAATGATAATGAAAATGTAACCGAACAAAAAAGACACACAACTCACACATACACTCACTTCAACACCCAATCATAGTTCTTGCACATACTATTACGAAGTACACATATGGGTTTTTTTATTAGTTTGTTGGCTTATTTGGGAATCAGTTCCTAGAATTATTCAATCACGTGGAACATTTTAATAAACAGGAGCGGTTTCCATGGTACATTGCTATATGAATGTTAAACGTCTTCAAATTCAATAGCATCATTTAAGACCAGATAAATTAACAGCATGGACCAGACATGCACGTTTCGGGTACTAAACCCTCGTCAGTGATCCTCAATCTAAACAATGTAATATGGCCAAAAAGTGTGAAAATTATTATGTCCAAAAATGTACCAAAAGAAGTAGTAGAATGGGTGGGATATGATGCTACAGGACCCACGTTTTAGAAATTTCAAGAAATTTTGTAACAGAAAATTTCAAATGAGTTGAAGAGACAGACGATCAACCGAAGTTGATCGAACTTGAATACTGATTATTTTCCAATTGCCGTTTCAAAGTTATTGATACTGAATGAAAATAGTACAATGTACAATGCATGTTGGCGTTCATTAATGTGATTTCATTACACATGCTTTATAGAGAATTACCAACGCAGAAAACGACATTCAGCAAATTAGAAACTGATTTAGAACTTTGATAATGTCAAATTCCTTACTCTCTTCTCCGACAAGATAACATAACGAATATCATAACAATAAGAAGCAAGAAACAAGTTTAAACTTGAATTGATTAAATCAACCAACGTAAAGGACACTATCCGACTAATCTTCCTATATTGAAGCCATGGTACCGTGGTGGTTTTAACTTCACCATCACAAAATTTCCAACAATGGATAATGTCTGGTCCATGCTGCAAATTTATCTGCTCATAAATGATGCTATTGAATTTGAAGACGTTTAACATGATATTAGTGCCATGACGTGGGCCCGACAATACACTTGATCTCAGATCACATTTTCAGTCTTTGTGATTTCCTTCTAAACCGATCAGTGGGAAAAGTTCATCCAGGAAATTGTTAAAACAAAGGAGGGGATCTCCAACATCACCAAGTTGTAGCACCCACAGCAAAACCCCAAAACACCCAATGCAAAAACACAAAGCAGACAGGCACAAAAAGAGACGCACAAGGGACAAGGAACGTCAACGCACAACACAGAAACATCAAACACAAAGGACTACACATAAACCAACGAGACCAATGGGCAACCGGTGCCGACTTAGGACGGCCATCTGCCACGGTAATAGCAGAAGGTATGGTTATCCTGGATTACGAGCGCACAACCCTCCCACTTTTCCGATTACCCAGAGGTCTCGAAGAACGTACAAGTGTGGTGTAAAACAACCTCCTCACTGTCAGATGACCACACACAAACAAGACCACAAAACGCAGGGGACCAAGCAACACAGATGAATATGTAAATGGATATAAAAAGAGGGCGTACGTAATACAATCCGTGCTCTGCCGCCGCGAGCTCATGTATGTTATCACCCGAGGAGTCCGACTGACATTCAGAGAGGACAGGTGGTCGGGGCCCTGTCTTCTCTAAAGAGGTTTGGACAGGGCCCGTCATGGAGTCCCGTCGTCACAGTCAGTCAGAGCGCAAGTTTTAAGAATGCGCTTGTACAAGACTGTAGATTGGTCAAGTACCAAGCCTAGTGTCCGTCTGGTGACATTAGGATCATACCCACGGTATAAAAGGCGTTTGATGATTCTGACGCATTTTCGATAATGATGTTGTCTATCTTTGATCCTTCTTGTTAATAATGTCACCATAAAATGCAGGTTGTGAAATACCCAAAGTAAAATACTCTGTTGCCCGTATTGGTCCGAATTTCAGAAGTTGACAATAATTTTTGTAAAATTTCCAGAAAGTCTTTACTAGTTTGTGAAAGCGAAAACCTTGTCCTAAAAGTTTCTTGGTAATTTGTAAATTTCTACTATGAAAATCCAAAACATCAGTACATGCTCTAGCATACCGGATGAGCTGTGAAATATAGATACCATAGGACGGTTATCTAGGAACATCACCGTCAAGCCAGGGGAAATTCACTATGTTAAATCCAAAATCATCTCTTTTGTCATACACACTTGTATGGATCTCTCCATTAACAATTTTGATATTTAGGTCCAAAAATTGTGTTTCTGTGTTTGAAACGTTTGCCTTGTTTAAAATCAATTCTTGTGGATAAATAACATTTTTATATTTCTTAAAAACAGAATTGTCGATAGCAAGAATATCATCCAGGTACCTAGAAGTACCAATGAAACATTTCACATCATCATTTTTTCTTTGTTTTTGAAGATTTTGGATAAATTCCTTCTCATACGTGTATAAAAATAGATCTGCAACAAGAGGCGCACAATTAGTACCCATTGGAATCCCTACAACTTGCTTGTAGAGTTTCTCACCAAATCTTACATAAATATTGTCCAAAAGGAAGGACAAGGCAATACACAGGTCACCACATGTCCATGATTTGTATGATTTGTAATCTGTGGCGGAAAAGAAACCCTTCGATTCAGAAGTACAAATATAAGTTTTCCCCTCTCGATCAAAACACCATTTAATGAGTTTGGACAGTCGATCATTTATTTTGTCGTGAGGAAGCGTGGTGTACATATTAGAAAAGTCGTATGAAGATATCGTATTTGCTTCAAAATTTCTTGATTTCATTTTGTCAATCACATCCCCTGAATTTTTGATAGACCAAAAGAAGTTTACGCCATTCCTGTTCATGACAGTTTCACAGTATTTTGCCACGTGATCCTTTATAGCCGTGAGTGCTGACGTCAGATTTCTAGACAAAATTGTTGTTAATATGCTAATGATTATGCCATATTGGAAGTTATGTTGTCATTTAACGCACGGTATTAATTAAACAAGATGACATCTTATTCTGAAGAATGTTGGATATCAAATTTTCCCTGAAACTTTCCTAAATTGTCTAAGGTACCAGAAACGTGCATGTCTGGTCCATGCTGCAAATTCATCTGTTCTTAAATGATGCTATCGAATTTGAAGACGTTTAACATTGGTACCACTTGGCGAGTGTCACTGCCACAAACCAGGAGACCACGAGGGCACATGTAGTCAAGTTCCTTCAACTTCGGTTGATCGTTCTTCAAGGCATTCGAATTTTGTTTTTGAAATTTCAAACACGTTGGTCCTGTAGCACCATATCCCAACCATCCTGCTACGTCTTTCGGTACATTTCTGAACATCATAACTTTCATACTCTTTGGTCTATTACATTGTTTAGATTGAGGATCAGTACCCGAAACGTGCATGTCTGATCCATGATGCAAATTATCTGTAATAATGACGGTTTTGAAAATGGTTGTATCCATGATGGTAATGTTGTTGGTTTCTAGTAAAGGTTCCATAGATAGCTTAAAATATCTGAGTTAGTGTTAGGATTATGCCGAAGGCTAGGGCTAGGAGTAAAGCTATGGTAAGTGGTAAAGTTACGGTTAGGATTATGGGTAAAGCAAAGGTTAGGAGGTAAAGTTAGGGGATATGTGTAAAGCCAGGGTTAGGGGGGAAATAAGATTAGGGGTAAAGCTAGAGTTGGGGTAAAACTAGGGTTAGAGTAAAAACTAGGGTTAGGGGTAAGGTTTTATGGTTAAGGGTAAAGCTATTGTTATGGGTAAGGAAAGGGTATGGGGGGAAAAGCTTTAGTTCATGGTAAAGATGGGGTAAAGGGTGAGGTTTTCGGCTTAGGGGTTCAGGTAGGATTAGGGGTAGCGCTCGGGTAAGGGGTAATGATGGCGTTAGGTGTAAGGTGAAGGATCGGAGTAAAGCTTTGATTAATGAGTTAAGCTAGAGTTAGCAGTAAAGCAAGGATTAGGGGTAAAGCAAGGGTTAGGGGTAAAGCTGGAGTTAGAGGTAAGATTATGGGTAAAGTAAGGGTTGGAGGTAAAGCTAGGGTTAAGCGTAAAGCTAAGGTTAGAGAGTCAAGCTAGGGTTAGGGATTAAGCAAGAGAGGGGTAAAGTTAGGGTTAGGAGTAAAGTGAAGTTTAGGGAGTAAAGTGAGGATTAGGGTTAAAGTGAGGGTTAGGGGTACAGCTAGGGTTTGTAGTCAGGTAAGCGTTAGGTTAGGACAAGTGGTAAATCTAGGGTTAGGGGTAAGGTTAGATTTAGGGGTAAGGTCAGGGTTTACAGATCTTTAATGATGCTATTAAATTTGAAGACGTTTAAAATTAGGGTTATGGTTAAGATTAGCGTTAGGGGGAACGTGAAGGATAGGGGAAAAGCTATGGTTAATGAGTTATGCTAGAGTTAGGAGTAAAGCAAGGATTAGGTGTAAAGCTAGGTTTAAGGAGTAAAGCTACGTTTAGGCGTTAAGTGAAGATTAGGGAGTAAAATGAGGGTTAGGGTTAAAGTTAAGGGTCGGGGAACCGCTAGGGATGGGAGTTATGTAAGCGTTAGGGGTAAGGTTAGGGCAAGGGGTAAAGCTAGGGTTAGGAGTAAAGCTAGGATTAGTGGTAAGTTAAGGGCAAGGGGTAAAGCTATGGTTAGGGGTTAGGTTAGCTTTAGGAGTTATATGAAGGAAATATTAGATGACAAATATGGATAATGACCATATCCCTGTATACAGCACAAAATTGATAATTCAGAAATCAGAAACCGAAGGCATACAAAATCAGGATAAAACAGGAACCAAAGCAAACAAACAAAAACCTCGACCACATGAAAAAAAAAGCGAACTCCCGAAATGGGAGTGAGACCAGGTGACCAGGAAGAGTAAGCATCTCCTGCTTGCATGCAACACCCGCCGCTTCAATTCGGTAGAGCTTTCACATACGGTTTATTCCATTTCGGAAGACATAGAGTACAATCTTTGGTTGGATGGTTCAAATGGTCTATGACAGAATATCATCCACCATTCTGGAGAGTGGGACATCATAGTGTATGACGAGTTCTCGACCGTAGAACTTCCTCAGAGCTAGAGGGGTAAAGCTAGGGTAAGGGGTAGAGGTAATGCTAGGGTTTAGGATTAGGTGTAAAGTTAGGTTTATGGATAAAGTTAGGGTTCTGGATAATATAAGGGTTAGGGCTACATCTAGATTTGGGGGTAATGTAAACGTCTTCAAATTGAATAGCATCATTTAAGAACAGACAAATTGGCAACGTGGACCAGACATGCACGTCTCGGGTACATAACCCTCATCAGTGATCCTAAATCTAAACAATGCAATATGCCAAAAAAGTATGAAAGTTACTATGTCGAAAAAGTGTACCGAAAGACGTAGCAGGATGGGTGGGATATGATGCTACAGGACCCACTTTTTAGAAATTTCATGAAATTTTGATAACAGAAATTTAGAATGCGTTGAAGAAACGATCAACCGAAATTGATCGAACTTTGCTACATGTGCCCTCGGGGACTCCTGGTCCACCAGCAGTGACACTCACCAAGTGGTATAAATGTAAACGTCTTCAAATTGAATAGCATCATTTAAGAACAGACAAATTGGCAACGTGGACCAGACATGCACGTCTCGGGTACATAACCCTCATCAGTGATCCTAAATCTAAACAATGCAATATGCCAAAAAATTATGAAAGTTACTATGTCGAAAAAGTGTACCGAAAGACGTAGCAGGATGGGTGGGATATGATGCTACAGGACCCACTTTTTAGAAATTTCATGAAATTTTGATAACAGAAATTTAGAATGCGTTGAAGAAACGATCAACCGAAATTGATCGAACTTGGCTACATGTGTCCTCGGGGACTCCTGGTCCACCAGCAGTGACACTCACCAAGTGGTATAAATGTAAACGTCTTCAAATTGAATAGCATCATTTAAGAACAGACAAATTGGCAACGTGGACCAGACATGCACGTCTCGGGTACATAACCCTCATCAGTGATCCTAAATCTAAACAATGCAATATGCCAAAAAAGTATGAAAGTTACTATGTCGAAAAAGTGTACCGAAAGACGTAGCAGGATGGGTGGGATATGATGCTACAGGACCCACTTTTTAGAAATTTCATGAAATTTTGATAACAGAAATTTAGAATGCGTTGAAGAAACGATCAACCGAAAATGATCGAACTTTGCTACATGTGCCCTCGGGGACTCCTGGTCCACCAGCAGTGACACTCACCAAGTGGTATAAATGTAAACGTCTTCAAATTGAATAGCATCATTTAAGAACAGACAAATTGGCAACGTGGACCAGACATGCACGTCTCGGGTACATAACCCTCATCAGTGATCCTAAATCTAAACAATGCAATATGCCAAAAAATTATGAAAGTTACTATGTCGAAAAAGTGTACCGAAAGACGTAGCAGGATGGGTGGGATATGATGCTACAGGACCCACTTTTTAGAAATTTCATGAAATTTTGATAACAGAAATTTAGAATGCGTTGAAGAAACGATCAACCGAAATTGATCGAACTTGGCTACATGTGCCCTCGGGGACTCCTGGTCCACCAGCAGTGACACTCACCAAGTGGTATAAATGTAAACGTCTTCAAATTGAATAGCATCATTTAAGAACAGACAAATTGGCAACGCGGACCAGACATGCACGTCTCGGGTACATAACCCTCATCAGTGAAAAGGTCAGGATTAGGTGTAAGGTTATGACAAGGGATAAAGCTAGCGATAGGGGTAAGGAACGAGTGAATGGTGAAGCTAGGGTTAGGGCTTCGACAAGGGGTTAGAGTTAGAGTTACGACTTAGGGTTAGGGTTGGAATGATGATGGGTGTATTCATGAACAATTGCGACAATAATGATGATAGTGTTAAGTATGATTCTTTGCACCAATTCCTGTACGATTCAGGAGAGCATGGGAAAATCAAGTCGCTTTTCAATAAAAATAGACTTTCGGGTATATATGAACAGGATGCAAGCAGGTAAACACTGAAACTATCATTCTTTCAAGGTTTAGCGAAAAACTTAGATTGAAAACGTTCATTGTCAAGGACAAAGTTATACATGCACTTTTGGTTACTGAAACCCTGTAGTAGATGGTTCTATGTCTGATTAATATAATTCTGACCACAAGTCAGGCAACATATACCTGCCCTGTTTAGATAAGATGTGTACGAAATGATGGCAATTATATATTGGAGAAACGTCAACGTCTTTCGGTAATACATTCAAAGATGAGAAAGTAACTTTACACTCTTATAATGGTGCTAATTAGTAATGGTGTACCAATAACAAAACATCAAAACATCCCAAGCGAAAACACAGAGAAGACATACACATCAAGAGACACAAAAGGGACAAGGAACAGCAAACACGACGTCAAAACATCCAAAGTAAAAACACAGAGAAGACATACACAGTAAGAGACACAAAAGGGACAAGGAACAGCAAACACGACGTCAAAACATCCCAAGTAAAAACACAGAGAAGACATACACAGTAAGAGACACAAAAGGGACAAGGAACAGCAAACACGACGTCAAAACATCCCAAGTAAAAACATAGAGAAGACATACACAGTAAGAGACACAAAAGGGACAAGGAACAGCAAACACGACATCAACATACCAAACACAAAAGACCACACATAAACCAAAGAGACCAATGGGCAATCGGTGCCATCTAAGGACGGCTATCTGCTACGTTAGTAGCAAATGGTGTAGTTAATGGTTATCCGGATTACGTGCACAGAGCCCTCCCACTTTTCCGGTTACCCAAAGGTCTCGAAGAACGCACAATTGTAATGTAAAATAATCTGCGCACTGTAAGATGACCACACAAACAAGATAGCAAACTATAAGGGTCCAAGCAACACGTAGATGAATATGTAAATAGATATAAAAATAAGGGCGTACGAAATAAGTCCTTGCTCTGCCGGCTGTAGCGAGCTCATGTTATCGCCCGAGGAGTCCGACCGACATTCAGAGAGGACAGGTGGTAAAGTTAGGGTTATGATAAGGTTAGGATAAGGGATAAGTTTGGGCTAGGTGTAAAGTTAGGTTAGGGGTAAAGTTAGGGTTAGTGGTGAAGGTAGGGTTAGGGTGAAGCTAGGGTTATGGGGAAGGGTTAAAGTTAGGGTTCGTGGTATAGTACGGGTGTAGGGTGATGCTAGGGTTAGGGCTACGACAAGGGGTTAGAGTTAGAGTTATATGACTAAGGGCTAGGGTTAGAAGTTGTATTCATGATAGCGATGTGGTTGATAATGGCGACAATAATAATGGTAGTGCTTATGATTCTTTGAACCAATTCTTCTACGATTGTGGAGAACATCTGACGTTCAAGTTGCGCTTAAATTACGAAATAGACTTTCGGGTAGATCAGCTGAACATAACGCAAACAGGTAAACACTGATCCTCTAATAGTAGTTTGACCACTTCCATTTTCAAGGACAACGTTAATACATGCACTTTTGGTTACTGAGACCCTGTAGTAGATAGTCCTATGTCTAATTAGTACCATTCTGACCACAAGTCAGGCAACATATACCTGCCCTGTTTAGATTAGATGCATAGGAAATGATGGCAATTATACATTGGAGAAACGTCAACATCTTTCCCTAATACATTCAAAGATGAGAAAGTAACTTCACACTCAAAATAATGGTGCTACTTAGTAATGGTGCGCTACTTAGTACAATCTGATTGGGTTAAATTGGCTGCCAGTTGTTCGCGTTTTTGTCAGAACATTTAGTTTTGGAGAAAAGTACAGAAAAATTCGACCTAGCAAACATAAGATAAAAGAAAGACGATCTACCTTTATGATAATGCCATTTTTTGTCAACATGCAGGTCTTGTCATTTAATATTCTACATCATTATTTCATCTAGAGGGATATAATGGATATAATGGATTAATAGGGAAATCGTTGTGTCTATTAAGGGTTTCCCGATAAACTTCATGAAAAATTCATGTTTTGTATTAATTCATATTTTACATGCATCCAATGTATTACAAATATATTCTATAATAAAGTTCTCGATGCATTGTTTTGTATATTAAGTAACTTGACGTAGCATTATGAAAATCTATGGTGCACAGAAATTTCATGATTTAACATATTTCAATTTCTACAATTCTAGCCCCTAGGTTGGTATCTCTGCTGGTGGGCTGTCTATTCCCAGAGGATATCATTCGCCTAGTTTCGCAGTGTTTCGGTGGTTGACTTGAACTATATTTAAATATTCTCCGTTTCTAAAATTGGTATATCCCTGATGGCATAGCTCAGTTCATAGCAGGTTCTTTCACAGAAAATATAAGTCAAGTTTAGACTTTTGCTCTATATTACTTGGATATCCTCTTTTTCGGCCTCGAACATCACTGATGAAACATCACTTGTTGAAATGCTCATATGGTGCACTGAAAAATTTTTTTTTATTATAGAACATATTGACAATTGAATCTCAGACTATACAGAACTTTATTTCTTATAATGTGGTAATTTTTTGTAAATGGTAAATAAAAATTTAAATATTTTTTTGTATATGATTTTAAAACAAATATTTTATGTTGACACTATGCAGGTTGAATGAAAGATATCTCTATTAGAAATGGTCAATACTATATTCATTATCATCCTAAATTTTGTTTCAGCAGATAATGTTATAGCCAGTCTTTCCAATGCAGAAAAATAGTATTCTATAATATATATATATATACATACATTCTGTATGTTAATGGAAAAATTAATTTCCAAAAATGACAATTTCTCTAAATTGCGCAAAAACTCGTATTTTTGTGAGGCCAAATAATCATATTTCCGCCAAGAGGATGTCAGGGGACATTTGATATGTTGTTCCAAGTGTCTCGACAAACAGCATAACACTAAAACATTTCTTTTGCAATTAGTTCGATTTCAAATCTTAATATGACTATATGTTTTATATTGTGGTTCATTTTTATCAAGTTCCGGTGTTTTCAAACCGAAGTAACAAGCGCCCTTGACAAATGATTACAAAGTTTGTACGTCTTTTTTATATTGACAGACTATATTGATGGATCTGCGTGTGCTCTCAAATACGATTCTATGACACTGAATACAATATAACAGTTCACACAATTCATGGCACATTACCTCGGCTTTTTTTCTAGACAACATTTGAATATATATGCACAACCAATGTAATTCCCTGAGATGTTTCTATTGAAAGAAACGTGCTGCAATTCGTGTATTAACACCCGTGACATCACAATGCATAAGATCTAAAGAAGCATGCCGCGACGGCTGTTCTAACCTGCAAACTGAGCCCGCGGTGACCTGAATTTTAACGTCACCCTTTTACCCAGAAAACACGATTTCAGAAAACAAGAATTAATGAAATAGACAACTATGGTGCATATATATAGAATAAATGTCATAATTTGTGTTTTGTTACGGGTATACAACACACAGCAAGTGCATTTATCGCATGAAATGCGCTAACGCGCATTACATGTACGATAAATGCACTTGCTGTGTGTTGTATACCCGTAACAAAACACAAATTAAGACACTTATTCTCTATTTACATTCTGCACAGTCAAAATGTTGGGATTCCCGTGGATGCGAACTCAGCCCACCTTCTTTTACAAAAAAAAAAAAAAAATCATTTATGCAAATTGTCAGGAAACCAAAAGTGTGGCATTATCCTGTGGCATATTTGAAATTAAACATACATTATGATTCAGTGGCTATAGAAATTATAGTCACAATGCAAGTTTAATATCATACAATTATTTACTTTTGATGAGGTCTACTCGTGACTTTACAGAAAATGTGTATATAATTTGTAAAAATCAACGTTATTCCGCATGAAATGAATTGGAATAACTTGCTATTGCAATAATTATGATCAATATTTTGGCTGTATTAAAAAAAAAAATAAAATGGTAGTACTCAACATTAATAAAAGCAAGACAGTTTGCGACATTTGCTTTGCTAGAGCAGCACGTTCTAATTGAAATAATTATTAAGAAAAACTTTGAAAGCTCTCGTATTTGAATTTTAAATTTTATAAGGCCAAATACATAATATACGGTATCAAGAGGCAGGTGCCGCACGAATTCATTACAGTTGCGCCACCTACAACAAATTTCGTTTTCATAATAGAGTCCTACAACAAATTTCGTTTTTATTATAGAGTCAGTTGCGCCATCTACAACACATTTCGTTTTTCAATAGAGTTCTTTGTAATTGGTCATTTATATATTTGGCAATATCTCGTTTATTAATAAATATTTTACAGAGGTCCAAGTTATTTCTGTAGACCCCAGACGGACTAAAATGTTTGTTTTGTTATGAGTTGTGAGCATGTTTTAAATTTATGTATTATCAGAACGAAACAAAAGTTAGATTTATGTCTAAATAACGTTATTTAAAGAGCCTTTGTGAGACACACTTGTTTCCTTCTTTTTAGTCAGGATAAAAATCTTTCTCCATGTTTTTTTTTTCTCTCTCTTAAATTCCTAAACACCAAATTTTCTTTGTCCACATTGTACATCCGGTGTGAGACGATGTGTTAAAACCATTGAAGATGAATTAATTACCTCAGTATTTGCTGATAGTGAGAGTAAACAAAATGACACCACTATTAGGCTAAGTATATTTACTTTCTAAGCACCTTGTAAGTCCGTTATTCAACTAAAAGCCCTCAAGCTTCTCGTGGACAATTCCTTAATTAGGTGGTATTGTGAATCTATTAGGCCGCTTTGAATCTTTTCACATCATGTACAAGTGTAGAACAAACATACATTAAGAGGTGAATTTTCAATTATTTAGATACCGTCCGTGTTGACAGCTGTAGAACGTACACATGACTACACCTTTTTTACTGGCTTGTCCAAGGAAATAAATACTGTGCGACAAAGTTCTGAATATGTCCTATGGCAAACTTGAAAATACTAGTAGTTAAAATTTACTTGATGACGACTTTAAAGCAGTCATTTAACAAATTTATATACATGAATTTCAATATACTAGTATTAAGTAACCATAAAGATTGAAATATTTTGCAATAAGCAGTAATTTTGTCGTAGGGCACATGTATATTTAAGGAATATGTACAGGAGGCAAAGTCGGCAGTCTATATAATTTTACAAACTTGCACATACTCTGACCAATACTGGAATGTTCCAACTGAAGATTCCTGCCGACTCAGGATATACCGGCGTTTCTAAAGTTCTGTAAACGAAATGCATTTTCAGAGTGTTATCATCCTTATTGTCTTGCAGTTATGTTCTTGGCCTACAAACATGGTCTTGAACAACTTGCAAGTCATAGACATCTTGCGAGTCATTGACCTACCTACGCGATATGTCTATGTATTCTTGACAAATATGAACTACTAAAATGTGCAGTACATATTTTACAGTATCCTTTAAAAATAAAGCTTCACATCATGATTTCAACTTACTTACTTTACTAAGCATCGGCTCTACCTGAAGGTAAATTCGCGGACGTTATGACGCTGCAAAGCAAAACTGACCTCTCGAACAGAAGATGCTTTTTTTGCCAAAATGAAAAAAATTGTTTTTGACTAATTCACAATTTGTAATAGACTTAGGGACACATTCCTGGCTTACTGTAATGTTTTCGAATTCGCCATCATGTTCTTGGCCTACATGTTTCGTTCCTTGGATGGATCTCCAAGAAACTTGGTCCAATGAAAGGGGTGCTGTCCAAAATATATCCCCGGATTCGGAAAGCTGTTCAAAACTTAGTGCAGGATTTATAGACCTTGGACTTGCTTTGCTCTTATATATGTCCAACGATTTTTGGTGATAGTTTCGTGATACTCTTCCAAAAACCTTTGATGGGTTTCAATAAAGCTTGCTCCAATGAGATAACGCCACGGAGATGTCTAGAAACTAGAAGACAGAAGGGAATGCTGTCCAAAATGTATAATACCGACTGTCCGTGCTAACAGTGGTGGCGTATCGGTACCTTTAGGTTCTGGGCAAGGTTTTACTTTACGAACAAACTGATGGACAGACGATACGCGCATGTCAGTTCACATAATTGAACTGACTTTCTGATCGACAGGTGCCAAGCAAGATGCGCTAGCTTTTCGATAATAGAACTTTATTTTCTCCATGCTTTTGCATGAGATGCTTAATGAATAAAAAGATGTGATCAGTAAACATCAAAATGACGAAATTCTATTTGATTTTATGATGCATGACATGGTGGAAATGAATGTTTTATGAGAATTTCCCCATAGTAAACATTTTTATTCTATCTTGATTGTTACAACATATGACATGATTTTATCACTGTGTTACACACATATAACAAATTACTTATGTTCCAATGCTCGTATTGTTCAACACAGACCCATATACATAGATAATTAAGCAAAGAATCAAATGCCTAGCGTAAATAATTCATAACATGGTCATTCATGGCGCGCTAGGAGCTACCATCATGCTATTTACGAGTCAGTCATTTACGAGTTCATTATATTTTATCGTTTATGTCCAAGAGAGTGAATTGTCGTTTTCTGAGAGAATTTTATGTAAGAAGACAAATTTGCTGAAAGATTACTAGTATATTAAAACATATTTCTTTTTTTCCAATTCAAAAAATTAAGTTAAAAATAAAAGGATAAACGGTAAACAAAAGGATAAAGTTCAGTGACATTAGCTTACAGCTGGTATGCATATGGAACATAGCAAAACGCACGCATTGGTAAATAATAAACTGTACAGAGTTTAATTTCCCCACAAAATATTTCTGACTCGTTTGTAATTCGACACTTTGAAAATTAATACTTTTCGTCCCATTAATCCGTGCAATAAACGGGAAATATCAATATTTAATGACAACTCAGCAACAATAAATGATAACGAAACGTCCATATACATATATGAACAAAAACACTCAAATTTTTGTCATCATTCCGTGTATCTTCGTGGAATTCCGTGAACTTCCGCCGACCTGGGCTTTGGTCACTTTCGGGTAGTCCTGTTCACAAACAATGTTACCATTTATAATGGCATACCGATTTCCGGGTGTCAACTGAGTATTGCACGCCACACAAGTAAAGCACTTTAAATGATAAGTGTTGCCATGGACACGCATCACCATTTCGTGCGCAGGAATATTTTGTCCACAGGAAGCGCATGATCCGCCGGAACCAAAAAGTCTGAAAAGTGACAAGAAGTATTTAAAACATTGCATACATTTATATATGTATTCTTATACTTCATTTTTTATAAGTGTTGATGAAACGTCATTTTTGTGCGTTTTGTCTTAAAAAATCTGTATTTTGTACGATTCCCAGGGAAATCTGGACTTCAAAACTCCTTGGCAAAAAATGCATGTAAGAATTTCAGCAATGAAGAAAGTGCGTTCATTGGCTACTATAAACGAATGAGAATTATGAGTTATTTTCTGGGAGAAAACGTACACTTGAGTTAATGGATTCAAACTGGGCAACAGTTTATTAAATCAATGGCAGACATTTTGCTTTATCGCGGCGACCGGATGGTCTAACTGAGCAAAAATATTAGTAATGATTTTATTGCAGGCTTATTTGTGATCAGCTGTCAAATTTCGACTGCGTTGACATGTTCCAGTCACCCGCCTATGGTCCTACCAAAAAGATCGGCCTGTCAAAATTTCCTATCTCTCTGAATTTTAGATAAATATTTGACTTATCTAATACGAATCCACGATAAATTGAAATGATAAAAGCCTTGCATTGCTACACTCCGCTGACGTTTACAGTATTTTATATACGGTTTGCCAATTGTGATAGAAGAATGTGTCTGGTAGAAACTAGGCCATATATATTGAATAAACTACCCCGTCAAATCCGATTTCTTTCAATAAAGAGGGGGGAGTGTACCCTAAACTCAACAGCCCACTTCCGACAATGATATATTACGGTTATTTAGTGATCTTATTTCCTAATAAATGATAACATATCTTTGTCACAATCAATGTAGATTGGAAATTAACAAACCGATACCGGTATGGTATTAAATGAGACCTCGTTCAATAAATTGACCAGTAACCATTGTGTACTTTATAAGACAGTCGGCCCCCAATGACAGTATATTAACGCGTATATGGAATTACTATTCATTTTGCGTGCATTAATATTTAATTAATCCATTTTCTGCTGAATAACCGGTCTTATTGAAAAATAAATTGAAGTTCCCCATACCTTTAATTACACGGTTAGCTGCTACTAGTGTTAACGTTTAGATATTTATGAAACAAATTACCGGATCCCAGTCTGCTACAGGACGGGGTCGTGTGCTCTTATCTTTATAATGAAAATTCAGAAATTCATAACACCAAACAGAAAACATAAAAAATGCTTCTACTTATAAAAATGACATATATGTCTATACATATAAACATTTAATTGAAGATTGATAGAAGGTATCGTGTTTGAAAGATATATATCCCTTCCATACAAGAGAAATTCGAAATTTTAAGTGTACCCTATTCAGTTATGACTTTTTTATTCTTAATGACACATATTTTTTGTAAAGGAAATCGCCTCCCGTCCCCTGTGTGTGTGTGTTTTTTTTTTAATGTTTTGGCCTTTTATGGGTCTCCTTAGACCAGACTTGATCCCCTATTCAAGAAAATATCCCTCGATTCTGCATGGGGAGGATCAAGAAAGGAAAAGAAGGCGTTCCCCTCCCTATGTAGAATTTGAAATTTCCAAAATTTTCTGTTTCTTCTTATCAAATTTGTCGACTGCTTGATTGCTATTTATTCAGATAGTTACAATTGTTACCACATAGAGTCTATATATTCATAGGTTTGGGAAATTGAAATACTAGTAAATTCACTTAAAGCTAACTATGAGGAACTTGTTCTACTTTTTTCCAGTTTTTTTAAACATTGAATTCATTCCCAACCGCACAAATCCATCCTTCTATACAAGATGGGCAACTCGAGAGAGAAAACAAATACCCGTTATATATACATATACAAAAACGCTTTTTGATGCATTGTTAGAAACAATGGGTTCACTGGTAAGGTACATACGTTTGTCATCAAAGGTCCTGACAATGAAATATTTGGTATTTTTAATTAGCAGTAGCATAGTGCGTAAAATGAAGAGTGACATAGCACTGTGAATACAGCGACATACGATCGTACATCATATTTCCGTCCGTCAAGAACGCCCACTAAATCACGTCTCTTCTTTCTTTTTTGCCATTTGCCTACGTTCCTGATGACGAGATCTCGGTGGGGGACTTAAACAATGTATTTACCATTTAAAAAATAGCACTCCTAGAAATATCTCGTCTCATTGTTCTTTTTTTATAATTTTCTCTAAGGTAGTCCTTCACTTTTTTAAGAGACAGAATCTGACGAAGGAAGGGTGGGTGGGTATTGGATCTAATAACAACTTCTACAATGTCAATGGATTTATTTTATCAATCATCTCTATTATTAATTACATATGATTAGTATATAAAGTTTGTAAATAATTCACGAAAATAATGAATTTTTTTTTCAGACCACGGAAAGCGGATGACGTCATCCGGGTAGATGCAATGTCCTGTCATAATACGAATCTGCGGATTTAGCCATTCTATAATCTTCATCAGTTTGAACTAAAGTTCAAATAGTAAGAGAGAGGGATAGAGATTTATATTAGTTAAAGGCAATTTCTTATCCCATTCAAAATTTTACTTACTTATAGATAAATGAGTATGTTTGAACTTCTCTAAGAAAAACCTTTCTGGAGCCCGCTTATGCAAGTTATATGCAACTAAAGTAAGTTGATACTCTGGAACTTAGAAGGTACACGAATTTTTCAAATTATAGCCCTTAAAATTCATTTTATTGCCCTTAATAGGAAGAAATTTTGTTAAAACATAATTTTCACTGCGTTCAAATAAATTCAAAATGACAGTAATGCTTATATTCTTTAAAACGATACTGTTTTTTCGCGAGAAAAGAATATTTCATTATAATATTTCTAGAAAACAGCACTAATTTGCGATGAGATGTTTATATGTAATATATCCTTTAACTTTCATACAACGGCAAAAAGTGTAATAGTGTCCAGTGATATCAGGGCCCAAATTGGTATTAATTTTCATTTTTCTATTTGTGAAAACGAGAGTTGGAAGAGCGTTGGATTCACTTCTGCAGTTTTTCTCAATTAGAAAAGGGATCCAGTAAATTAATAAAGATTATTTTCAATGAAATCTTCTTTTTTCATCCACGACAGTAGAAAATAAATCTTAATCGCTGCCGATCAAAATTGAATTGCCATGTTATAAATGGCTTAAGCTCCATTAGAGGACAGATGTGCTCGATGTTTCTTCCTTTAGGCGCCTAGGAGGCTTTATAACCAAATCTAACTTATATCTGCATCTGCCTTTCAAATCAATGACAATGACATTAAAATCAGTCTGAAATTGAACAGCAAAAATAAAACAGTCATATAGTTGAATTAATGAAATCTAATTCATTAACAACGAACTGGATGTTGAGATGTCGACTTTTCAATTCGACTAATTGGTTATTTCGTTTGAAATTTGAAAAAATAAATTAGAGCAGCTCGCTTTATTGCAATGTCATATGATGAAACCAATAATTGAAAGGTCATCCAAGATTTTGTCGCTTAAAGAAGGAATTCCTTTGTTCCTTTCAGTCTAAGTAGAGGGTTCATTGCAGAATTGGTGTCTTTATAGGTATTGATACATATTACATTGTTAAGATTGAGGATCACTGACGAGGGTTAAGTACCCGAAACGTGCATGCCTGGTCCATGCTAAAAATTTATCTATTCTTAAATGATGCTACTGAATTTGAAGACGTTTAACATTTGTACCACTTGGTGAGTGTCACTGCTGGTGGACCAGGATAATCAGCCAAGTTTGATCAATTTCGGTTGATCGTTTCTTCAACGCATTCGAAAATTTCTGTTATCAAACTTTCTTCAAATTTCTAAAACGTGGGTCCTGTAGCGTCATATTCATATCCCACCCATCCTGCTACGTTTTTCGGTACAATTTTGTAAATAATAACTTTCACACTTTTTGGTAACATTACATTGTTTACACTAGACAAGGGTTAAGTACCCCAAACGTGCATGTCTGGTCCATGCTGCAAATTTATCTGTTCTTAAATGATGCTATTGAATTTGAAGACGTTTAACAATAGTACTTTTCCTTCTAGTTTTGAAACTGACAATACAGTCAAAGAAATTGATGAAATTGAGCAAATTTGACGTGTATACACAAACTGTTCAATCAAACGGAGCACCTCGATCGTTTGGTGTTCACAAATTTTACCAACATCTAATTAAAGGAAAGAGACTAGGAATTTCGTCCAATTATGCCTTAACAAGCTCGGTGCGTTGAGTCGAGGGGTTTCTTTTCGTTGACTTTACTTGATCCCCGTGATAATGTTAGTTTAGCCCATGTGTTTTTGATACTTTGGGGATTGTTAAGGGTTCTAATTAAGGAGCAATTAGGGGGATATATGTTTTATTAACGAAATATCCCTCGCAGTGCTACGATCCCGAATCTACCTCGAGAATAATCCAACGTCCAATTAATTTATAATGAGGGCGTAGGAAATTGAAAATTGCGATTACATTTAAAAATTAGGTATGAGAGCAAATGAGTATAGGATTTTACAATGCCCCGCGACACGCAGAGTTAATTTGGACTCGCAATGAAGTTAATTAAAGAAAAGTACCCGCATAGTGGTTCTATTTAACATGGGGCAATCTAGGTTGAACAAATTAATTCATTTCCGAGAGCCTACAATAGGTTACCTGATGAGAGGAATTCTTTAGGGTAATGAAAAGAAGGCCTCAAAAGAACAAGGTACAGACAACATGAATAAGCGATGAATCTGAAAGCCGTCCACAAAATTAAAAAGAAGATTGCTTCTCAAAGACTGATGATACCTTGGCCCTACCTCATATAATCGTTTTTGCACAGTATCATTCCCGACCGAGCGAAGCAAGTTCCCAACTGTTCTAGCGTTGTCTGACAACAAGAGCACTTGAGACATTCTGTATGCCAATATCGGTCCATAGCGTGTAACAGAAACCTATCATGGATCCTTCCTCCGCAACCTCCGCATGCTTTGACGGCGCCACCATTAAAGCTGACGTCACTTCCGCTAAGATTTCCGTTTACCATCATGGAACTCTCATCACTTCCTGTGAATAAAAAGTTGGCAAAAATAATTCAATTTTGCATTATATCAGGATGATTCGGGTCTCAGTATCAGTGATGCAGTTAGGAGGCCGGTGCATTACTTTCAGCACCCCTCCCCCTTCCAGTGTATTGCTTAAAGTGTCATACGACATCAAGTCATTTTATTAATTATTTCTATCATATTTCCATTCTGTCTATTAATATTTCCTAAATGCTTGCTCACCTCGCTCCGATATTAATTTAGCACATTAGCAACAGCTGACGTTTTATGTTAATGCGCATCAACCGTACTTCACATAACTGTCATTAGTATAAAGTGAATGCAAATGGCTCAAGCGACAATAAAACAACACTTGTTGCCAACAGTTTAATTTCATTTCCTAATACATTTATGGGGGTACTCTAAAACACGCTTTGTACATTCTAACTTCAATAGAAAAAAATAGCGAGATGGGTTTTATCCCAAACGCCATACCGCTTGATGGCGATTATACCCCGAGGTCATATTTATATCAATACAAGAATAATGATATTAAACAATCGACACGATGGGTCATCGATCATTACTGATGTATTCTTCTATCAGGAGTAATTGATGTAGGGACGATCTTTACCTCAACCCCGTGATGTATTAAGGCTATACACAATGGAAGGAACTGATACAGGAAAATGTTGTATTTAATATGTATTCACACTTTATCCGGTACTTCATCCTTCTATTTTCCTTCCTCAATACAACAGAACAGCGTCTAGTAAGATTTTCTGGGAACACTGGTACATTTTACAGGTCAAACACAGAGGAGTGGGGGGATGTCGACATCTCCCTTTTGGCTCATCTGGAGCTTTCCTAAATAAAACACTTTCGTTTCAAGCTTTGGCTCTGATAGACTTCAAAAACATGTTAATAGGGTATAAAGAGCCCTGGGTGCAATTTCTGATATAAAACTAACTTCATTAAAAGATAGCATCATTTTATACAAAATGAAAGGGACTGTAGAGACGAGGATGTAACTATTTGATAGACAAGCATTCATTTGGAACGAGATTTAATTTTACTGATATTCTTCAGTGATAATCAAGTCGTCAGACTCGTAACAGCTGTCTATCTGGTGAATAAACAAACATGTGAACATGACGGCCAAAAAATTCTACTCCACCGTCTGTTCTCAAGCTAGCATGGAATCTCACTTATATTTGTATGTGAAATTCTCGTAAAATGTAACTTACTCTCCAGGCTTCCCTTTCCAAAATGTGTGATAAGCCATGGTCATTATACACAACACACACATTTCTCAAATAAATATCATAGAAATTAAAAACCTTGGACAGATATAAACAGGTGGGGCACACCCCCTGATTTGCGAGATCGTCTCTATAATGAGGGATGGTGTCGCATTATCGAGACGAAAATATCCCTCTTATTCGAGATTTTTGGTTCCGTTTTATTACTTTTGTGAATTTCGTCTGAAAAAATTAAAAAAGCGCAGCATTGTCGGCCTATGGCATGAATATTTAGATCACATTCCTTCCTGACAAATCAAGTTTTATGCAATATAATGATGCGACTTTGAAATATGCTAAATTGAAATCAGCTCCTCTGCATTTTCGTGTCATATTCACATAACAAATTTGATAATTTCTCCAGCAAACTTCGTTATTTTCCCACAAACTTACTTACATGTGATGAGCTGAGGTTCTCTACTTTCATTTCAGCAATCTATTGCGCATATTAGATTGCGCATCGAGGCAAAATCATCGTCACAAGAGAGTGCATGGTCAATAATCTATGGCGGCCCATTAGGGTTATAATATTCAATGTTGTTGTTCATCAGAGATGCATCGTGTAAGAGTTGTCTTTCCAAACCGTCAACAGTTGTCACAAGAACGATCGTTTTATCCAGATTTCATTATGTTTAGTAATGAATAAGTGATGTTGACATAGAATAATAAAAAAAAAACCTGAATAATTATGCCATAACATGCCATTTCTACATTCAAGAAGAAGAAAATAATTGAAATAGTTGAATATTTCATTCCTGATAATTAGTTTTATTTTTTCACAAATACGTTTATTCTATGAAAAAAAATATAAAATAAACATGATGAATAAAATTCAATTAACAGTAGTCTGAAATGATACCAATTTGACAATATGATAGAGCATTAAAGAAAAATCCAATGTTGCTGAACATTCAACATGCACAAGTTTATGTTACGTATTGCTCTCCATACATGATAACTGGAACTGATAACGAAAGTAGGGCAGTGAACTAGATTGATGCTCATTGGCTAATTATGCAAATGTCATATCCGGGTCAGTGTATAGAAACGTTTTTCAAAGATGTCACAACCATCTCAGTTGGCTTTTTCCATCAAAGAAATTTTATTTCAAGGTGAAAATAAACATTGAAGTCGGGAGTAGGTAAGATTCTCAGCTTGAAGCATCTCTAATTTTCATGTTCCTGCTTCATTGCAGCATCCGATACGTTGACGGTAAACATTTTTATGTTTATTGGGCAGAGGAAATTCGGACCAAAAAGGAAACGTCATGCGCTTTTGCATTGTTTCCGCAAAATTCAGATTTATTCTCATTAAGATCACAATCATCTCGCATTTTCGAGATATTTTCATGACCCAATTCAGGGATTATACCGCATTATAGAGACGATCTCGCAAATCAGGGGGTGTGCCCCACCTGATAAATAGAGGAATTAGATGTACTAAAAGCTTTCAAAACCACAGTGCATGCTGTCATAGTTAGAAAAGATAGCATAGGGTAACAGTTATAGAATGATTCGATATTACTAATTATTTGTAGGACGTGATTTTCTGTTTCCATGGATATGGTATATATATGGGTGAAATTTATATGAAACACCTTACCATTAGTCATCACTGGAACACAGGCTACTGAAATACTACATCCAATACACAAACCACAGGCAGGTATTACGTGCCAGTTATGTAATAATCAATCCCTTGGACTCAGCCAGTCAAGTCAAATGCGGAAATAAATATCAATTTTGTAAATACAGTGCAGAATCCACGTGGTTCGAGTGGTAAATTGCGCGAATTACATCGTGCAGCTTGGCACCACTAAAACATGTAAGAGAAATAATGACTGTCGCTGTCTGTGTGAGATGACAAAGCTTTTTATCTTACTGCGATCTAGTATTGCACGATGTACACTAATACAATTCCGAGTAGAATGACTATAGAAATATACAGCTGGCACTTGAATGGGCCAGTTGTAATTAGAGATCGACCAATCAGATTTGGTTTTGTATAAGCGTCTGCGATAATGGCGGTTTAAACCACGCCCCAATGTAAACAAACCTGGATAAACACGTGTCTTATTTCTCAAAGCTAATTTCTCTAAATTGGTTGTTATTTCTACTAATAGCGTTTGTAAATAAATTCACGGTTTTAATCAAACGTGTCGATAAACTTGTTTGTTCGTATATTTCAAAGCAAAATGATGAATTCAATTTGTGAAGGAAAGAAATCTCATTATGAAGGATGAAAGCATTGTAACAATGTGTTGCGTAAAAGGGCAAGGTTAAAACAACATTTTCATTATCTATATGTACAAGGATCCGACATAAGTGTCAGTAATATTGTCTCGTTGATTTTCATCTTGACAGACTGTTTATATATGGTACAATTAAAATATATGTATATGAAGTGTCTTGGAACGAATTTTCCTTATTCAGGATAAATTGTTTCTTTAGATATTAAACGTCTTCAAATTCAATAGCATCATTTAATGAACAGAAAAAATTGCAGCATGGACCAGACATGCACGTTTCGCAAACTTAACCCTCATCAGTGATCCTCAATCTAAAAAACAATGTAATATGACCAAATAGTGCGAAAATTATTATGTCCAAAATGTACAGAAAGACGTAGTGGGATGGCTGGGATATGATGCTACAGGACACACGTTTTAGAAATTTCTATAAATTTTGATAACAGACATTTTCGAATGTTGATCGAACTTGGTTACACACCTGGTCAATCAGCAGTGACACTCACCAAGTGGTACAAATGTTAAACGTCTTCAAATTCAATAGCATCATTTAAAGAACAGATAAATTTGCAGCATGGACCAGGCATGCACGTTTCGGGTACTTATAACCCTCGTCAGTGATCCTCAATCTAAACAATGTAATATGGCCAAAGAGTGCGAAAATTATTACGTCCAAAATGTACCGAAAGACGTAGCAGGATGGATGGGATATGATGCCATAGGAAACACGTTTTAGAATCCAGAATCACAAAAGATCGTCTTATTTTAATCGGGGATCATTCTACATTGGATGTATCGAAGCTGAAGAAACACAATGATGATAAGTTATGTCGCTGAGTAAGATTGCTCCTGTTAACGGAGCACACATGTTGTCACCCTGAACATTACAACCGATTTCCCTACTTCAAGACGATCTATTGCAATAAGAATATCATTTATTCCTTCAGATACAATATTAATATTGAAAGAAGGAATATATGTTGACGGCAAGGTGTGGATGTTTGGCACTTCACAACAGATAAAACCCATGTTGTCAGTTGTCCGCATGACATAACAATTTCGCTAATGGAGAGGGTTCTCTGATTCAACGTCGCTCCACAATACGTTACGAAACACATGGAATTAAACATCAGGAAAATATACAAAAGGAAAGAAAACTGAAAAGTGCCGCAAATGAACCAAACTTACATTGTGTGAGATCCTCTTATGTACAGGATCAGGAGAGATGCAGGCTGGTAGGCTGGTGCGCTGGTAGTTAACAGTTGTAAATTAAGGCAAATAATTGGCTTCCCTTTTTAAATCACCTCCTCAACATGAAAAACGGGAATTTACTAACGAGTCCCAAATTTATGTTGGGAACCAATTATTTTTGCTGAAAGTAAACAAACTGATTTCATATTGAGGGGTCTTGCTCATTACATCTCCCAAATCCACCGATCACGGTGTGCTCTATACACAGAATAATTGGCAATTAGGCGAAAGATGAGCCACTTGCATCAGGGGAATTCGAGTATTATCTTTTCAATGGAGTTGTTCTACATTAATTACGCGGTGACTGTCAGAAGCGATTTTACTAAGACCCAATTATATCGGGTTTATGCCAAGAGTGGGCATTCTACTTGCCGTGATGAGGTTTGGTACATGTTCTGAAGATTAATTTTGGATGTAAAACACTTACCTTATGGTATATGTATCTATCCGAATCTAAAATCTTGATCAAGACTTACTGTGAAATAATAGATTTAGATTTATCATTCAACTACAGTTAAAAACAGAATTTCTTCAGCTTTCGTTCATACCTACAGAGCATTATGTAGTCTACATTACCTAGAATTACTTCGTACTATTGCTACAGAATCACTATTACCTAGAATTACTATTGCTACAGAATCACTATTACCTAGAATTACTATTGCTACAGAATCACTATTACCTAGAATTACTATCGCTATAGAATCACTATTACCTAAAATTACTATTGCTAGAATCACGATTGTTGTATGCTCAGGTTTCGTCGATATAATCATAAATGACACATCTTTATACCCTTTCATGGCTTCTATGACAGGAAATGCTTGTAAACTCGTCCTGGGTACCTGGTCGAACTTCTGTTTTGAGATATCACTTCTGGATTTCCTCTATACAAACTTATAATATCGTTACATGTATTTTGAAACAGTATACGTAACGTGTACAGATAAAATCATGCATCAGACAACATAACCGTGTCATCAGCATATGTTTAGTTTACATATGAACAAGATACTACAAATCAAACTTATCGCTTCTGGTATATGCATCAAAGGCATAAATATAGTTTTAAATAAGAAGTGGTGTCCCATTCACAAACAAATACTCATCGATAATTATTGTTTCCATAGATAAGCTATTTGTTGATCTGCATATCCAAACACCACCTGTATTAATAGTATATATTTATATACATGTGTAAAACTGGAAAGTATAAATTACATTGTAGGATGTACTTCTAGTTAAACAATTCAACAAACTATATCACCAGGAAAAGGATTTAAGTCATTTTCGAGTTTTAATTAATGTTTTCAGGGTATGGGTTTATCTGAGCTCTGTCCCTTTGATCTATCGGTTTAAATTGGTTGTCTGCGCCGTGGTCTATAGTGGTCTAAAGATTCCGGACCAGTAACCTAAAGGTTGCTGCTTTGAACCGAACTAGTACCACGGTTCCGCCGACATATTATATGTTAAATATGATAAACATCCTTGTCTGTGTTGTGTCTACACGATTGCAGTGTTAAATAGATACATAAATAAATAAAATGATTGTCAGTAGTCGAAAAAATCTCAAAGTTGGTCTCTACGATCTGTGTGGACATTACTAATTTTGTTGTCAGTGTTGTCGTGTTAGTGGATTTTTGTCTTTCTCACTGTTGATCTATGATATCTAAGTGCTATTTCAAGACAGTGTACCAATGTTCCTGGGTATTTTAATATATGCTCGATTATCATCATTTGGTGTCAGTGTTTTACTGTTGTTGGGTATTTGGCTGTCTGCACGGAGGTGACTACCATCCCTGATGTCAGTGTTCTTAACTGATGATCAGCAGTGCTTATCACTGTGTACTGTCATTTGGTATCGGTGTTTTACTGTTGTTGGGTATTTGGCTGTCTGCATGCTGGTAACTACCATCCCTGATGTCAGTGTTCTTAACTGATGATCAGCAGTGCTTATCACTGTCTACTGTCATTTGGTATCGGTGTTTTACTGTTGTTGGGTATTTGGCTGTCTGCATGCTGGTAACTACCATCCCTGATGTCAGTGTTCTTAACTGATGATCAGCAGTGCTTATCACTGTGTACTGTCATTTGGTATCGGTGTTTTACTGTTGTTGGGTATTTGGCTGTCTGCACACTGGTAACTACCATCCCTGATGTCAGTGTTCTTATCTGATGATCAGCAGTGCTTATCACTGTGTGCTGTCATTTGGTATCGGTGTTTACTGTTGTTGGGTATTTGGCTGTCTGCACGCTGGTAACTACCATCCCTGATGTCAGTGTTCTTAACTGATGATCAGCAGTGCTTATCACTGTGTGCTGTCATTTGGTATCGGTGTTTACTGTTGTTGGGTATTTGGCTGTCTGCACACTGGTAACTACCATCCCTGATGTCAGTGTTCTTATCTGATGATCAGCAGTGCTTATCACTGTGTGCTGTCATTTGGTATCGGTGTTTACTGTTGTTGGGTATTTGGCTGTCTGCACACTGGTAACTACCATCCCTGATGTCAGTGTTCTTATCTGATGATCAGCAGTGCTTATCACTGTGTGCTGTCATTTGGTATCGGTGTTTACTGTTGTTGGGTATTTGGCTGTCTGCACGCTGGTAACTACAATCAATGATGTCAGTGTTCTTCTCTGATGACGAGCAGTGCTTAACACCGTGTGCTGTCATTTGGTGTCAGTGTTTTAATGTTGTTGGGTATTTGGCTGTCTGCACGCTGGTAACTACAATCCCTGATGTCATTGTTCCGATGATCAGCATGCAGTCAATGCTTTTCTGCCTTATACGTTACTTCGTCTTACTGTGTGCTGTCATTTGGTGACAGTGTTTCAATATGCTTAGGAAGTGTCTGTTCATTGGTAAGTATAATGTTGTGTTGATATTTGTTATCAGTGTTAATATGTTTGTTGTCATTTGTTGAATTACACGTTGATCTGTGTTGTCATTAGTTGTTGAATCTTCATTGTTATTGGTGAGTTGAACGCTGATATGTATGGTCATTTGTTGACTGAATCTTCTTCGTTGTTAATATAAAGCAACATGGTGATATATGTTGTCATTTAATGTTTGAATCTTTTGGTTGTTTGTGAGCTTCACGTTGATCTGTGACGTCATTTGTTTTTATAATCTTCATGGTTGTTGGTGAGCTACACGTTGATATGTAATGCCATTTGTTGTTTACATCTTCCCGCTTTTTGCAACTTGTTTGTGAGCTGCACGTTGATCGGTGCTGTCATTTGACGTTTCGCTTTTCTTGGTTGTTGATGTGCTGCACTTTGATCTGTGTTGTCATTTGTTGTTTTAATCTTCTTGGTTGTTGTGGAGCAGCACGTCGATCTGTTTTGTCATTTGCTGTTTTAATCTTCTTGGTTGTTCACGTTGATCTGCAAGTTGATCTGTGTTGTCATTTGTTTTTTCAATATTCTTGGTTGTTGGTGATTTGTACGTTGATATGTGTTGTCATTTTTTATTTTAATCGTCTTGGTTGATGGTGAGCTACACGTTGATCTGTGTTGTCATTTGTTGTTAATAAAATCGTCTTGGTTGTTGGTGACCTGCACATTGATATGTGTTGTCATTTGTTGTTAAATAGTCTTGGTTGTTGGTGACCTACACATTGATCTGTGTTGTCATTTGCTGTTCTAATCGTCTTGGTTGTTGATGAGCAGCATATTCGCCTGGACTATAATTTGTTTGCCTTGGTGTTTCTGGGCGTTGATTTTAAGGATACATTTTTTTATGTTCTATATTTTTGCTGTCTTGTAAGTTGATATCCACTTTCTGTGTTTTGTAAATTTTGAATAATGTTTGTTTCACGGTCTGCGTTTTGGTCACAACCATCTACATCTTTTGTAATTTGCAATAGGTGTTTTTCAAGTCGCTTTGGAGTTGGTGTGTCAGCACACCGAAAAAAAACTGCGTTATCAGTTATAAATGTCTGCACATAGGTAACTACAATCCATGTTGTCGTTTCAAGATAAAACAAGAACCAAAGCAAACAAAGAAAAAAACATCCACCATATGAAAAGAAGCGAACTCCCAAATGGGAGTGAGACCAGGTGCCTAGGAAGAGTCAGCATCTCCTGCTTGCATGCAACACCCGTCACTTCAATTTGGTAGAATTGTCACATCTGGTAACTTCCATTTCGGAAGATCCAAGTATATTCGGTGGTTGGATGGTTCAAATGATAATACAGAATATCATCTACCATTTTGGAGAGTGGGACATCATAATGTATGACGAGTTCCCTATATCGACCGTAGAACTTCCTCAGTGACGAATTTAGTCGGTCACAAATGACAAATATGGATAATGACCATATCCCTGTATACAGCACAAAATCGATAATTCAGAAAATCAGAAACTGAAGGCATACAAAATCAGGATAAAATAGGATCCAAAGCAAATAAACAAAAATCTCCACCACATGAAAAGAAGCGAACTCCCGATATGGGAGTGAGACCAGGTGCCCAGGAAGAGTAAGCATCTCCTGCTTGCATGCAACACCCGCCGCTTCAATTCGGTAGAACTGTCATATCCGGATACTTCCATTTCGGAAGACATAGAGTACAATCTTTTGTTGGATGGTTCAAATGGTCTATGACAGAATATCATCCACCATTCTGGAGAGTGGTACATCATAGTGTATGACGAGTTCCCCATATCGACCGTAGAACTTCCTCAGTGACGATGTTAGTCGGTCACAAACATATCCCTGACTGAGAAGCTTATCTGAAAGACGCCTAGCTCTCAGAACAAAATCCGTATATTTGGTACTTGCTCTGGCATAGCGTATCAACTGAGATATGAACACGCCATAAGCAGGCGATGAAGGTATGTTGCTACTCAGAAAAGGAAAGTTTGTAATGCTGAAATTGAAGTCGTCATGTTTGTCATAGAGTGAGGTGTTCATGTGACCATCAGTGTCGTAGGACAACATTATGTCCAAATAGGATGCTGAATTATTTGTCTCTGTAGTTTCTTTGACTTCAAGCTCCGAAGGATAGATACTGCTCAGGTAATCCGCGAAGTTTGGATTATTGATAGACAACACATCGTCTTTGTATCTGTAAGTGAAGTTGAAGCCAGAAGCTAAGTATCTTTTCCCTTCAGAGACCAAAGATTGAATGAATTCAGCTTCGTATGAGTAAAGGAAAATGTCGGCAAGGAGTGGGGCACAATTGGTCCCCATTGGAATTCCGACGATTTGCTGGAAGACCTTTCCTCCAAATACCTTTAAAATGTTGTCGATCAGAAAGTTTAACATCTGAATAATATCTGTTTCAGTGTACTTATTTTCAGAATCGGACTTTTCTTTTACAAAGTAGGTTTTGTCATAGTTAACAGCAATAAATTTGTATTTGCGAATACCGTTCTTACGTGTCCAATATTTCAATATCAATGAATCCATATTTTGACAATAAAAATAATCAATGGTCTACCAACACATGTAACTCAAAAAATGTGTAAAAACCCAAAAACTTCATATTTTCCCTTATGGAGTCTTGGTCTTGTCAAACAGGGAAAATCCGGTACGCCTTTTAAATTATCTATATTTAGACTAAATAAGTCATGTGACCTAAAATTTTTTATTGCTCTTACACAAGGCAGGCATACTGCATTGCTTATAATTTTTGCAAGTCTTTCTTTCAATTTAGAATGTGGAATTGTAGTGTAAAGTGTCGAAAAATCAAAGGCTTTGATCGAATGGACTCTACTAAAATGAGTGGATTTCAGATGTTCTAAAAGTTCTTTCGAATTCTTTAAAATCCACATCTGGTTGATTCCACTGCGAGAATATACTGTCGAACAATATTTTTGAAGCCCAGATTTGATTTCAGATAAAACTTTGGTGAGTAAGATCGATACAGATTTGGTAGAACATTTTGAGGAACCAGCGATGAAACGTTGTTTGTACGGATTCTTATGCATTTTAGGTATGCAGTATAAGTATGGTAAATCTAAATCTAAATTGTTAGTGTCGAAGCCAAAGGAAGCAAGAGCTGATTTGTGGTTATCTATTATTTCAGAGACAGAAAGGTTTGTTGGGGGTGTAAGTGGGATTTCTAAGTGTCGAATTTAAACCCAACTCTTTAAGTAGACTGTCGAAATAGTACTTTTTGCAAGTAAATGTGTAATTATTTGAGGCTTTGTCCGCTGGTGTGATGACATAATGTTCTTGGAAGTAGGTAAGCTCTGTGATAACGTCAGGGTCTTTAAATATAGACTCGAATCTGGTGTTCACAGTTGATTTTAATCGGTTAATTCTGGATAAAAGTAACCCTCTGATGGATTTAATCCATTCGGAAAGGGTGTCGAGCTGTACATCCTCTTTCTTTGCCCAACGTCTTGCATGTTCCTCACAAGAGTCCATGATGATTTTGACATTTTGATTCCATGTAAAGGAGATACTTTCTCTGTATTTGGGACCCTTTTTTAACAATTCTCTCAACTTGTCGTTCTTGACTATACTAAGGTCACCAGTAATAACGGGTCCACAAGGAGAGTAGTTGAAATCCGACGAAGAACATTCGCAAGGAAGTGGATGTAGTGAGGGATTACTTAAATCAATACACTGCAAGAATCGTTTGTAATTGTAAATCTTAGATGCAACTGTTGTTGTGTAGCTATAGGAAATACAAGGAGTTTCTTTTCTTTTGAAATATGGTGGGATTTTTTCTGTGACAGTTTTGTGATTCAAAATTTGACCAATATTCAATTTATCAATACCTTTGTTTAATGAAAGGATGGTTTGTTTTCTCCTCTGACTTATCTGATCTAACTGCTTGAAATAAACGAAAAGTAGATATGTCCAAGATGACTCCTTGTAATCTGTATTCTTGGGAACGTGTATCAAACGTATCCATGACTGAGAAGCTCATCTGAAAGACGCCTAGCTCTCAGAATAAAATCCGTATATTTGGTACTTGCTCTGGCATAGCGTATCAACTGAGATATGAACACGCCATAAGCATTCGATGAAGGTATGTTGCTACTCAGAGAAGGAATGTTTGTGAAATTGAAGTCGTCACGTTTGTCATAGAGTGAGGCGTTCATGTTACCATCAGTGTCGTAGGACAACATTGTGTCCAAATGGGATGTTGAATTATTTGTCTCTGTAGTTTCTTTGACTTCAAGCTCCGAAGGATAGATTCTGCTGAGGTAATCCGCGAATTTTGGATTATTGATGGACAACACATCGTCTATGTATCTGTAACTGAAGTTAAAGTTAGAAGCTACGTATCTGTTACTTATGATTTTGTCTGTCTTGTTAAATGACCCCTACGATTTGTGTAATGTGATTTTTTGTCAGTGTTTGTATGTTGATCACCACTATATCTGTTTTCAGAGTTTGTGTTTTAACATGTTTGTGTGTTTGCCTCTTCAAACATACTGCGAGACAACATATTCTTCTTCAGTTTTGCTCGTACCCTGTGAGACAGTCTATGTGAGTCACACAAGTTGTCTCAAAGGCTTCATTATCAAATCAGTAAACGTAATACACCAATCAGCTGTTCGAAATGACCAATCGGAGATATCGTATTAAAGACGCATGTAGCTGTATCTGTGTGGTATACGTTGTAGAATCCAACTTTGGCTTTTTTACAACGGTAGAGAGAGCGCCGGAGTTTATTGGCGTTGATGTTCCTGTAGGGCGGTCTTAAATTTTCCTAGTTTTGGCACGCACGACTGAATCTGGTAGATGGTTCCAGTGTATGCACGTGTCTACGAAAAACGAATTTTGGTATTGTGATGTTCTTCTGCTAGGTATGACTAGTCCTCTGCTATTTGAGAAACAGAAACGAATGAGGCGACAGTGACGGTACTAATCACTAAACTACTTTGTACATGAGGATTAGTCTCAGGCTCGTTCTTTTTTCCCCCAGCGTGTCTATTTCGAGGTCTTTCCTCATTGATGTTATTACTCCCAGGTTTCTACTTTTATAATCTTTCTTTATACATCTTTTCAAGCTTGTCTATGTCCCCTTTGAGATACGTGTTCCAGATGGTGACCCCGTACTCCATGATGGATCGAACAAGTGATATACATGTATATGCTGTTTTTCTACAATGTTCTGGGACATTCTTGAGGTTTCTTCATAGAAAGCCTAAGGTGGTACCGGTATTTGCTTTTTGCTGATGTTATTTATGTGGAGATTCCATTTGAGATCATTAGATATTTCCAAGCCGAGGTACGGGTTGCTTTGTGCTTCTTGTAATATATTGTTGTTCAGCAGATACAATTTGATGATTTCATATTTATTGACATTACGTAGCATTTTTTTGCGTTAAATCTCATGCCCCGCTTATTTGCCCAGTCTTCTAGAAGTTTGATGTCGTTTTGAAGTATTTGTTGGTCACTGCTGTTCTTAATGGTTCTATATAGAACACAATCGTCAGCAAATAAGCAAACATATGAGTTGACAGCATCTGAAAGATCGTTAATGTGGCATCAGAACATTATCAGACCGAGGACTGTTCCCTGTGGTACCCCGGAGTCTACTGATGTTCTTCTGATTCGGTCCCTTCAACTGTGAATGTCATTTTCCTTGTTGTTAAGAAATTGTTAAGCCAGGTGTGGAATGGTCCTTGAGTGCCACATTGATGAAGGTTGTGGAGTAATTTGTCATTGGGGACGGTGTCGAAAGCTTTTGAGAAGTCTAATATGGCTATGTCTACTTGATGGGATTTGTCTTGCTCTATGAGAAAGTCGTTGATTGTTGTCAGGAGGTGTGTTTCACATGAGTATTCCGATCGGAAGCCGTGATTTAAGTTGGTAAGTATTTTGTTAGATTCCAGGTGTTTCATGGGATGTCTGCAGATTAATATGTTCTAGGATCTTGCACGTAACTGATGTTAAAGAGACTGGCCTATAGTTTTCAGGAAGGTGTTTATCCCCTTTTTTAAAGGTGCTAGATATATTTGCATCTCTCCAGTCCTTTTGTAGTTCTGTCATTTGCTAACTTTCAATTCTGAATCATTTAAAGTGAGCACATGACAAAGTTAGCAAATGACAGTTCCCCTGTATCGATTGATTTTTGCAGTATGATTTTCAGTATTGGTGCTAATTTGGTTGAACATTCTTGCAGTATGCGATTTGGTATGTTGTCCGGTCCTGAAGATTTAGATGGGTTGACTTTCTTTAATAGTTTTTCGAGGTCTTTCTGGTCGATTTTGATTGGTGTGATGGTGCTTTTGGACTTAATCCTTGTTTCTGGCATGTCCCCTTTTGATGATTTTGTGAAGACATATTTGAAATGTTTGAGTAGTAATTCTGCCTTTCCTTTGCTATCATATACATGTATTAGAGTTGTTCTTTATTTGAGTGCTGCTATTCCGTTTGAATCCTTCCTTTTTGATTTAACATAATTCCAAAATGGTTTATTGTTGTTATTCTGCAATCCCTCGATTGTGTTTGAATTTACGTACTCCCACTCTGCTCGTCTGAGAGATCTATTACATTCATTTTAGTATGCTCTGTAGTTTGACCATTTCCTAGTTTTCCTGGCCTGTTGTAGAACCTTTGTTTCCCTTTCAACATTTTTGTTTGTGTTTATGTTTAATCCACGGTATGATCTTCCTTGATCTTATCTCTTTGTTTGCGTCCATAGTTTTGAAAAGTTCTGCTTTGAATGCTGACCACAGTTGTTGTACCGAGTCTTTCTTTTGGTTGTTAGCTTCTAGTGTCATTTGAAGTTGCTCTAGGTCTTTATTGACATTTTCCCATTTTGCTTTACTATATACATAGCACTTTGTGGTTGGTGTTCGGTTGTAGCGCACCTTTGTATCCATATCTGTTATTACAGTGTCGTGATCTGATATGCCTGGTTCATGTCTGGACGAGTTTACTAAGCTTGGGTTGGAAACAAAGACAAAGTCCAAAAGGTTATCCTCTCTTGTGGGATATTCATGGTTTTGAGTGAGATTATTTGCATTCATGACGTTTGCGAGCCCTTGCTGTATTTCTCTTTCTGGTCCTTTTGCTGTTTCTAAGTTCCAATCTGTGTCTGGGCAGTTGAAGTCTCCAGTGATTATATTGTTAGTGATGTTGTTTAGATCGATTATGTCCAATGACTTCTTAAGTTCGTCAAGGTGTTTCTGTTCTCTATGTGGCACATAGTACGAGCCAATATTATTCTTTCTTTCTATAGGGCGGGAGGACCCTTATTTCACGAAGGAACACTCGGATTCAAACAAAAAGTATACCGAAGACAATATCAACCGGATTCTTGAGGTTTTGATTGACAACATTTTTGTGGTGTTTGGAGGATGCGTATTCCAGCAAATACTAGTAGTTGGCATCCCAATGAGTACCTATTGCGCACCACTGTTTCGGACTTATCTTTATATTCATACGAAGCTGATTTCATCCAGACCTTACTCTCGACTGGACGAAAACACCTCGCATCTCAGTTCAATTTTACCTTCAGATAATGGATGACGTGTTGCGAATCAATAATCCGATCTTTAGGGATCGTCTACATGAAATTTATCCTATGAACTAGAGATCAAGGAAACAACCGAGAGTAACAGATCAGCTTCCTACTTGAGTATGCTTCTATCTTTCGACGCAAACAGCCATTTGAAGACATCTCTGTATGACAAACGTGATGATTCCAGCTTCCACATAACTAACTTCCCTTTCATGAGTAGCAGCATTCCGTCTTCTCCTGCTTATGGTGTTTTTGTGTCTCAGCTGATACGGTACGTGTTCCAAATATGAAGATTTCATCGTTACAGCCAGACGGATTGCAAGTAAGATTATATTACACAACGGCTGAAATCATCTTTGAGGAAGTTCTTCGATCGCTAGGGGGATATAATAAAAGTATATCAGATCCCCCTTTCCAGAACGATCAGTGACATTCTGGATTGCGATTAAATGACTGTCATTATCCATCAAACAAGACATATTGACCTGATTTACAAGTACATCAATATGTACATCGAAACAATCACCGAATTTGACAAGTTTTCATGGAGCTGTTGCGAAGGGTGTTGCATGCAATGAGGAGACGCTGACTCTCCTGGTCTCACTTCGGAATGTTATTCATTCAGAGGTTCGCAACCGTTCCAATGGAAATTCTAATGACTTTGCCTTGCCTTCTCGACTTGGAGAACTGAATAACTGATACTTCTTTGATGATTATCTCTATGTTGGCCATCACGTTCTGTGTAGTTTGCTGTCGGTGTCTTTACATTTTGTATGTTTGTCTGTATGTAAGTTGGGCACCACGATCTGTGTTACAAGTATTTATTGTCCGTACTGTGATATTCTTTTGTTTCAGCAAGTCTGTACCATTTGTCATCAGTGTCTTAATGTGATTTTGTTGTTGATTGGTCCACATTTTGATCACATCGATCTATTTTGCCGTACTTTGTTACTGTATCACAAGTATGATCACAGTGCTGGTGTGTAAGTCAGTTGATCACAAGTATATTTTTTTGTCTTTCCTGTTTGAACGTCGGATTTGTCATTTGTTGTCAAGGTCTTAATTATTTTGCGGGTTTTTTTTTTCACCACGTGTATCTGTTCAATTGTCAAAACGAAGCTGTGTTTTATTGTCATCAGTATTTTCAATTCTCTTCTATATTCTTCTGTCTACACGATATTCACCACGATCTTTCCTGTCATCTGTTGTGTTTTAACGTTATTTTGGGTGCATCCGAGTCTGCACGTCGATCAAACGTACTTGTGTTGTCGTTGTTAACATTTGTTGCATGTTTATGTTCTTATAGTTGTTGGTGTGTCAGTACGTTGGTCGTACCGATCTGTGTTGTCAGTATTTTAGTGTTTTTTTTTACAGCGGTTTGCAGTCTGTACACTGATGTAAGAATGGTCATTTTCTTGTAGCGCTATCTATGTCTGTTGATTGCAGCGGTCGTTTGCTTTTAAGCACTACGTTCTATTTATTGTAATTTTTGGGTTTTAAACATTTACAACTTTATCTGCTTTGAACGGTAACATGTGAATGTCACAGGTCGCCATTTAATGCAAAAAAGTCAAGTTTGTCATACATGTGTACTGCCATGGATATGATAACGTCATGATGTATTTTGACCATTTATCTCTTGGTTGATGAAACTATCCACTAGCCATATACAACCTTGATATTTTTGTATTATTGTCCTTTCTTTATTTGTTTGTCTTTTTGATCGTCTGTTTTATTCCTACTTATTATCTTTCATTCATCAAGTCTGTCTATCCATATGTCTGTTTATCTGATCATATTTTTGTGTGTCTCATTAAGAATCTGTTTTTAACATGTCGTGCTGTCTCTGTCCGTACGTCCTATCATAGTTCGTCTAATTATACGTACTCGGTGGAGAGAGACGGGTTGTTAAGCCGAATAGACTCTAAAAACGGGATATAAGGCAACTTTCTGCACGCGTCTCGCTGTACGCACGCGTCTCGCTGTACGCAACAAAGTCCTGTTGGAGACCCCCCCCCCCCCACCTTTATCTTACAGAGAAATAATTGCAAACCTCGAATCGTGATTGACCAGGAAGTCTGTCTTTCTTGCGTAATAGATAATTTGTTTTTATACAGTTTGGGAGAAATTCAATTATTGTACAACTTGTATTAATAGTAAAAACAAAAGCAACCAGTCAACAAAACCACGCAATACAAAGTTACAATAATGAATTCATCATAACATGTGTCTGACATAAAAGGAATGCTTGATAAAGACAATTACAGAGTGGGATGGATTTATAAATGACTAAATTTCATATTTAGGCCATGGTAAGAAACTATTTTGTTTCACGTCCTCTAGAATGTACCTTTTTTGAGGATCGTACAGAAAAAACCGCACACAAACATACAATTTGCTTTCCAAATATAAAAAAAATGAAATGAAACAAAATCCATTTGAAATATCTAAAAGAATCCACCTCAATATATCAAAATATAATACTTGTGGGCATTATTTTTAATATAACCCAGTTCACTTGGAAAAACAAAATCCATTTTATTTTCAATGATAATTTATGCGTGTGTTTTGTCTGACGGAAGGAAGGGTACCTTTCAGTAAATTCAAAACATTTTTTTTTAATAAACCAGACACGTAATACGGCTAGTAAACCCTCATCAGTTGTACTTTATGCCATAGTGTACTACGGCCGTATTTTAAAATATTAATGATACAAAATAAAAAGACTGCCTAAAATAAATAAAAGAAAAATCATCCTCATGTGATATATGTAATTCAACAAACATGCTGTAGATGGTCATCGTCAGTTATGTATTTCAATTAATATGAACTGTTCTTCTAGTTCAAGGGCCTGGAATGTTTCACAAATAACGCATTATTTCGTGAAAGAGACATTGGTAATTGCATCAAAATTTATATTGATAAAGAGTGTTTTTCATCGGATTCAATTAGATGGCGATCTATATTAATTTATTTTATAAATTAAATATATGTTACTTCCCGATAAGTGATAATCAAGTTTATTGATTTTGCAGGGTCTCTACAAATCGCGGCCATCTGTTTCATCTCACGAGTGACGTCACCTCCCGTAAAGGGTATGATAAACTTTATAAAGGACCGAGGACGACAGTCAAGAACAAATTACTAATTAACTTATGAATCTTTACCAAAATATTGGAAATATGGAAGAAATAATATAGAATTAGCCTTGACTGATAACGAAGAGTTATCGATTGGCCCTTGAACTGCGATTTCTTTCTTTTGTCTAGAAAATTTTAAAGGTTTTCTTTTAAGAAGAGTAAGTTGTACAAGATATGAAATAAGTCTAATTCATGACTATAACTACCAACAACGCAAAAAATGCATATTACCTTCAAGGAATGTTCAATACAACTGCTAACTTCTTCACAATTGAAATAATTTAAAATGAATAACAAAATAAGACAAAATAATTTAAAAGATTCAGTCAAAATGATATCTAGCAATACAATATTATCCCAACTCCTGTAAATTTCTTGCAATCTGATTGGTCGAGAGGAACCGAATATTATGTTGTATTATATTACTGACAGGATATTACTTTAATATCAAGATACATTATCAAACTGAACAACAAAGTAAAATCACAACAAGAAATAATGAATAGATACAACAACAAGACAACACAACAAAGGAACAACACTCAATCAGTGTTTAACAACTGTTAAACTTAAACTAGCGATGACACAATCTTCAGTAGTCGCGGTGATCGATAATTTCACTATTCTTCTCTTCTGGAAAGAGAAGAAAAGCGGACCGATCACCGCGAGTATAGAGAAGATGCAATAACACCTTTAATACAATATTAACATAACAGCGGAACAACATACCCTATTAAACTTGACAACAAACCTAATATCATTACAACAAAACTGATATCATTACAACACAAAACTGATATCATTACAACACAAAACTGATATTATTACAACACAAAACTGATATCATTACAACACAAAACTGAAATCATTACAACAAAACTGATATTATTACAACACAAAACTGATATCATTACAATAAAACTGATATCATTACAACACAAAACTTCTGACTTTACACAATCTTCTAGCAATAAGCAAGCACTTCTGTCATTTGCTAACTTTCAATTCTGAATAATTTAAAGTGAGCACATGACACTACTGTAACTAAAATCAAACTGAAATCAGAATACTGTTACTAGCAACGTTTCTGTTATAAGGACGACGCATTTATAGTATTTAGATTATCATAGATCACCAGAACAACATATCTACCAGCAGTAACACTGTCATCTGTATGAACAAAATAACAGAAATTATAACTTTATATGTAAACATTATCAATAACGGAAGCATTCAAACTTTGAACCTCCAAATGAAAGCGGAAAATGTAGAAGTAAACCACAAATTGACTTAAAATCTAATGTTATTTACGATTATATAAAGAAGCAACTGAACATTGTCATGCAGCCTTGTCATAGATGCTGCATCCACAAGTGGTAAATACTTATCCTTATCTGGAACTTTTTAAGCTGACAAATTGCGACCAAAAAAAAAAGGGATTTCTAAAACAAAAAGATCAAAACAGCCAACTTATCTAGTAGAGGATACCACCCTGACTATTTCATAATGACCTCTGAACATCCGCGACATTTTACTGATCGATCGTAACATTATACTCAATTTCTCCATATTCTGACACGCTAGATCGCTACATGGATAGTGTTATTAATGTTTAATCTATAGAAACTAATTAGAGGTCTCCGTGTGAAGAACAAGAGCTCTTATATTTCACTACAAGCTTCTTCTTCTTACGTTGCTGTTGTCATCGGACACAATGCCGGGATCGGCATGACTACTCCGTCACCACGTTGTGACAAAGTGCGCACTCTCAGAAACCCGATCGAGGCTTCATTCGGTATTAAAAATTAAATAACGAAATTTTGCGATAAACTATTGAGCATTATCTGAAGTGTGTAGCACTTAAGGGTTTGAAATTACACACACAAATACTCAATCTAGCAGGGATTTCACTAGATCTTGAATAATATATACGCGAGACGCCCCCTATGATTTACAACCAGTTTCATTTTATATCGAGACAATGTAATAGGAAAATGGAATCTTTTACCGGTAATTGTTTACATGTAAATGTCTCCATTACCATGCACAATAAATAGGTTATTACGAATTTATATGTTAATTTAGCTGTAGAGTCCTTCTATTCTGTCATATTGCTAATGGAAAAGCTAGTCTCAGATCCAATATTGCATCCGAGATAATTTAGTACTCGTTTTAATTTGTTTTCACCAATAACGTTGTGATGTTATGACGGAGCACGGATGTTAGATTGACTGAAATGTCCACACAATTTTCCTTGTCCCCACAAACTACCAGTATCTGTGTATATTATTAGCTTTCTGAGGTTAAGTCATGAATTGTTAGCTTGCTTCCGTTCCTGTTGTTTCTATATACAGATCTTGTATGCTATCTTTAATCTGATTTTACGATATCCTCCCCATTCATAACCCTTCATATTTCGTTTCAGAGTTTGCAAAACTTACACTTAATTGGTGGACAACAAAATATATAAAAGCACCAAAACGTCACAATTCTGTCCCTATTAACATTTTAAATATATTTTGTTCTATACTCGGGTTATAATTTTTGACGTCAAGGGAATCTGTGCATTTAGACAATTATGGAGTTTTCGAGGATCTATAGAAACTTATGCTCAGTTTTCATAAGAAGCCTTTTTCTAAACATTTCACCGAGATTTAGAATCGAATCAATGTGCAGAACATGTATACCCGAATATCGAATCAAAACGGATATGCCAATTACATAAAGCAATCATCGTTTCTAATCAACAAAATGAACACCGTTGCTAAACGACAAAATAAATGTCGATGTGACACAATACAACAAAATGAACATCATTATTAAACAAAAAATGAACAATATTATGGCACAATGCAACAAAGAAAACATTGTTATTAAAGAACAAGAACAAAATGAACATCTTTGTGACGCAATACAACAAAGAGAACATTGTTGTTAAGGAACAAATTGAACAATGTTGTGACACAATACAACAAAGAGAACATTGTTATTAAACAACAAAATGAACAATGTTGTGACACAATACAACAAAGAGAACATCCTCTTTAAACAACAAACTGAACATCTTTGTGACTAGAAGAACATTGTTAAACAACAAAATGAAAATTGTTGTTACACAACAAAGCGTTCTTAAACAAAATTAACAACGCTCCGACACAATACAACAAAATGAACATAGTTATGACACTACAGCACAAAAGAACATCGTCGCTAAACAACAAAATTAACACCGTTGTGATAAAATACCACGAAAAGAAAATCGTTTTTGAACAACAAAATGAACATCGTTTGACACAACACAACAAAAGAACAGCGTTGTTAAAGAACACGGGAGTGGCATAATACAAAAAAGACGAACATTGTAGCCTGGTACCCGGTGGTCCAATCATGTGTTTGTACTTCTTTAGGACTCGTGTACCAGGATACGAACATCGACTAGATGAATTCCACAAAAAAAAAAAAAGAACATCGTTATGACATAATACCGCAACACGAAAATAGTTCTCATATTTTATAAATGTCTTATGATATAGTAAAAACAATGTGTCTCAAAATATTTCAATCCAGGTAAACAAAGAAACGTGGTTATTGTTTTTACAATATTATATATAAGTCATGTTATCAGACCAATTTGATATATCAATTTGAATATTGACAGAAATTTTCATTAAATATTACGCCAAGGAAGATGATATTTCAAGATTTAGTGGACACACGATACACTCTATACAAGTCTATGTATGACTGCATTTCTCGTTTCTTTGTACAAATAGGCATAGTCGGAAGCTATATTACAATTCAATAAAGTAGATTACATAATATTCAATAAGTCAGATGATAATAAATGGAAACGGTTTTTGTTTCAATTACGTAAATGGGCTTTGTTCGGTTTTTCCTTTTCGACATAATGAAAGTATATCATTATCTGAAATAACATGTACATAGCTTCTAATGTAAATGAGAGGAATACACACAAAAGTTTAACTCCAGGGAATTATTTGTATACATAATTATTCAATATATGAGCGCATTCAGATAATAGTTCTCATGTATAGAGATAATGATTGTACTTTTATCAAAATTAAAAATAGCAGATATATAAGGAATGGTACTATTCAAAATTTTGGTTTTATGATTCCTTGTTAACTTTGACCAAGGAGTCCAATATCAATGGCTAAGGACTTGGAAAAATCACAAAAGTGAAAAACTGAAAATGTATATTAAGAAATATTAATATTGAATTGAAAGCATACAAAAAAATACATGTAATACTGAATGTTATTAAGGTGAAAATTACTTTGAATGTTAAATGCACAATGTATATTTGACCACGGATATCACTATACTGACAGCGTATATGTTCATTTTTGGCTGTCGATTAATTTTTGCGATTTTCAGGTGAGATGTATTCGCAAAAATTGAAATATTAAAAAAACTGAAGGTTGAAAAAATCTGTACAATCTAGTTTGTTGACAATGGAGATTAAAAGACACATGTGAATGTAGGAGAAAATGAATACATATATTTGTCAAAGGATATTATCATGTAAATGTCCTTTGCGGGTACCAAATGGACTCTTTTTCTGGAAATGAAACGAGTCGTGCCTGTAACTGAGAGTTTATAGATTTTAGAAGTATGCGGCTACCTATAGGCATTTACTGATGTGTAAACGATACATATATGTTTAAAATAAATTTCATAAATTATTGATAGAATAGGGAAAATACCCAAGATAAGACGGGTCATGTAGTGACTATGGCAGAACACACACACAGTTGCTTCAAACAGTGGATACGGAGTAAGAAAGCAACAACAAGAAAAGTCAGTGAGAACACACAAAATGGACCAACAGACACATAAAAAAAAACAAAGACAGAAAGAAACATGGAGGAAAATACAGAAGATCACGGAGGAAAACATAGAGAAACACGAAGGAAAACACAGAGAATAAGGAAGGAAAACACAGAGAAACACGAAGGAAAACACAAAGAAACACGGAGAAAAACACAGAGAAACATGAAGGAAAACACCGAGAAACACGGAGGAAAACACAAAGAAACACGGAGGAAAATACAAAGAAACACAGAGGAAAACATAGAGAAACACGAAGGAAAAAACAGAGAAACACGGAGGAAAACAGAGAGAAACACGGAGAAAAACACAGAGAAACACGGACGAAAAACACAGAGAAGCATGGAAGAAAACACAGAAAATCACGGAGGAAAACATAGAGAAACAAGAAGGAAAACACAGAGAAACACGAAGGAAAACACAGAGAAACACGAAGGAAAACACAAAGAAACACGGAGGAAAACACAGAGAAACACGAAGGAAAGCACAGAGAAACACGGAGGAAAACAAAGAGAAACACGAAGGAGAACACAGAGAAACACGGAGGAAAACACAGAGAAACACGAAGGAAAACATAGAGAAACACGAAGGAAAACACAGAGAGACACGGAGGAAATACAGAGAAGCACGGAGGAAAACATAGAGAAACACGAAGGAAAACACAGAGAAACACGGAGGAAAACAGAGAGAAACAAGGAGGAAAAACACAGAGAAGCATGGAGGAAAACACAGAAAATCACGGAGGAAAACATAGAGAAACACGAAGGAAAACACAGAGAAACACGAAGGAAAACACAGAGAAACACGAAGGAAAACACAAAGAAACACGGCGGAAAAAACAGAGAAACACGGAGGAAAAACATAGAGAAGCATGGAGGAAAATACAGAAAATCACGGAGAAAAACATAGAGAAACACGAAGGAAAACACAGAGAAACACGAAGGAAAATACAGAGAAACACGAAGGAAAACACAAAGAAACACGGCGGAAACCATTGAGAAACACGAAGGAAAACACAGAGAAACACAGAGGAAAACAGAGAGAAACAAGGAGGGAAAAAACCAGAGAAACACGGAAGAAAAACACAGAGAAGCATGGAGGAAAACACAGAAAATCTTGGAGGAAAACATAGAGAAACACGAAGGAAAACACAGAGAAACACGAAGGAAAACACAGAGAAACACCAAGGAAAACACAAAGAAACACGGAGGAAAACATAGAGAAACACGAAGGAAAAAACAGAGAAACACGGAGGAAAACACAGAGAAATAAGGAGGAAAACACATTGAAAAACGAAGGAAAGCACAGAGAAACACTGAGGAAAACAAAGAGAAACACGAAGGAAAACACAGAGAAGCATGGGGGAAAACATAGAGAAACACGAAGGAAAAGAAAGAGAAACACGAAGGAAAACACAGAGAAACACGGAGGAAAACAGAGAGAAATACGGAGGAAAACACAGAGAAACATGGAGGAAAACATAGAGAAACACGGAGAAAAACACAGAAAATCAAGGAGGAAAACATAGAGAAACACGAAAGAAAACACAGAGAAACATGGAGGAAAACACAGAGAAGCACGGAGGAAAACAAAGAGAAACACGAAGGAAAACACAAAGAAACACGAAGGAAAACACAAGAGGCACGGAGGAAAACATAGAGAAACACGGAGGAAAACACAGAGAAACACGAAGGAGAACACAGAGAAACACGGAGGAAAACACAGAGAAACACGAAGGAAAACATAGAGAAACACGAAGGAAAACACAGAGAGACACGGAGGAAATACAGAGAAGCACGGAGGAAAACATAGAGAAACACGAAGGAAAACACAGAGAAACACGGAGGAAAACAGAGAGAAACAAGGAGGAAAAACACAGAGAAGCATGGAGGAAAACACAGAAAATCACGGAGGAAAACATAGAGAAACACGAAGGAAAACACAGAGAAACACGAAGGAAAACACAGAGAAACACGAAGGAAAACACAAAGAAACACGGCGGAAAAAACAGAGAAACACGGAGGAAAAACATAGAGAAGCATGGAGGAAAATACAGAAAATCACGGAGAAAAACATAGAGAAACACGAAGGAAAACTCAGAGAAACACGAAGGAAAATACAGAGAAACACGAAGGAAAACACAAAGAAACACGGCGGAAACCATTGAGAAACACGAAGGAAAACACAGAGAAACACGAAGGAAAACACAGAGAAACAAGGAGGGAAAAAACCAGAGAAACACCAAGGAAAACACAAAGAAACACGGAGGAAAACATAGAGAAACACGAAGGAAAAAACAGAGAAACACGGAGGAAAACACAGAGAAATAAGGAGGAAAACACATTGAAAAACGAAGGAAAGCACAGAGAAACACTGAGGAAAACAAAGAGAAACACGAAGGAAAACACAGAGAAGCATGGGGGAAAACATAGAGAAACACGAAGGAAAAGAAAGAGAAACACGAAGGAAAACACAGAGAAACACGGAGGAAAACAGAGAGAAATACGGAGGAAAACACAGAGAAACATGGAGGAAAACATAGAGAAACACGGAGAAAAACACAGAAAATCAAGGAGGAAAACATAGAGAAACACGAAAGAAAACACAGAGAAACATGGAGGAAAACACAGAGAAGCACGGAGGAAAACAAAGAGAAACACGAAGGAAAACACAAAGAAACACGAAGGAAAACACAAGAGGCACGGAGGAAAACATAGAGAAACACGGAGGAAAACACAGAGAAACACGGAGGAAAACATAGAGAAACACGGAGGAAAAACACAGAGAAACATGGAGGAAAACACAGAGAAACACGGAGGAAACATACAGAGAAAAAACGGAGGAAAACACAGAGGAACGTGGAGGAAAACACAGAGAAACATGGAGGAAAATACGGAGAAAAGCTCATAGACCGATGTGTATCCGGAAACACAACTCTTCCACTCGTGCGGATATATAATATATAGGTATCCAAAGATGCACATATAAATATGCAAAACGTTGGTAAAGATATCTGAATGAAAATCATATATACTGATGGTGTGTTGAATGATGGTATTTGCAATAGTACCTTATCAATTTTTCGCGAGTATGAAATTTCGCGATTTAAAATTAGAACATGATGCATTTTACGTGAATATTAAAAAGATGATTATGCATTTAATTTAAATAAGTGGGGTGTATTGTCCATGCCATTACGGTCAGAGGGTAACTGAATATGCACTAAAAAAAATGGCAAAAACTTATTTTAATGTTCTCAATAACGGATATTTCTGCTAATATATGTACAATACATGCATACCAAAATTAATCAAGACATTTTTTTTTTATAAAATCTGTACCGAAAAGGTCAGAAAGTGACAGTATATCTAACACGAATTTCGACATTTGTTTATATTGATCTTAACCATAATTTGACCAAAATTCCGATACCCTGCAATAACGGGAAAACAATCTTCAAAACCAGAAGGAGTGAAATCAAAGAGTATAAGATCATTATTAAATAAGTATGTAATTTCAGCGGATGAAGTAAATTTTCTCAGAATACCCACAAATTGTGGACTTGAGTCTTGTTGATCCCATTAAGGAATTCTCTGTTGAGATTGCCTGATGATTATATGAACGGATTCACTAAAACGATGTGATACTGTCATCTAATGTTTTCAGTGCCATTATGGAAACGAGTCCAGATATGATCTTTAATTTTGTAAAACGGTTTCATCTAACGATCCCGAATCTAGTAATGGACCCACTCTGTTCAGTCTATGATCTTATCGCTTCGAAGGATTAATTTTGCACATTGTTGGTTTCCGTTTTCGCATTAAAAACCTTCATGTTCTAATTTTTGGAAACACGATCGTGAGAGAGACCTGTCAATAACAAATGTTAGAAATTAAGTTTTGGCCCGGATAGAACGGTAAGGTGTCAAATTACTAGTTTTACTCCAGCAAATCTTTATGTATATCGCCAGACATATATGGTCTTAGACGATGTCATCATAGACAGATTTTGTTACTAGATATAACAAGACTGTTAAGTGAAACATAAACATCGGTCTGCGCACTCAGTCTCCCTTTTTTCAACAAGTGTTAAAGTTTCTTAGATATATCGATGTCAAAAGTCCGTATATATTATTATGAAACTCAGAATGGAAAGAGTCTTCATGATAGATATATTACAGATACCATTTAAATTTACATACATATTGAATAAAAACCGAAAGAATGGTCGAACGAACTGACGTGTACATATTTCAGTTCCACTGTTGATTTTTTTACATGGAAAAGTCGAATGAAAAAAAAAAAACAACAAACAAACAAACAAACAAACAAAAAAAAAAAAAAAAAAAAAAAAAAAAAAAGAGCATATACAAACACAATGAAACATATTACAAAAACAACTTGATATAGGGCATAGTGAGCAAATAAATGATAGATTGTACAATTTGAAAACTGAACTGGAAAACATAAGAAAACATTACTTAAATGGATTACTATTAGAAACAGGTGCTAAAAAGGTAGAGGACGGTGAGAAACCAATAAAACATTTCTGCAATTTAGAAAAGAGAAATTATGTTAACAAAAAAAAAAACAACAAACAAACCATAAACCAAAAACAAAATCAAAAACAAAAACAAAAAAAAACAAAAAAACAAAAAAACAAAACAGAACAAAACAAAACAAAACAGAACAGAACAAAACAAAACAAACAGTCACAAAACTTTTAAACCCTATTGGTATTGAGACACAACATATTAAAAGCAAATTTTAGAAGAAATGAAGCACTTTTATGAAAACCTATATAATTGTAGGGACAATTCATTAGAAAGAAGGGAGGAGATCTCCAACAAGACCCCGTTGCAGCATCAACAGTAAAACACCAAAACACCCGATGCAAAAACACAAAAGACGAGTACAGCACGAGACGGAAAAGAGACACACGACATGTAAACATCAAACACAAAAGACTACACATAAACCGACGAGACCAATGGGTAACTGGTGCCGACTTGAGACGGCCATCTGTCACGCAAGTAGCAAATGGTATGGTTATCCTGGATTACGTGCGCACAACCCTCTCACTTCTCCAATTACCCAGAGGTCTCGGAGAACGTACAATTGTGGTGTAAAACAACCTCTTCAGTCAGAGTGCAAGTCTCAAGGATACGCTTGTACAAGACTGTAGATTGGTCAAGTACCAAGCCTAGTGTCCGTCTGGTGACATTAGGATAATATCCACGGTATAAACGGCGTTTGATGATTCTGACGCATTTTCGATGGTTATGCTGCCTACCTTTGATCCTTTTTATTTTGTTTATCATATCACCATAAAAGACAGGTTGTGTAATACCCATAGTAATGTACTCTGTTGCATGTATAGATCCGAATTTTAAAAGAAGTTGACTGTAATTTTTGTAAAATTTCCAGAAAGTCTTAACTAGTTTATGAAAGTGGAAACCTTGACCTAAAAGTTTTTTGGTAATTTGTAAATTTCTACTGTGAAAATCCAAAATATCAGTACATGCTCTAGCGTACCGGATGAGCTGTGATATGTAAATGCCGTATAACGGTAATCTCGGAACATCACCGTCAAGCCAAGGGAAATTTACTATGTTGAATCCAAAATCATCCCTTTTGTCATATACACTTGTATGAATCTTTCCGTTTACAATTTTGATATTTAGGTCCAAAAAGGGTGTTTCTGTATTTGAAAGGTTTGCCTTGTTAAGGGTTAATTCTTGTGGATAAATTTCATTCATATATAATTCAAAAGCAGGATTGTCAATGGTTAGAATATCATCGAGATACCTAGAAGTATTATTGAAACATTTCAGCTCATCAAATTTTCTTTGCTTTTGAAGATTTTGGATAAATTCTTTTTCATAAGTGTATGAAAATAAATCTGCAACAAGAGGCGCACAGTTAGTACCCATAGGAATTCCTACAACCTGCTTGTATAGATCCTCACCAAATCTAACATAAATATTGTCCAAGAGGAAGGACAAGGCATTACACAGGTCACTACATGTCCATGATTTGTATGATTTGTAGTCTGTCGAGGAAAAGAAACCCTTCGATTCAGATGTACAAATGTAAGTTTTTCGCTCTCGATCAAAACACCATTTAATGAGATTAGATAATCGATCATTAATTTTGTCATGAGGAAGTGTGGTGTACATATTAGAGAAGTCGTATGAAGAAATCGTATTGGCTTGGAAATTTCCAGATTTCATTTTTTCAATCACATCCCCTGAATTCTTAATAGACCAAAATAAATTTACATCGTTCCTGTTTAGAACCGTTTCACAATATCTAGTTATGTGTTCTTTAACAGCAGTAAGTGCTGACGTCAGATTTCTAGACAAAATTGTAGTGGAGCAGTTACTAGAATTAGCAATAAATCGAAATTTGTAAGGAGACTTGTGCAGTTTCGGTATGCAATATAGTGTTGGGAGATCCAATTTATAAATAGAGATATTGAATGAAGACAGTTCACTGTTATGCTTGCCTAAAATGTTAGATGCACTTTCATTGCTTTTGATATATGTATTAGTAGACGAAAGTTCCGAAATCAAAGTTGATATGTAGTAACGTTTTCAAATGATAATGGTGTTGTTGGCTGCTTTATCAGCTGGTGCAAAGACATATTTTTCATGTAATTTACTTAGTTTTGGATTTGAAATATCTTTCTGATTTGGAACGTGGATTTTGAAAAAGATGAAAGTTTTTATGGAAGTTATCTATTCGAATTTCCGTTATATCTAAAATGAGGTTTTTCCAGTCATTCAGAGCATGCGGTTCGACTCCTTCTGATTTACACCATCTTTTCGTATAATTATCTAAGGCTTCCGTAAGCACTTCACGGCATTTGACAAAATCTATCTTGGATGGGATTCTATACTTAGGTCCTTTTTTAAGAAGACCACGGAGCTGTCTGTCTTGGATAATTGAAAAGTCACCTGTAACAACATGGCCAGCTGGTTTGTAGAGATATTTAGAAGTTGTACATTCTCAAGAAGCAGGACACGATTCAAGTATGTCAGGATCCGTTGTAACTTTATTATAGTTAAAAACAAAGTTTCGAATAGGTTTCTTGTACTTATAACAAATAAGAGGTGGCTCTAAATTTTCAAAAATATTGAGGAATGGTTCTTTGTACGCGATGATCCCGAAAAATATTAGAGATGTTTAGAAGATCAAAACCTTTGTTAATAAACGGGATTTTTATGAATCGTCTTTTCGGTGAGGTGTTTTTCACAACAGGATAAAGTTTATACTGTGCGAATGAGACAATGATATTAAGTCTGAAGAAGATATAAACTTGCATGAACTATATTTGAAGACTTTGAAATTTCTGTAATATGTAATGAACACAAAGCTAGAGTTGATCAAGATATAACAAAAGCTGAAATTCTGGAAGTCTTAAAGAAATCTTTAAATAATAAACCCCCCGGGACAGATGGTTTTTCAATATATTTTTACAAGTTTAATTCTCGTAAGAGATTGATGTTATTCTTAAGGAAGTGATAGTTTCAATAATAATTTCAAAGAATATTCATTTCTGAATAACAATCAACTCCTTAAAGGCCGACGGGGGACTACATAAGGGGACAGGTAAATTTTCTGTCATTTCCTCACTGACCACTATATAGGGTTAACATCTCTTATTGGCATCTGATTGGTTCCCGATAATCCTTTTACCCCTATAAATTTTTGATTGACAGCTTAAAACAAATGAGACTCGGGTATCTCATTTGCATAATAAAGGGTTACCTGTCGGTTTGTCTTTGATGTAACACGTCGCTCACATACGGTGTTGTCTTCAAAGACGGTATGCCACGCCTATCAAGCTTATGTCACTCAGGTATAACTATAAATGACCGGGTGGTTCCCAACGTTGGCCTTTAAAAGAGAAATTATCCAATTTATAACGAAAATACAAAAAAGTATCGTTATTTACAGATAGAACTGTAAGTGTATTTACGGTCTGCAATGTTGTCGTTTTTCTGCAGCTGTATTGTCCATCAAACGTGGATTTTTGTGATTTGTGTATCATCACTCTGCAATCGTGTAGCTTTACGTAGTTTTGTGTGGTCATCAGACGGGACTTCGAGTAATTATATATAACTGGTCTGCAATATTGTTTTGTGTCCATTTGAAAGGACTTGGTGTAACCTATGGATTATCGGTATGTAATGTTGTTGTTGGCTTTTTATAGTTTCGTGTATCCATCAGACGGTGCTGTAGGTATCTGTAGTGTTGTTGATTTGTTTTAGTTTCGAGTATCCATAGTACTGTGAAGCTTTTTGATTACATGTCTGTAATGTTGTTGTTTTCCATAGTCTTCCGAGATCAGACGTAAATTCGTATGGTTTAAGGGTTATCAGTCTGCAATGTTCATGTATTCTAAGTTTTGTAGGTCCATCAAATGTGAATTTGTGTGGCTTTAGGGTTACCAGGCGGCAATGCTCATGTGTTCATAGTTTTGTAGGTCCATCAGACGTGAATTTGCATGGCATGGATTATCGGTCTTTTTTTTGTTTCTTTCCGTATTTTTTGTGCCTGTTAGACCGAATGTTTGGATAACCGGTTTGCTATTCGTTGTTTTAGTAGTTCTGTAAGGATATCAGGTGGGGATTTGTGCGATTTTTAGGCTATCTGTCCACAATTTCGTTGTTAATTATTTTTGCAGTTTCAAGTGTCCATCAGACGGGACTTGAAGTGACTTTTGGATTAATGATCCACAATATTGTTTTGTTTTATTTTTTGTAGTTTTGTGTGTCAATCGGACGGACATTACATATAGTTCAATTAAAGATTACCTGTCTGATGCTTTTCTAGTGGATTTGTGCGTTCATCAGACATACCATGTGTGACTTTTAGATTAACGATCTGCAAATATTGCGGTTGTTTTTTGTTTTGGTTTGTTTTTCTTCATACAGGTACTTTAGTGTATAAATTTTTGATTATAGGTCTGCAGTGCTGTTTGCTTTGTTTTTATTTTCGTTGATTTTTTGTGTTCATTTATAAGGACTTTTACTAGTATATCATAATCATTAGTCTGCAATGCTTTTCCTTGTACAGTTGTCCTGTAGCATATCATATCCCATCCATTCTCATACATCTTTCGGTATTTTTTTTACATAACTTTCACAGTCTTTGGCTTTGTTTCATTGTTTGAAATGAGGATCGCTGACAAGGGTTAAGTACACGAGGCGTGCGTGTCTGGTCCATGCTGCAAATCTATCTGTTCTTAAATAACTTTAATAAACTTCAATGAACTCCTTAATAAGATTTTTCTATTGAAAATTAATTATAATACATGTTATTTGAATAATATTAAATGTTATTGACATTGCCATGAACAAGTTGAAAATTTCAATATAATGTATATATACATGTATCTGTATTCCATTAAGTTGGATTAATTGAATAAATTGTACTTGAACTAAATGATGCTATGAATTTGAAGACGTGTAATATTTGTGTTTCTATAAGACGGTCTGCAATGTTTCTTTTTTTTGTAGTTTTACGTGTCTGTCTGACGGTCCTGTGTGACTTTTGGACTACCGAGTAGTGTTTTTTTTTTGTAGTTTTACGTGTCTGTCTGACGGTCCTGTGTGGCTTTTGGACTACCGAGTAGTGTCGGGTTTTTTTGTAGTTTTACGTGTCTGTCTGACGGTCCCATGTGGAATTCTGTGGAAACTCGGAAAATTAAGTGCCAGAAAAAGCCAAATCTGGATAATTTTGTATAGTTGGCTTTGATTATGTTCTATTGTTTAGATTGAGGACCGCTGACGAGGGTTAAGTACCCGAAACGTGCAGGTCTGGTCCATGCTGTAAAGTTATCTGCTTTTAAATGATGCTATCGAATTTGAAGACGTTTAACATTTGAAGACGTGTAACAATTGTATGTCTATAAGACGGTTTGCAAAAGTTGTTGTTGTTGTTGTTTTTGTGTGTGCGTAGTTTTACGTGTCTGTCTGACGGTCCTGTGTGGCTTTTGGACTACCGAGTAATTTTGTTGCTTTTTGTAGTTTTACGTGTCTGTCTGACGGTACTGTGTGGTTTTTGGATTACCAAGTAATGTTGGTTTTTTTTTAGTTTTACGTGTCTGTCTGACGGTCCTGTTTGGCTTTTGGACTACCGAGTATTGTTTTTTTTGTAGTTTTACGTGTCTGTCTGACGGTCCTGTGTGGCTTTTGGACTACCGAGTAATTTTGTTGCTTTTTGTAGTTTTACGTGTCTGTCTGACGGTACTGTGTGGTTTTTGGATTACCAAGTAATGTTGGTTTGTTTTTAGTTTTACGTGTCTGTCTGACGGTCCTGTGTGGCTTTTGGACTACCGAGTAATGTTTGGTTTTTGTAGTTTTACGTGTCTGTCTGACGGTCCTGTTTGGCTTTTGGACTACCGAGTAATTTTGTTGCTTTTTGTAGTTTTACGTGTCTGTCTGACGGTCCTGTGTGGCTTTTGGACTACCGAGTAATGTTTGTTTTTTGTAGTTTTACGTGTCTGTCTGACGGTCCTGTGTGACTTTTGGACTACCGAGTAATGTTTTTGTTTTTTTGCAGTTTTACGTGTCTGTCTGACGGTACTGAGTGGTTTTTGGATTACCAAGTACTGTTGTTGTTTTTTTTTTGTAGTTTTACGTGTCTGTCTGACGGTCCTGTGTGACTTTTGGACTATTGAGTAATGTTGTTGTTTTTTGCAGTTTTACGTCTGACGGTACTGAGTGGTTTTTGGACTACCAAGTAATGTTGTTTTTATATTTTTAGTTTTGTGTCTTTATATTATAGACAGAACTGAGTATGTTTTTGATATCTTTTGGTCTGAAATTATATACGTCCTTGATTAAACTTCCATACTTCAAGGACTACGTTCATTCGTACATAAAATACCCATTTGCAAATTAGTTCTACATTCTGGTAACATTCAAATTATTATTTCCTATGTATAAGATAAACGTTATAACAAATACCGGTATTGTATCAGCCGTGACATTGTCGGTGAATTCTCTTTTATATCGGCACTTTCACTGGGTACTCCGTTCATTATGTTAGCCAAGTACAGGCAATATCAGCACTTTCACTGGGTACTCTGTTCATTATGTTAGCCAAGTACAGGCAATATCCGTCGCGTGTCATACATTTGATATCCCCACAGAGAATAATTTGGTTCTCTTGTAATTAGAAAGGTAAATATACCTAATTACAACATATAACCTGCGAGGAAAATCATTAAACAGAGATATTTTGATTTGTATAGTGCCAAGAATTCTGAATTAATTTCCGATACATTTTGTGAATAAGCACTTCTAAATTAGCGTTTAATTTGAGGAAAGTTTCATTATTTCGTGGCGAGGAACTGCTTCATATAATTACTTTAGATATAATGAGTCCGAATTGCCTCTGGATCGATGCAAATGAATTTTGATGGAGAAAGACCGGGAAAATTACCATTGGGACAAAAATAATTGATGGTAGTTTTCCCAATCAAAGATAGTAGGAATTTCATATCCCTTCGGATAGCTATTTATCTCGCTTTTCTGTAAGACGAATAGAAATAAAGCACTATTAGTCGGACTATGCACTAAATTTTGTCTTTATGATTTTGTTGCAATCAACGGTGATTACAGAGGGAAACGAGAATATAAAATAATGAACAGCCCCAGAACACTGGCAAGGTTATCATTTATACAGCGCCTTCAGTTTTGATGTCTTTTCATATAAATGGATCTATAGAGTATATACATTTAATCTATATGGCAACAATTTTAATTCCATACATCAAATTATTAGAATTCTCTATGGAACAAAAAAGATATTTTGATTTATAAAGAATCAAACAGCACATAAATTTTAACCTACGATCTTCGGCGCTTCTTTGCGCAATGAGAAATTCGTCCAAATATGTTATATATATCGACCCCTTTTGTCTTACTTGGACGGCAAAACCAGAGGTATTTAGAGCTCCGGCCACCTTGTATTAGGTGTCTACGGCAGTCTATGGGATCTTCTATGGCAGTTCTCTTTAATTTCACTAAAATGTTGGAGATCGACTGAATATATTGGAAATAGATAAAGGAACTTTTTAAAAATCATTTGGGCTTAAAGTACCAATGATAAAGAATAATTTAGTACCCGAAACATGCAAGTCTGGTGTACCACTGTTAGATTGCTGTACAGAAGAGCCTGTGTTGGACACTTCGGTTCTCTTGCATACAGATTCAGATAGTAGACATTGACCGATACAAATGGCCTTTTCTTCAATTCATCACAATTTAATGACACCCTCTTTATGTAGGTTGATGGGAATCTCGTGGACACGAATGTAACCCGCTTGGTATATATAGAAAGAGGGAACGAATCGAAACTATTTAGTGATCTAAACCTTTATTACATTTCTTTCTATGAGGTACTAGTATCTGATATCTGGTCCTTTCGTCCTGAAGTCAAAACATGTACAGTATGTATAGTATTACGAAGAAGACGATATGATGGGCTTGATTGTCGGTGGCTCAAGATCTCTTTTTAAAGTAAAGTACTGGGTATCAGCGAAATGATTTTGATATTAAATCAGTATTTTCAAATCAGAAAAAATAGCATGATGTCCTTTTGACCTTTCTGTGGTATATTTAGGGACATTGCATTATGCTGTACAAGGGTATCATTCATTAAACCGAATCCCTCAGATATAACGTCAAAGCAATCAAGTCACTCTTCTAAATGAATCGAATTTTTGACATCATATAATCACTGCTGAACAGTTCATTTAAATATTTGTTCAATATGAAGATTAATATTGAAGGCAGCGGTGCCATCGTCTAACGAACTCTCAGAAAGGCGACGCTGATTTGTGAAAGTGGCGCGGTGATTAGGATGAATAACGCCTTGATTCGCTTTTGAAGAAAACAGAATGTATCATTATATTTTCTGTAATTATCCCGAAAGCGAGGCCCCAGCCTGGACGCTAATGGCGGGGAAAATGACGCGAGCATTATTAGACAAGAATTGATTTAAATGAATATGAAAAACGAAGCTGTCATAAAACACCGTGATTGGTTCCTTCTAATGACGCTATAATTTCATTTAGGCGATTGTCCGGACAAAAGTCGTTAAGAATTGGATCTTAGAATGATAGTTAATCATGGTTCATTTTGATCAGTGATGTCGCGGTTTGAAAGTGAAAAATCACCGATTGACACTCCTGGAAGAAAAGAAGTAACTTCAAGTCATAATGAAACTTTATTTGGAGAGCAATTGCTTCCGAAATATTTCGGAATCTAGAAAATAATAAAACAATTTAGCTATAAATTATCAATTACATGAAATATCGGTAATGATGTATGTAACATTTCTTTCTAATATTATACTGGTGTGTCAACTTTGATTTAATTTTTTGAACAAAATTTTAAGATTTCTTTTTTCAATATTCACGATGAAAGTCAATTAGATTCTGTGCTTGAAATTCACTTGAATAAGCATATACGAATGATGTATGTAACATTTCTTTCTAATATTATACTGGTGTGTCAACTTTGATTTAATTTTTTGAACAAAATTTTAAGATTTCTTTTTTCAATATTCACGATGAAAGTCAATTAGATTCTGTGCTTGAAATTCACTTGAATAAGCATATACGAATTTTTCAGAATCATTACTTACAATCCTGTTACAATTTTAAGTTAATTTCCCCTTTCCTGTAATTTCAGGTATACACGCATGCCAGTTTTGGGAGCTTTGTACTTAATTTTGTAAATCGAAAGATATATCTTCCATTGCATTTCTTTTAAGAATATAAAAGTTGTGATCGGATACTTGATGGAGCATGGAGATCACTCAAACAAAGGCGGAAGGGTCATTGACCTATTGTTATTTGTGACCCATTCAACTACAACGAACACTAAAATAGCGGGCCTATGTTGTATGCATAAACTCTCACGTACAAAAAGACACGAAACCCTTTTCACACTACGGCAGTATCTCATGGCGTTCCCCGCGACGTTCTCGAAAAATGAAGATCGCCGTGGAAGCTCGATGGACTCGCAATGATGATCGCTTGGGACATCTTCCCAAGTCGCGGTGATTGATTCGCTTCTCTACTCTTCTCAGAGTAGAGTAGAGAAGCGAATCGATCACCGTGACTCGTGAAGATGCGCTCGGGATTGCTTAGGACGCCAAACCACGGCGTTTGTTTTAGACATGCACAAAACAGTCGTCATGTGAACACCATACCATTGATATAGATCACAGTAGCACAGTCAGGTTAAGCAGAACAACAAAATAGGCAGTATTAAAAACACATTTTATCATGTCCCGCCATGTAATGGCACGGGCATTTATAGTTTGTTTTGTACGTCATTCCATCCTTCCGTCATGCTTTTAGTTTCAGGAGGAAAATTCAATAACCTTTCAACTGTCCGATTCGATTATAGATACACACATGTATATGCTTACTTATCAAGATGGAAAGACGCCTCTGGATTCTGGGGTCAATAGGTCTAAGGTCAAGGCCATTGTTAGGAAAAATACTCGTAAGACAATTGTTAACCATCTAAACAAAACTTGGACATATGCCTACTTATCAGAAGGGAAAAGGTACATTTGTATTTTCATTGGGGTCAATGGTCAAGGTCACTGATAGGAAATACACTTAAAATAATAATTCCAAGAAAATAACCCAAGAATCCTTTCACCTACTAGTATTCAACATAACTTAAGATATTTTGTTACTTATCAAGAGTTGCATATCGAAGCCAATCGATTTTGGGGGCAAAGGTCAAGGTCACTGTAGGAGAAATAGACTTCAAACAGGGATTTCAGATGATAACTCAACAATGTTTTCACTTATTCAAACCAAATTTTTCTATGTGGGTACTGAGCAGGAGGGGAATGCACATATGATGTTAGTTAATGGGTCAAAGGTCAAGGTCATCATCCCTTTTGTTAATGGTTGTTGCAAGAGTGGGGCAATGTTTTACAAACATTTTGTCTTAGCTTATAAGTACAAGGAAGAAAGCCACATTCTCCGTAATGTCATATATCTTATACTTATTAATTGGAGTACAAGAAACATTATGAAATATGAAATACAAAATGATAAATTCTTACGGGTAAAAAAATCAATCATGGCAATATTAAATTTACACCTTTGGGTGTAAATTTCATTGTCATAAGTCGACGTTGAAGTAATATATTTTCAATATAGACCCCCTGCTTTGATAAACCACGTATACTTATAGTAATATCACGGGTATATGTATCATCATATTGACATATTCTATCTCTCTCTTAATTTTCTGTCAATTTCTGGCCATGTAGCTGCCGCAGCTGTTGTATACTTCGTACTCAAATCGTTTCGATGTCTCGTAAAACGATTTCGAACACCACCAAAATTCTTTTCTCTCTCTTACAAATGAGGTAAAACAAATTTCTCATCTGTTAAGGGATTAATACGACTTCCATGATTCCTTTGTAGTTATTTGACTTTACGTGTTAAGGTGTATTCAATCCTTTTGAAGTCGGAGAGATCGCCCGACATCCGGGCAATCCAAAAATTTTGTCAATACCAAAAACCAGCAAATAAAGTTTCCATATTTGTTCTGCGGGTAAATTTATCTTGAATTCATTCATCGCTTTTCTAGACTTCCTTTTCTTGTTGGTGGAACATCAGGGCAACTTAAACCTCACATCCTCCTCCTCCGTATCATCATCACCATCATAATCACAAAAATAAGCTTCTTTTGGTGATTATGATTTACAAATGAATCCCGATCATGGACGGATATACATTTTTTCCAGGGGGGGGGGGAGGGGAGGGGTCGAAACCATCAGAGGAGATTGGGATCCAGCCTATAATTACTTTGAAAAAAATGTATACATAAAAACGAGAAAAATCAACATCTTTGGCAATTCCAGGGGTCCTGGTCCACCTAACCCACCATCTAGATCCGCGCTTGTATAGATATTCGAATTCCTACTACTGATACTGAGATGAAGGATAAGAATTATTGAGCTGATATTATCCTTTGGAAAAAAGCAAATTAAATAATGCATAAAAAGTAAATCAATCTAAATTTCACAAAAAAAAAAAAACACCCCCAAAAAACGAAAAAAAAAAAAAAAAAAACAAAAAAAAAAAAACAAAAAAACAAAAAAACAAACAAACAAACTTAAAAACGATCTCATAACACCTACATGTATTAAGTTGTTAACCAGATAAAGGTAATAGAAAATATCCTCCATTAACAAACTTCCTAATTGAAATTTGTCATGAAAAAGGATTGAACTAAAAAATCGCATCTTCCCAATCCACTGTAAACTATGGAACGACCACGGTATATGACACACACTCACACACACACACCATCTCTCACATACCAAGACGATCTATGGTAGCGTCATACCTTACCAGATAGCACGAACGGACGTCTAACGGATGAAAAAATTGTTAAAATCTTTAGTCCGTTGGTCGACTATTTGTAAAAAAAATAACCGCTGCCACTGCTCGAGGCTTTCAAGACCAGTTTGGAACGGATACGTACCGTCCGAGTACCTGAGATCTACCGGAAAAGTAACTGACGTGTAACGGACTTCACCGTACGAGTAACGGAAATGCAACGGATAAAACAGAAATGCAACGTATAAGAACCGGACAAAACGGACAATGAACGGACATCCGTTACTCGTTCGTTGGCCTCCGGTAGCTGTTCGTTATACATCTCCGTTTTATCCGTTTCACGTTCGGTGGATGTCCGTTCGTGACTCGATTCTACCGGACATCAACGGACATCTAACGGATATCAACTGACACCTACCGGAAATGTAACGAACGAGTAACGGACAAAACGGATATCAACGGACACATAACGTATAAGTAACGGACGCCTTAGTCCGTTTTGCCCGGTGGCAAGCTTTGAGTATGCTCAAAACTTACCAACGGACAGAACGGACATCGCCGGACGAGTAACGGATAAAACGGAGATGTAACGGACGGCTAACGGATGAGTTACGGATGCGAACGGAGACCAACGGATTGAAAATTTTGTTATCCGTTACTTGTCCGTTCGCCTTATCCGGCTATAGGTGTGACTGGGTGTAAAAGTAGGACAGCAAAAGATCTTATTGAGTACCGTAACAAAACCTATGTACACGCATATTCCAATACCCACGGAAACACCATCTACAAAAGACCAAATACAGATTGAAAAAACCATGATAGAGAAAGACAACAACAGAGAAACCAAAGCACATTAACACATAGAACTTTTAAAAGTTGTGAAACATAAAATATCGCTTACGATGAGCACTTGGAGTCGACTTTGGACATTCAATCTATATATCTTTAACAGCGTGTGATCATCCGGATTGCGTACATTTGATCCTCGAATTTACCAGCAGGCGTATTCTTTTTGTAAAAACATCCTTATAGGAAAAAAAGAAGGAAGGATATCAAACAAAACGTTGAATTGACCACAGCAAATCACGATGTACATCAAGTAAACAGTGACCAAAAGACATCATATATGACACAATCATGCAACGAAATAGTGAGAATAATCCAAATCGATAGAAGACGCCAATGATTTAGAAAAAAGTGTTCGGACAATTGATATTCGCATGAATATTGAATAACAACAACTACAAGGGACCGTTTAGGGAGCAACCATTTTATTTTTATGGGGGGGGGGGGGGGGGGGAGGCAGGAAGACTTTTGCCGGCCGGAAATTTTTTTTCGGCCATTTTAAGAGCCGGAAAATTTTTTTCGCCGGCCCTTTGGGCCGGATTATTTTTTTTCATAATTTTCCAATGTTGAAAATTACTCTAAAGTTTAAATAATTCAAAATGATTTTTCAGTCATATTAAACATCAAACACACAATGAGTTCATCTCTTGCCAGCAGATCACTTCATTTTAATTTCTTGAATGGCATATGGTGCCTATAATCTGTTTACTAAAATGATACTCAACGGAGACAGGCTATATGGTGCTAATGACTTTTGAATTTTATTTATTCACTCCAAATTGCGTAAAGTTTGTTCCATTTTTTTTTACTTTGTTTATGATACACAAAAAAGTGTTTATTTGGCAGTGGAAAGGTTGGAAGAGAGGGGGGAGGGGCAATTTCATGATCCGGAAAAGTTTATTCGCCGGCCCTTTGGGCCGGAAAATTTTTTTCCCTAAAATTTCGATCCGGAAATTTTTTTTTTGCAAAGTCTTCCTGCCCCCCCCCCCCATAAAAATCAAATGGTTGCTCCCTTAAAAAGTTTTAAACACCATCTAGAAAAGACAAAATGAGAATGAAACACCTCAAAATATCAAACAAATATAGAATGAAATAAATACAGTTTAAACCAAAATATCAAACACCGTCTAGAAAAGACAAAATACAGATTGAAAAACCATATATACATATTCTCTATTTCGATCTGTATTTTTTTTTTCTAGATGGTATTTGAAAAGATATTTTGAGATGTCAGAGGAAATTATGGAGAAATGTAAAAAGTTTTAGTTCGAATGAGACCTAAACGATAAAGAAGGGGCCCGAGTGACCCATATCGTTCACATGAGTACCCTGCAATCGTGCATGAACATCGACGGCGGGTGCAGCTAGCCAAACAGGGGATGTTTACTCCTCCCGGGCACCTGGTCCCACCCCTAGCTTGCTAGGGGTCCGTCGATGCTCAATGACAATGTGATGCTCTGTTGTGAGCGCTGTTGAGATTGTTGTCAGGATCTTATTTATCTCATTTGTGTCACACTTATATGCCCTTTGCCGTGTGGAGCTCGTAAAAAGTTCCCCGCGAGCAGTTTGACAGTAAGTGTTATGAATTTTTTCCCTGACATGGTCGCCATAGCACTTTCTATATAGATATGACCTCGGACAATGCATGTTTTGTAGATATTGATTTCATTTTCGTGCATTAACGTCGACGGCGGGTGCGGCTAGCCAGTGAAACAGGCTTACTCGTCCCGGGCACCTGGTCCCACCTCCAGCTTGCTAGGGGTCCGTCGATACTCAATTTGGTGCTCTGTTGTGAGTGATGTTGAGATTGTTGTCAGGATCTTCTTTATCTGAGGGGGTGGACATGGTCAAAGGGAGGGGGAGAAAGGGGGCGGGAGCGGGGGGTGGGGTGGGGAAGGGGGCGGGAGGAGGGAGAGAGGGGCGGGAGGGGGAGAAAGAGATATGATTGGGAGGGTAACAGTAACCAAAAAAAAATAAATAGGAAATTACTTTAAATATTAATAATCTTGCTATTATGCGTTCATGTATACACATAATCTCAATTTGAAAAATTACCACGAAATTTTTTTTTTATATACCTTAAAAATTTTCCAGCTCGCTTCGCTCGCCGCAATTTTCATTTCATTTTTCAAATATTTCAGGCTCGCTTCGCTCACCTTAGTTTTTCATCTAAACAGGTCTATTTTTTAAAGGAAATATCCCAAATAACTTCACTATTGCACCAATTTACACTTTTAATTTTAAACATTTTATTGCCCCCCCCCTCCCCCCACTTTACAAAGTTTACATGTACCTTATATATAGTTTGCAGGCATTCTTCGAAGCAGCCATGTTTATTTCCTATAATCCCTATAATTTTGGATGTGCCCTATTTTCCTTATATTTTTGTTAAAATAACCCAAATTTTCCTATACTATCCCTGTAATTTAAGATTTCATTGAAAGCAAAATCTTGCTCTTAAATGATAATATTCACTGTTTCGTCTAAATTGAATTATGACACGAAATACTGCAGTACATCTTAAAAAGAAATTTCGACTCGCTTCGCTCGCCAAAGCTTTCTCTTACACATATAAATTTGCCTGTGCATTACAGATTTACTAGTATTATAGACATGTAATTCTATAAGTAGAAAAAAATTCTTTGCTCCAACTTTGTAAGAAAAAAAATGTTTTGCCCCAGTCCGGAGCGAAAAAAAAAAAATCTTGCCCCGACAAAAAAAAAAGAAAAAAAAAAAAAAAAAAAGAACCCAAGCCGCCTCCCCCCCCCCACCCCCCTGATATTCAAATGGACCGTGTCTACGTACATGTGCACAAATAAAACCATGTCGGCTCGTATTCTAAGGCCTTTTTCTATTTACTCGTATATAAGTGCATTGTCATACATGTATTTCCTTTAAGCACGGGGACTTTTGATTGAAAAGGGAGGAGGGAGAAAGGGGGGTGGGAGGGGGAGGTAGGGGGGCTGGAGGAGGGAGGAAAGGGGGCGGAAGGGGGGAGAGTGGTACGCCCCTGTCCGTCCCCCCCCCCCCTCTATCTCATTGACACTTTTTTCTATTTTGTTAAAAATTCTTTAATTTACACTTTTTTTTCAGAAAATAATTTTAGATTTCCTCAAAAATGTGTAGTTGTAAAATCTGCAGCATATTATAACCAGGTAAGACGCCAAGAAAGGTAACTTAATTTCTCCTATGATACACTCAGATTCAGTCAAGAGTTATCGCTCTCAAATAATAATGCAGGGATACCGATTTTCCCAAAAAAGCAGAGGGTTAGACCTGTAAGGATAAGCGAAAACAGAGACTTTCATGCACTTGAGCTTATAGGGGCTTCATGAGCCGGACTCTTTTTGATTTTTCAATAACCAGAAGTCTCTGATGAGACTGAAGCTCTACTTGTTGTTTGTTCTTAAATTAATCTAAGTGACACCCATTTTCCAAGACCCTGGGGATCAGGGGCTAAAACAAAATACAAGACAGATAATGATTTATATAATGGAAAAAGAATTAACTCTGTATCAATAATACATTCAGAGAATTGGTGTTCACAATAGAATTATACATGTATAGGAGAAAATTACTACACCTATTTTCCAAGACCCTACGGTCAGGGGTTCAAACAAAGTACAAGATGCACATCTTAACCACAGACTGAGAATAATCCAAAAACAATTATCTTTCTATCAATTATACTTTCTGAGAATTGGTGCTCACAAGATTACATAGAGTTATATAGGAGAAAATGACCACACCCATTTTCCAAGACCCTGGGGGTCAGGGGCTCCAATAAAATATCAGGTGCACAACTAGACCACAAACTGAGAGTGATGCAAAAACAATTATCTTTCTATCAATTATACTTTCTGAGAATTGGTCTTCACAAGATTACATAGACTTATATAGGAGAAAATGACCACACCCATTTTCCAAGACCCTGTGGGTCAGGGGCTCAAACAAAATATCAGGTGCACAACTAGACCACAGACTGAGAAGAATGCTAAAAGAAAAGAATTATCTTTCTATCAATTATGCTTTCTGAGAATTGGTGCTCACAAGATTACATAGAGTTATATTGGAGAAAATGACCACATGGCCACACCCATTTTCCAAGAGCCTGGGGGTCAGGGGCTGAAACAAAATATTAGGTGCACAACTACACCACAGACCCATTGTTTTGCAAAAAGAATTTATTTTGTGCTATTCTCAGATTCAGAGGATTCGCGCTCACAAGAAAATTAAGTTAAAGGACAGACAGACAGACAGACGGCCGGACGCCGGACACCGGGCGTCGCATAAGCTCGACTGGTCTTTGACCAGTAGACCTAAAATCAAGTACCAGTATTCGAAATGTATCCGACACATGGATTCAGTATTTTGCCCACAGAGTGAACTCTCTTTTTTTCTGATTAATTCCATATTGTGCAAAGGGTCTCCCTAAGAATAACAAATAACTAAATGTAATGAAATGAAAAATTAAAATTGAGAGGGAGGGCGAAAATACCAGTTTCTGATTATGTACGTGCTATGTAGCTTAGAAAAAATGGATTCTGATCATTCGATTAGCAATTAGGAGGACCGGATACACGAATTTTTTTTTCGATTCAGTATATTTTGTGATCGTATGTTGGATCAAAATTTGAAAAAGTTCGTGTTTTTATAGTCTTCAAAATGAAATTCATCTGACGAAGGTGGTTTCCTTTAATGAGAGAATTTTACTTTTTTTTTTAAAGTCTACAGATTACATTTAATGTTCGTTGACCGGCAGACCATGCAAATAGTTCCTGATTATTTTAATCCCTCGTCTTCTTACATTTAACATATACGACTCTTTTTACATTAGATGATTCGTTTTTTACGTCAATGAGTCGCAGATGAGTTAAAAAAAATATTCAAGCATCTTGAATGATACTGCATCATCCTAATCGCGGAATGACAGATGTGTTATTATAAGAGGCAATCTAGAATATTGATAGATTGTAGAAAATTAGAACCACAGATACCCCATTTCGGGTTTAAAAGAAGAAATTCTACTAAGCGACAGATTTTGCATGAATCCATTTTTGAGCATATTTTTTTTTTTTTGTTGTGGTGTAATTCGAGTCATTTCATCGTCATAATAGTATGATATTACAAAGGAAAATAGATACCGACACAGTACTTTTCCGTTTGACGAACTAGAGAAGAAATAAGATAAGATAAGATAAGAAATATAAATGTTCATAACTTGATATATCACAAGTTATATATTTCAAAAACATATTTTAAAAAAATCCCCCTTTTAAAACTAGTCAATTTTTATATAACAAAAATCCCAGCCCCCTCAACACAAGCCCATCCGTCCAATTTGGGAAAAAAATCTGGATGGCCTTATCCCTTCTATATCTGGATGGCTTAGATATAAAAATCCTAAATTCAAACTTTTTTTACAAAAAGAAAAATATTTTCGAGTACAGAATGAATATATGCAAATCCTTGGCGCGCACAGGTCGGATTTCATTTGCGCATGCGTCAGTCCTTTTGGTTGAAAACTCCTGAAAACATGGCGACTCCTGCGAAAACGACGAAGACTGAGGGGAAAAATAATCACGAAAACGCAGACGAACAAGCTGGTAATACACATACACAAACTGAATCTCTTTTATGATCATTTGAAACTTTTGATCTCCATTTGGCGGCCAATTATGGGTGTAGAAAGCGAAATTTCTGATGTACACAAACCGAAACACAACCATGTGCGGATGTCTTTTGTTGTGTACTGGAGCTGGGTCTATTTTCATTTTAATGACTGCACGCTTGAATGTTGCCGGTAGCAGATGTATGTTAAATTATGATTTAATCAGATTATGCTCATTTTTGTTTGAAATTGGAACTCCCGGTAAGGAATTGTGTATTTGCACCCATCTTTGGCTCCAAAATTTCATGTTCACAGTGACGTCAGTACACACGTGCGAGTTACTTCCGGTTTGTCACTGATGTAAACTATGGATTTTTCACTTGATGATCTTTTATTTGAACATTCTTTACTGCCATTCTTATCTGTCTTATTGTCATTAAATGAAAAATTCCCATCCCTGAATGAAGAATTTACTGATTGATTTAAAGGTTTTAGGATTTGGACCAGGCATTTGAATTGCAACATTTTCACGAAAAGATGAAAATTTAGAAGCTTTTGCATGGATTTCTCGTCAAATTTGACAATGAAATTGATCATTTTTCAATTTTCTGTGAGGTGGCAAAATGGGCGAAAAAACCTATTTTACATTGGGAATGGCTTCTAATTAGGCTGATCTGCAGGTTTGGAAATTTGGTGTAGGAACCACAATATCAATTCAATTATCTAAGTAATCCAGGGAGGTTTATCAGTTTTTAAAGGTGTTGTTGTTATTTTTGTCATCAGGAGGGTTACCGGCGTAGCTGTCAACTGACCCAATTTTGGCGGGTCAGTCCCGCTTTTTTATCCTTTGACCCAATTATTTTTTATCACCTGCGCGGGTCATGTCTTTCACCCGATTTTTCGTTGCTGACACGAGAATCACCCAATTCTGATTTGGTTCCGTCTATTACTTGGGACTTTAAATTTCCAGCTGTGACTTTTTCAATTAAAACACCTGCAGTTTCAGGGAAATTGGGTTGTTTATTTAGTGATGTGGGAAGTAATTAGCCACTTGCATGTTGTTTTAACAATCTGGGCTTGGATTTTTCTGGGAATGTCCATGGGAAGATGATCCTAAACACAGATTTATGCAGACGAAAAGGAACAAATGTTTTTATACCTTACCTACCTTAGGATACCTTAGGATCTTCAGTGGGCGCTGGCTGTATCTGCCACTATGTCCACCTCTTCTTCTATCAGCTTAAACATACTTTTGTGACTTCCGGATTGTGTGTTAATGTCCACTGTATAGTCAAACTTCACATCCTGATGTTCCCAGTGTCTATCAAGTGCGATTTCAAAGTGTTTCACAGACTTAGCTTTTATCACTTCATTTGGCAGGCTGTTCCATGTGTCTGTAATGCGGCGTGTAAAAGAATATTTCCTGATGTTCTTATTACAGTAAAATTTCTTCAATTTTAAGTCATTTCCCCTTGTTCTTGATGTTTCATCCAATACAAGTATATTGCTTGCCACCTCCGGAACATAAACTCCTCTCAATATCTTAAAAGTCTCTATCATGTCACCTCTTAGTCGCCTATACTTGAGTGTTGGAAGCTTTAGCTGTTTGAGTCTTTGCGAATAATCCATATCTTTGAGTGTTGGTACTAACTTGGTTGCCCTTCGTTGAACATTTAGTGTTTAAAACAACTGAAGCAGTGAAATGTAGAGTTCATTTTACACAAAATCTTCATCGTGGTACAGGGATTTTTCAAGTCCGTTTTTGGGTCCGATTATCGGACCCATTCCCAACGCCTAAATGGCCTGTATTTTCCCAATTTATGGTTGAAATTTCCCAATTATTTTAAGTGTTCTTCAATAAAGAGCAAAATAATGACGACTGAAATACATTGCAGAAATACGACATTGACGATCTATGTGTAAACTGGTCAGAAATCTTATATCCGGTATAGGTTTACGTTTTAATCATCAAATCGTATCTCCAGTATGGGGAACCCCCATGACCATGTCGTCTTACAACAGCAAATTTGATACCAAAAAATGATAAAAGGGAGTACATCTTCTTTGTAGAGGAGAGATACATTCAAAATAAAGTTTTGGATAGTGACTATAAAAGAAACAACAGAAAGTAGAACTGTTCAGTAACAGAATAGGGCGACTCGGACAGTGGGAATGTCCCATGTCAAACACTGACTTTGAATCTGAATCCTGATTGATCATGATGATCATTAAAGTAGCCCCTCTGACTCTGAACAGATGCCTGTTCCTGATCCTAGAAGATTATCATCATGTCCTTTGAAGTACAATCTAAACTTTGTATAGATGGTTTTACTAGTACATATGTACTTTGTTTATTTTATTGAAGACACTTTGAACAAGAAGGAGTTATATCTCTGTGTAAGGATTTATTCCATTAAGAATCAAATAAAACTGTTGGAAATTCCCAATTTCATTAAAACGCCGCAGTTTTTCCCAATTTTACCGGACCCTGGACCCAAAGTAAAATACCCTGAAAAATCCCTGTGGTATAGCAATAACTAAATAAAAATATATTATCAAGCCTAGCAAATTCAACTATGAACCTTCAGACCTTGATTAATGAAGTCCTAAAATTTTACACATGTCCTATACAATATCATGATTATGCAGTATTACAATTTAAATAAATGCTTTACATGTCTTACAGTAAAACGAACTTTATTGACCTGTATCAGGGATTAATCTACCTCTGCGTCCTGCGTCTCTGATGCATAAAAATTGCCCAGGACCCATTGATTTCCGATCGCTGCGTCCCACAGTGCGCATTGTTCACTTTCGTATAATGCATCCGTTTTAGTTCATGTTTACGTACATGTATATTATTATTAAACATTCAAATCGAGAAAGTGTATTTACAGTATTTTATTTAGCTGTATAACATGTAAATGTCTCTAGTTTATATTTTGACAGTTCTTTTAAACCTAACAATTCTGTGGTATCGTCATGATCGTATGAGAAATCATTGCGGAGCATCTTTTTTTTTATTAATTAAAAGTAATATGCAGTCTGAGGCGACGCAAGTCTAACTTATTCATATCATTCGGATACAGATATATATATTTATGAAAAATTCCTCCACTGTAAACTTTACATGACATTATGAATCGATTAATCTGTTGAAATTGTTTAATTCAAACCATCATTGTACCGTCTTTGTAAACCGTATAGAATTGGTTTGTTTGGATAACGTTTTACTTTATAAACACATACACCTAAAAAAACAATCAATATACTTAATTCGGCAAAATTAAATTGAAGTTTAAGAGTTAGAGGTTTTTTTTTAAGGAACATATAACGATGATCTCAAGGACATAAAACGCCGCGAGCAGGTCAGATCACTTGTATTCCCGAACTTAAAACGGCGCGAAAAAAGAAGGTTTTTAGAAATCGGGACGCATTAATTTCTGCTGGGACCCATTGTTTTGGCTGGGGACCCATTGGCCAAGTTTCATTGCGTCCAGGGGACCCTTTAAGATCAAATTGTAGATTAATCTCTGCTGTATATTGGAGGGGGGGGGTAAATTTTATAATGACACATGCAAAAGGTCGCGCTATGACCCTATTTTTCATTTCTCAAAGAGGGTCATTGATCCCCTTTTGTCTGAAAAAAATTGACAGGTATGGTCACCGGCACCTGCATTTGCATCCATCAATGACCTTCACATTGCCCAGTTTCAAAAACCAAACTACTGAAACGGACAGAAAAATCAGGAAAATTCGGAATTCAGCGACAATCAAGTTTGAATTTCAATATCGATTTGTAACATTGCTGACCATTCATAGACCGACAATCGATTGTCGGCGATAATCGTTTCATCACTATGTATTATCACTATTATTATTAACTCTGATTAATCAATTCTCAAAAATAGAATTGATAGCAGTCTTTACGAAAACTCACTAGCCCGACGCTCATGGCTAGTAGAATTTTTTTGGGGCTAGTGAAATTTCACTATATAAACTATACAAAAAACTTGAAGAAATTGTCTTCGGGCTAGTTGTATCAAAAAGTTTTCTTAAAGACTGTGATAGTCGTTAACTTATATATTTTAGTGCTGATGGCGCTGATGTTGGTGATTTTTGTTTACAAGTTTTTCTAATATGAAATAATCCAATAATCAGTGCACCTTCTTTCCTCATTTAGAAGTTTTTTTCTAATTACAGATAAAGAACAGCAGGAGGCCATAGAGCAAATAGATGAAGTACAAAATGAAATAGACAGATTGAATGAGCAAGCCAGTGAAGAAATTCTCAAAGTAGAACAAAAGTACAACAAATTACGACAGCCTTACTTCTCTAAAAGATCAGATCTTATTGCTAAAATACCAAACTTCTGGGTAACAGCTGTATCCTTTTCAGTTGTAATGCTACATATATGTATCAATGTTTTATATATTATTCCACAGCGTAATGGATCTGATTTTCAATATGTTGCCATTTGCTGTTGTAATCTGGCATATGAAGGCATCTATTCCACAATCTCATCCTTTATACAAAAATGTATCTGCATTAGCCAATCAGATTGAAGGTTTTATTTGTCCCCTACTGGCTCTCCGAATACATCTTGCAAAAGTACAGATCAAGTTTGAGTTTAGTTTTGATTTACTTATTTTTACAAGAGTTATAGCCCTTGGACATAGCAAATTTCATGAGAATTTGAGTTTTCCAGGCTTTTCTTCCCTATTATGGTAGATAATGCACTGATTTGCGGTAGGTGAATACATTTTAGTGTGATAAACGTAGAGTTTAAGTGGGTTTTGATTGACCTATTTTTTTCAAGGCCCCTTGACTTTACAAATTTTTATTTCAGTTTTTCAGATCTTTTCTGATACGCATATTGAACTGCTTTGTGTGTGGGCATTCATCTTTTGGTGAAGTACATGTTTAAATTCATGTTCTATTGAAGCGTTCTAGGCAGAGTTGCAGGACATGGATTTATACTGGTAGGGCACTTGCTCGGCGATCAGAATTTTATTAATTACAGGTATAAGACTGTTTTAACCAAATCTTATTCTGGCTTGGAGGTCTTGCAGTCCATAGGTATAGTTCGCAGTGCACTAAAGATAAATTGTTCCAGCTCGAATAATTTTGGATGTATTCAATAATACAGTTTCAGGTCTTGTACTCCCATTTTTGGGACTGGGGCCCAGGGTCTTTGAAATTGGGAAAAATAGCGACATTTTTTTTTACATTATGAAGAAGAAAATGCTTACATTTGGCTATTCAATTATTAACAAACGCTTATTTGCTTGGATCTCATGTCAAATTTTACTTGAAATTAAGTATTTTTAACCATTCTGTTCATATTTTTCATGAGGTGTCAACATTGGAAAAAATGGTCTATACATGTAAATTGGGGGGAAAAGCTACTATGGGGCCAAAAATCGGCCCAAACACAGGCGGATTGAGAGCCCTGAGTCTTCACAAATCCTTCTTTGAACTACTAGCCTAAGGCAAAATTTTCAAGCCATTGTGTAATTTCTACATGCCTGGTAAAATTTCTAGTTGCCTTTGGAATCAAGCTAGCAACAACTCAGAGTTCTCCACTGGAGGGCGAGTAGTATCGAAAGATAGATAGAAGTTTTCATGAAGACTGAATGAACATTTTCCCAAGGAGTACACAGAGCACAGTATAAAATATTAACATGACAGGGTAAAATGTAGTGATTATGTATTCCTTAACCCAATGATCAGTTTGTAAATCACCCCCAGATATCAGCACTACTCAATGAAGAGGATGAGGAAGCACTACAGTTCCTTACTAAAGTAGAGGTTCAGGAGTTTGAAGATATAAAGTCGGGTTACAAAATTAACTTTGTAAGTTTTATGTAGTTGAATTGTTACACTAATTCAGGTTTTGTAGGTCTTCTGTATAATGCTTGCATTTAAAAAAAAATTCTCATTAAAAAATGTTCTCAATGATTCTTGGTATGACTTCGTTTTATATGCCTAGTATTGAATTATTTGATATGCCTTTAATATACATGTGTATATAAATTACTTGCAGAAACATTTATAAGTTTCTGTAAATATAGATAAACGTGATGTTGGAAAGGGAGGTAAATTCAATGCTTTACCAACCCAACATTCAATGTAAACTCTTGTTTCTGAAGTAAACATGCTGCAATGATGAAGTACTGTAACAATACATATATATTTATCATATTATTGTTCGATTTTATGGCTTTTTTCAGTATTTTGATGGTAATCAGTACTTCGAAAATGATGTTATATCAAAAGAATTTCATCTGAACGACACAGGGGAACCCTCATCCAAATCTACGCCAATCAAATGGAAAGCAGGAAAAGTATGCTTCATACTCACTCACTAATAACACACTACCCTTGGCATTATATAGAATACTTAGATGGTTAAAGATAAAAGAAAAAAATTTTATGATTAGATCCGAGATGTAATTCTGTAAGGCCAAAATAAAAAATATGTGTGTTTCCCATAACATGCTGAAAAAAAAATAGGGTAGGTCGGTCGGAATTTTTTTTTTTTTTTTTGGAATTTTTTTCTTTAATTATTTATTTTTCTAGCCATGTTTATAATTATATTTCAAAAGAGATCTTAAGGGATTAAAAATGGAATCATGACCTTCAAACATGTGTAGTCTGTTTAATTCAAGACACTCAGCGGTTATGAGCGGCCTGCTTTGTATGCTAGGCGAAGCCGCCGTACTGAGTTTACCGACTATTTAGAGAAGGGGGAAAGGAGGTAATTTTGTACCTGCAACCTTTGGGAAATAGTACATGTTTTTAAATGATTTTACTCTTCTTAAAACTGGCCTCCCAAGCATGGTGACCTTGAATCTTTATGATCTATCTAGAACTCATTGTTTTTTTTCCTAACAATGACCATGACCTTTGACCTAATTACACCAAATCAAAAGGCTTCTCCTTTTGATAAAAAACGTATTTCTAGTCCGAAATACCTCAATACCAAATCCAGCCTTTGACGATATTTTTGGAGAATGGAAGCTGGCCTGCCAACCCAACCCAGCCTCATACCACCCAAATAGTCACCAAAGGCTCGCTTTGGCCGGGTATTTCTGACTAGCAGATCCCCACAGATTTGGTATGGCTAGATGGAAAGGTTCTTGAGTTTTTACTTGGATACCAATATTTCAAATGAATATTTCTACACCAAGGACGTATTCCTTTGACCTCACCCTAAAAATCAATAGGCCTACTTCCATATTGATCCCTATATTGAAATGCAACGTCACAATAACGCCAAATTTCATTGTGTACGACCATAAAACGAGAACATAATCGCCGTTAAAAGTAAACGTCACCATTTTGTCCTAAAGTTTGGAAAATAGAGATAGCATCAGAATGGGAGTAACTTGCTTCTGACATTATGTTTGCAACCTATAAGTGCTGATTTCACGGGACAAACATCCGTTTTACGTGTTGCCAAAAAAAAAAGCATTTACTGGTCGCAAACATACGGTAACATCAGAAGCAAGTAATCAATTTGGATCTCGAGTTTAAGACGAGTTATCATGTGGAAAACTGTGACGGAAGGACGGGAATGACGCTCACTAAGGCACGGTCCATTTGATATTCTGGGGGGGGGGGGGCTTGGGTTTTTTTCGAAAAAAATAATTTTGCTCTGAATTTTGATGAAAAAAATAAATTTGCTTATGGTGTGACAGAAAAAAATAATCTTGCTCTTACAAATAATCTGAATTTGAAGAATTACCATAAAATTTTGCTAAAATTCTTCAAATTTTTCCGGCTCGCTTCGCTCGCCACAGTTTTCAGTCTATCAAAAAATTTTTGGCTCGCTTCGCTCGCCATAGTTTTCTATCAATCATTACTTGCTAAAGTCAAAAATTCATATATTTGAAGATATCAAAAGTGTTAACAATACTTATGTATAACTATTAATACATGTTGCATGTATCCCATAGAGTCTCAATTTTATGTTCTTGTAAGCTTAATTGGAAGGAGAACTTCAGTTATTCACCATTTTACAATTCTGCATTTTAAAATTTGTCTACAATACCTTCCCCAAAGACCCTCTTATATTCATGTACCTTATATAAATTTTGTCTATTTAGAATTGTATTGTAGAAATCTTTTGTCTCTCTATTTAGAATTGAATTGAATACTTGCATAAAAATAAAGTACATATTAATATTTAGAGTTTTGAGTAAAAATATAAATAATATCTATTGATAAAACACAAACATTCTTAATATATAATGCGCATCACTTTGTTAAAAAAAATATTTCCTTCCTCCGACTTTGCAAGAAAAAAATAATTTTGCCCCGGTCCGAGGCGAAAAAAATAATCTTGCTCCGACAAAAAACCCAAGCCCCCCCCCCAGAATATCAAATGGACCGTGCCTAATACGTTGCAAGGGGGGGGTTTAAAATTATTGAAGAAGTCGGTTGGTTTGAAATACAGCTGACACTCGTTATCTCAAACTCGGTTATCTCGAAATTCCGTTTATCTCGAAGTCGAGCGGCGGTCCCATCTTTTTTCCTTCATATTCTAACCAATCTGACTTCGGATAACTCGAAATCGGTTATCTCGAAATTTCGCTTATCTCGAAGTAATTTCAAAGTCCCAAGTCATTTTCTTCGTGTATTTTATACTCGTTAAGTCGAAGTTCTAATGTTTGTATAAACAAACCAATTAACGTACCAAACAATATTGAAAGCGCATGGTAAACAAACAATTATAGGTACCGGTAACGCAGGTTGACTGATTTGCCGTTGTTTGATCGACCGTGACATCGAAATTAATTAAGGGGGATAACAGTTAATTAGATAATATCTTTACGGAAAAAAATGATATGTGCATGTTTCATTCATTGAAATTGAATTGTTTGTTATGTTGAAATTCTTATGAGAAGCGACGGCTAAAAAACAAACCAATACAACTCCCCCCCCCCCCCCCCCAAAAAAAAAAATTCACAAGATTTATCGTAACTGAAATAAAGCAATTTGAGCAACAATGATTATACTGATGATCTACAAAATAATCCATACTCAAAATTTCATACACTACCAGGAAGATGATTAAACTTGTATGCATGCGAGTAAATCTAAGTGCAGAATGAAGACATGTATACGACATTGAAATCTAGCAGACGAAAAAATTAAATAGCGTACGAACAAATGTCTTCATTGTACTTTGATGACACAATGATCTAAAACTCTTGAAGGTTAACGGCTTATGACAGATTGATAAGACAACCAAACTTGTATTATATCAGGGCCGATGCGATCGGCGCGGAAGGGGGGGGGGGGGGGGGTCACACAACGAATAAAAATACCTGACGTTCTCAATGCGCCTCCTTGTAAAATTTCAGTATTAAGAATACGTTTATGGCACTTCTAGAATATATTCTACGTTGTGAAGTAAACATTACATTGTCAGCACGAGTTGCCTTTTAAACTGCGATATCTATTGTATAAAATACAATAGCAAAACGATTCTTTTAGCCTTATAGGTGGTACAATACATTCGAAAATATACCGTAAATTTGACTGACGTTTATCTCGAACTCCGCTTATGTCGAAGTATTTTCAGTGGGCCCATCGACTTCGAGATAACGAGTGTCAGCTGTACTTAATTATCAAGGCTTTGGTTTGTCAGAGTGAGACGTTTGATCCGTTGTCAAGGCATAGAAACATAATACGGTTAGATCTGCTCGAACAAAGATATTGTAGGTTTATCTCGTTGACGCGTACAAAAAATATTCTATGAATAAAATATCAAACCATCCGCTGTCTAAGGACTACTAGTAATTTGCTAAAACTTATCCTGTATGCGGCATAATGCCTTTTTTTTTTTTTTTTCGTCTTAGCGTTATTCGAACACAAAAACGTTGTTTTACAATATAAATGTGAACAAGATGGGTCCTTTAAATTATCGACAAGCGCGTAGTCGCGCTCAGATATAAAATTGGTGCACTATTTGCGAATTTGTTCTCACCAAGCTTATTGATGATCTTTTATTTGAATCTTCGATTTTTCAGTTTATACGTAATTTTAAAAACCGTAGGAAGCATCGTTACATGTTTTGCAAGAGACGTTTGCGTGAAATGAAACGACCGGCACGTGCATGACCTCAAATATTTACTTAGGTTATACTAGGTAAATCAATAATTACTACCAAATCATCAAAACCCTAGTAATGCGTTTTTATAACAATCAGTACGCCTTTTTTGAAAAAAAAAGCCTGTTCGAAAGGGCCGAACAATAAGTAACTTTCAAGAGAGAATTATATATTATTTTTACAATTTCTAGGAGTGTATAATTATGGAATAATATTAAACGGTAGATGATAGATAATGTTAAAAAGCAGAAGATTTCGCCAAAATCGATAGATTTAAAATTTCTGGCACACATTTCGTAAGGCGCGACGGTCGTCAATATTGGTGAAGAAATACCTAAATGCAGCTAAAAATCGGGAAAAAAACGTTAGGGTCAGCGGGTTTGAACAGGTCGGTCGGGTGATGGGAAACAAAGGTATTTTTTCTTTTGGCCTAACTTGAAGGTTTCATATGTTATGACCAATGCGAAATTAGGTCTTAATTATTAGATTTCTTCTAGTATGTTGTGCTTTCTAATTATGTTAATGCTGATGAAGAAATTATAATTAGTATGGCATGTATCCTTAAGATGAAGTATGCTTCAAACATTATATTATTGTTTTAGGATTTAACAAAGAAATCAAGTACACCGAGTAAAGGTAATCGTAAGAGGAATTTAGAAGAACAAGAATCATTTTTCTGTTGGTTTACGGATCACGGTGACGCAGGAGCAGATGAATTAGGAGAAGTCATTAAAGACGACATCTGGCCAAATCCATTACAATATTACCTGGTAAGAGGAGATCATACATTGCTTGGAGGACCGATCCTTTAACATTGCCCCCACTGACATTGTAACTTTGTGGGGTTACTTTACACGGCACTACCTTATCTTATCAACTCTATTGAATGACAACTTCCTTTTGTATTCTAAGATTTCTTTACATTAGATTTCTCTATTCATCAGCTTGTAAAGAATAGATAGATGTATTATGTTAAGCAGACCTGCCTACTTTTACAATTTTGGCATAATTTGTACGATTTTCAACCTAAAATTACGCCCTATGCTTTTGCTATTCCATTTTACGCTGAAAACAATATTTTGAGCAAACTGACGTTTTTCAATATTTTAAGACTTATTTAACAAATGTCTTCCATGTCTTATAGTCAAGCGCATAAGTTCTCAAAATTTGTAATACTTGCCGAAGCAGACTTTTTTCCTCTCTATTTTTTCTTAAAATTGCATAGTGGTTAATATTATGCTTTAGTCATAAAATTACACTTTCTTTAACAAAATATTACACTAACGATGAGAAACATAGACAGGCCTGTGTTAAGGCAGAGAAATACAATTGTACTTGTTAGCTATTTGTATGAGTAAATTCAAGTAACTTTTTGCATATTTCAGGCATCAGAAATAGAAGAAGATGGTGGAGGTGAGGCTTTACTCTATATTTCAAATGAATATTAAAGTAAACAATTTTTGTATACACCTTATTGAAGATTGGTGAACTATTTGTTTTGTATAGTCTGTCTGTTCGTTTATTGTTCGTTTGCTTGAATATTGAACCTTGCATATAACTTGTGAACAATAAGTTATACGGCCTTCAGATTTTGCATGTTTATTCCTTGAACTATTTGTGAGATTTGCAACCTTGACCTTGCTTGGAGTTTGACATAGCCTATACATAAAAGATGGCTGCTGCTATTTCACAGTTGCAAATCTTGTCTCCGATTATAAATAATTCATCGTTTACTTATTTTCATGTCAGAGTACAATATAATTTGAATGGTTTACCTTTCATGTGACTATTGATGTTGTAGAAGATGAATTAGATGAAGAGGGCATGATGGATGAAGAAGAGGGAGATGAAGAGGATTTTGATGAAGATCAGGAGGTAGGATAAAACTTTGTTAACTTAGTTTCGACTTTCTACAATAAAAACAATTCTTCTATGTAAATGGAAAACAATTTTTATGTTGAAAAAACAAAAGGTTATTGTTTAAGACGAAGTGCTTCAGTCTGGCATTGTAAAAAAAATTATCTCCAGTGTGATTTTGACATCGTTTGAAATGATGAAATCTTGAAAATTACAAACAATGTTGAAAATCCAGATGTCAAAAACTGCTATTTATTCAATGCTGTCTTTACTCTCCATATGTCTGGATTTTTTCTATCAAATTATTAACCCTGAATTTTGACATGGACCCTTTGTCCTCAGATTTTCAAGGACATCTAATTTGGTAACATGAATGTTGGAGTAAGCCAAGTTCAGGATTAAGCAATACATTCTATGAAATCTTCTGAATCATGGATTCCAGATTGTTTATCATATACGTCAATATTGCTGCAGAAAATGCAGATTCTATGTAAATTTAATTTGGATAATACATTAAAAATTGTATGCACGTATATATCATTTACACATGGGAAGACTAGACTAGTAACAATGGTTTTATCTTTGACGTTTAGGAGGTAGAGGGTGAGGATGATGAGGAGGGAGGAGAGGAGGATGGTGAAGACGAAGGTTGAGCTGACATTAAATCTCATCATTTTATCATGGACGCAGGTCACTGTGACAAAATCATCCCACATCATGATTTTGTAATTTTTCCTCTCATTATTATTACGGAGTTCTGTTATATGTTTATACTGAAATGAATTTGTAAAACAAATGGTAAAAATTTGAAGACCCTTAGTTTAAGTGTTGATTGTGTGCAGCTATGTATTTGTTACGTGTACCCTTTTCTTACTTTTTATCTTCGAAATTTTTAAATTTGAAAATCAATATTCTGTATTGCAAATATCCATTCTTCTTTCTGTGTTATGGATATGTTTATTATTCTGCGTAATTTATATGAAAGATTAGAGAAACAATATGTGTAATTGTTATTTAAGAACACATCCTTGCATATTTTTCTTTATTTGTTCTCAGTGTTTATGAGTAACTAGGGTTCTTCAATTTTCTACAACAGAGTCTGATCCAGGGAATAAACTCATCATGCATCTGTAAGAATGGTGCATACATTGAAATCACATTTTGTCACTATGTGTCATAGGACCAAGTTTTTGTCATATACATGTAATTCACATTCATTTTTGGCCATCTTTAGATCTTGATTTGGTGCCAGACTCAATCTGTAAAACTTAATGCAAAATAAAGTTTGCATGTATTTTTAAACGCTTTGTTTTGATTTATGTGTCAAATTGAAAATTTTGATTTTATCTTTCAGCGTTTCTAGAATATTTATGTTCATCTTGTTTAAAGATATTTGTGCAAGAAGTTGATTTTATTGACCAGTGACCAGTTTCACAAAAATTCTTAAGAAAAATTTCAGGAATTCTCGTATCTTTAATCATCGAATAAAAGCTTGAAATATTTTTCAATTTGGATTATATTGCGCCGAAGAAATAACAACTTGCTAGCCGTGGTATGTTGTCCAGTAATTCCCCAAGTCCCTTGAACCAATTAAATTATCACCGAGTCGCATGAACCAATGAAATTATCACCGAGCCGCGAAGTTGCGGGTTGAAAATTTGATTGGTCCATGGGACGAGGGGAATTACTGGACAACAAATCACAGCTAGCCAGTTGTTATTTCTATTCTAATATTGTTCTGCACGAGTTCTATAGCACGTGCATGGGCAGAGCTTAGCGAACTGGAAGTTTGTTGGAGATTTTACACCAGGTGAGTTCTATAGTACATATAGGGAGAAAATCTCAAGTCATGTTAGAAGTTCTAATATAATTTCTACATACTCAACATAAATTCAGAAACAAAACATCGCAATTTAAGATTTAGTAGAAGTACTAAGCGCTCAAAAGTTACGAAAATTCCTTAAATTTTTCCAAAGTATTTTTGTGAAACAGGCTGCACTTTACACTGACATGCAGTAGCTTTCTCCATGGCTAAATGTTGAAATGAACTGATGACCTTTTCCCATTTCTTCTATTTATAGGACCCCAGTAATAGACTGGTGCCTTGTTATTTCCTGTGATAAAAGGGTGACATGTAGTGTCCATTTTGTCCTTATGTATATTCCTCTGTCTGGTAGTGTCTCTTTTCACATAAATGGCTATGATTTGTTTGATTCTTACATCCAATCAGACTTGAAGGGATTTTTATCTCACTCCAGACAGAATTATCTACACAGACAACTGTGTCTTGCACCTCTAGATGTTTGTTTTGAATCTGGCATAAACCTTCATTGTGGTTTAGCCAAGTATGGCATCAAACAGATGTATATTTGACTCTTTTGCATGAATTTATACAAACTATGTAAAGATTTATGGATGAGTGAAAAGCCTCTTTGTACTCAGCAAGCCTCATTTTGGACAGCAAATCTTTGGTACTCTGGTTTGATTTCCTTGTCCCTATCCATTGGGAAGATAGATTATATTTATTGAGTATATGGTTTGATTTCCTTGTCTCTATTCTTCGGGAAAATAGATTATATCTATTGAGTATAATGAGACTCGACACCAAGTGAGGCTCAAGGTCATATACATGTATCTAGGGTCAGTCATCTTGCTCGTATATTAGACTTGATGTGATAAGCTATGTATCAGTCATCTGGCTTGTCTATCAGTCTTAACCTGATTAGTGATGTGTCGGTCATCTGGCTCGCCTAACAGATTTGATGTGTCAGTCATCTCGCATGTCTATCAGACTTGTGATTAGTGATGTGTCGGTCTTCTGGCTCGTCTATCCGACTTAATTAAAATTTTGAATAGTAATGTGTCGGCCTTCTCACTCGTCTATCAGACTTGATGTGATTAGTGATGTGTCGGTCATCTGGCTCGTCTATCGGATTTTACTTGATTAGTGATGTGTCAGTCATATGGCTCGTCTGTGAGACTTTGACATGATTAGTGATGTGTTGGTCATCTGACTCGTCTTTCAGACTTGACATGATTAGTGATGTATTGGTCATCTGGCTCGTCTGTCAGACTTGACATGATTAGTGATGTGTCTGTCATCTGACTCGTTTATCAGACTTTGTGATTAGTGATGTGTTGGTCATCTGGCTCGTCTATCAGACCTGATGTGATAAGTAATGGGTCAGTCATCGGACTCGTACATCAGACTTGATGTGATTAATGATTTGTCAGTCATCTGGTTAGTCTTTCAGACTTGATGTCATTAGTAATGGGCCAGTCATCTTGTTCGATTATCAGACTTGATGTAATTAATGATATGTCAGTCATCTTACTCGTCTACCGGACTTGACATGATTAGTGATGTGTCGGTCATCTGTCTCGTCTAACAGATTTGATGTGATTACATATGTGTCGGTCATCTTGCATGTCGATCAGGCTAGACGTGATTAGTAATTTGTCAGTCATCATGATTGTCTGACATACTTGATGTGATAAGTAATGTGCCAGTCATCTAGCTCGTCTATTGGACTTGATGTGAGTAGTGATGTGTCGGTCATCTTGCATGTGTATCAGGTTTGATGTGATTAGTAATGTGTCAGTCATCTGGATCATCTATCAGACTTGATATGATTAGTGATGTGTCACCCATCTGGCTCGTCTATCAGACTAAATGTGATAAGTAATATGTCAGTCATCTGGCTCGACTATCAGACTTGATATGATTAATGATGTGTCAGCCATCTGGCTCGTCTATCAGACTAAATGTGATGAGTAGTATGTCAGTCATCTGGCTCGTCTATCAGACTTGATATGATTAGTGATGTGTCACCCATCTGGCTCGTCTATCAGACTAAATGTGATAAGTAATATGTCAGTCATCTGGCTCGACTATCAGACTTGATATGATTAGTGATGTGTCAGCCATCTGGCTCGTCTATCAGACTAAATGTGATGAGTAATATGTCAGTCATCTGGCTTGTCTATCAGACTTGATGTGATAAGTGATATGTCAGTCATCTGGCTCGTCTATTGGACTAGATGTGATAAGTAATATGTCGGTCATCAGGCTCGTCTATCAGACTTTTGATAAGTGATGTGTCAGTCATCTGGATCATCTATCAGACTTGATGTGATAAGTAGTTGTCGGTCATCTGACTCGTCTATCAGACTTGATGTGATTAGTAATGTGTCAGTCATCTGACTCGTCTATCAGACTTGATATGATTAGTGATGTGTCGGTTATCTGACTTGTCTATCAGACTTTATATGATTAGTGATGTGTGGATTATCTGGCTCATCTATTAGACTTGATGTGATAAGTGATGTCGATTATCTGGCTCGTCTATTAGACTTGATGTGATAAGTGATGTTTCAGTCGTCTGACACGTCCATCAAACTTTGTGATAAGTGATGTGTCGATCATCTGGCTCGTCTATCAGACTCTACGTGATTAGTAATGTGTCAGTCATCTGACTCATCTATCAGACTTGATGTGTCAGTCATCTGGCTCGTCTATGAGACTTGATATGATTAGTGATGTGTCAGTCATCTGGCTCGTCTATGAGACTTGAAGTGATAAGTGATGTGTCGGTCATCTGACTCATCTATCAGACTTGATGTGATAAGTGATTTGTCAGTCATTTGGCTCGTCTATCAGACTTGATGTAAATAGTAATGTGTCAGTTATCTGACTCGTCTATTACACTTGATGTGATTAGTTATGTGTCAGTCATCTAGCTCGTCTATTAGACTTGATGTGATTAGTGATGTGTCAGTCATCTTGCTCGTCTATCAGACTTGACGTGATAAGTGATGTGTCAGTCATCTGACTCGTCTATCAGACTTGATGTGATTAGTAATGTGTCGATCATCTGACTCGTCTATTACACTTGATGTGATTAGTAATGTGTCGGTCATCTGGATCGTCTATCAGACTTGATATGATTAGTAATGAGTCAGTCATCTCATTCTGACTCTTCCATGAGACTTGACGTGATTAGTGATGTGTCAGACACATGTGGGGGATTTCAAGGGGGTATATATGTAAAGTAATGAAACTTTGCAAATAGAAATAGTATGTTTCAATCATTAACATTTATGAATTTTAGGAAAATTAAATTATAGTCCCTGATCGTTATTTTAAGGTCTGGCTGTTCTGGACCTCCTCGAGTCATAGTTGATATCGGCCGTAGAGTCTGATTTGATATACAAGCTGAGAAGGAGAAAATAAAACAAAACTTCAGTTTTGCACTAATTTACACTTCTAAATTTAAAAATTGTCTTGAAGGCCCTCCAGACCATCTTACTTGTACCTTTATAAATGTTTATTACATGTATACATACATGTATTTTAAATTAAAATCCTTCACCACACAACTTTTGCATAAAAAAGTAGGCTAATCATATATATGTTTACCGTCAGTTTTAAATACAAATAAAGTGTTTCTATTGATCAAAATAGACATTCCTGTACACTAAGACATAATATGCACATCACTTGTCAGAAAGAATTATCATTGCTCCGGTTGGGGCGACTGAAAAAAAATTCTGCCTCGGTCCAGGGCGAGAAAAAATCTTGCCTTGACAAAAAGCCCCAAGGTCTGCCCCCCCCCCCGAATATCAAATGGACCATGTTTTATCTATCGATTCGTCCCCTTCAAAAAAATGTTCGCCCTTCAAAAAATGTTCGCCCTGTAAAAAAAGCTACTGAAAATTCTGGGATCGTGGTTTCATTATCAGAAATCACGGAGGTGAAACGACCATTTTGCAAAATGATTTTCGTCAACATTCGCCAAGTTCAATAACACAATGAGACTGAATAGCGTAATGACTCCGCCTTTAATCTTTCCTTATTTGTTATCTTAAAGATAAGTGTGATCCGATATTTCAAACAGAAATAATCTACAGTACGCTGTGTTTGCCTGTAATAAGGGCAGGTGCGCGTGCGTGTTGGTCTCCTCCGGTGAAACTGATGGGGGTCGGAAAGGGGGCACGCTCTCTACAGGAAATAATCCTTATGATTAATCAATTAGCTCAATTTGAGTGACTTTGAATTCCTCTTAAATTATCGGTGATGCTGAAAAGTAGTCCCGACTTGCAGACAATAGACGTATATCAAGAGGGATCGCCGACTCTAAAAAAAGCACAATATATGTTCACGTATCCGCAGCGCCCCCACCGGGAGGCAAAGAAAGTACTAGACTAGTACTTTGACTAGATCATCTACTAATGTTCCATATAGGGTGAGGATGAAACCTATTGATTTAAATGGTCAAAGGTCAAGATCACGATGAAAATAAGGCTTAAAAATCTTGCTTACATATATTGCATCAAACAATCATCGTAGAACCATCAAATATTAACGTTAACATTAAATGTTCCACAATGATAATAAGGGATTCTATCTATTTTCTGTGAACATGGACACTAAATTTAATATATTGAATATCAAAAATTCCACAATGCTATAGCTCCTTAGACCTACAACATGTTACATGTCACATGATGTACAACATATGCTGAGTGTACACCCATCTGCAAGCCAATTTATATACTTGCAATCACTGATACTTGTAATCACTAAAATATATTTAAATATTTGACTCCTCCTGTACCATGTCTACTACCCCTTTTGTCGGATTCTTTTAGATAAGTACACAAATCATAATGTTTCTAACGATGAATATAACATAGACTTAATAGGAAGAAAAAATATTTTATTTTGCATGTGCACCTCGCACAAAAAAGTTGACACATCCCATCCCCTTTCCACCTCTTTTTCTTAAAGTTTGGATTAAGTCTTTATTCCAAAATATTTGTGATACAGTAAAATTAATTTCATGTTCAGTCTTGGCTTGAATTTGAATATAAATAAATATCTGATCTTCAAAATGACAAGAGTTTGATGGAGAACCTATATACTTTATCATTTAAATTTACTCCCCCTCCCTGGTTTTTATTTATTTCTCTTTTTTTTGCTGTAACTTTAAAGTAACTGCAATGTTCTGGATAAGCAAAGTCTTTAGTTTGAAATGAATAATGGATATACATTTTTTTCTTTCTGAGTGGATAGCAAAATCGCCCATGACATTCAATGTTAACCATGACCCAATAACCCCCCCCCCCCCCCTTTCTTTTCCCACCTGCTTCCACAAAGGCTGGTTAAATCACTAGCCCCTTGCCTTGATCTATCATCCCTATATTTTACAACCATATATAATCACAAAGAAAAATGAATCGTGACATGTAATGTCGTAAATAGTAAAGCTTATCTTATAGCTATCTAAATGTTCTGGATCCACCCTGCAAATGCACCTTTAGATGCTACAATTTTCATTGTTTCGTCAATTTGAAAGCAAAAGTAAACTGCCTTTGTATAGTTGGTATGCTCCTGTGTACTACTTACACTCATAACTGAGCTGAAACACCCTTGATAGCATCAAATATTGCCTTCATTCGGTATTTTCATACGACGGCGCCATGCAAACACCTGCATTTTGTTTATTTTCTATGCCTCCCGGTGGGGGCGCTGTGAAAAACGTAACATCCGTTTCCATTCGGAACTAAAATTTTCTTTGCATAAAGGTAAAATCCAGAAAATCTCGAAAGAAGTCGGCGATCCCTCTGGATATACGTCTATGTGCAGACCTATGAAGGTGTTATCTTTTTTTGTCTTCGGTCTGACTACTGTATATGCATAGGCAAAACTTGAGAATTTCGGTGCGAAAAATTTTTGCAAGTTGTCCTTTTTTTGACAAATTCCAGTACCTTCAACCCAAAAACAACTTGCCCAGTCATCCTGCCCCTTAAAAAATCCCCTTTAACCCTGGTTTCACCTCTTCGATTTTTCCTCTTATTAATGATTGTTCTTAAAATAGCCTATATTTAAAATGGGGAAAAACCCATGGATGCAACATGTGATTTCATTGGTCGATCAAATAATTAGGACTTGCCAATTTTTTTTTGCACCAAAATTCTCAAGTTTTGCCTTAGCATATGCATAGCACTAGCAGTCAGACTGAAGACAAAAAAACAGATAACACTGTCGTAGGTCTGCATGTCGTGCCAATCTGAAGGATTTGAACAGGCAAAATTTCATTGGGACTCAGGCAAAAAGTTTAAAGTTTAATGCTACACAATTCTTTATTCGGACTGGCATCATTTTCAAAATGACTAATACAAGCATGCCTCAAAAGTTTTCAACATCTCTGTCTTATGAATTTGTTCTTGTTTGATTCGGACATCTTTGACATGCATAAAAATAAAAGAAAGAAAAAGGGAGGGTGTGGTGGGGGTCATGAATACCTTTTTCTCACAAATTCCACTTTTTCACATCACCCATCTGTCTGTTTTGGAAATGTAAAAAAGAATGATCTTTTTCAAATAATTGATTTTATGTGCTATTTCTAAGTATCCTATGGATGCACTTCAGTCCTAATGTTCACCACTCAAAACAGAGGGACTCCCTGCTAAACTAATTTCCTTGGATTACACCTACAGAGCATGATACTCTTATTGATTGGACAGTGGTATCCCTATTGGATCATAGTACAAAAATGTACTCAGTTTCTCCCCTGTATATGTCCCTAAGAAAATTCTATTATCAAATTTATTTTTAGCTCTCCTTGACAAAGTAGAGGGGGCTTATGCTATTGCATACCAGCGTCAGCATCAGGACACCTCCATTCCCTGCTTCCTATAAGTCTTACATTAACCAAACTTACAGTGCATGGTGCGGATGCTGCATCTGACCCATATTTGACGCTTGAGCAACCGGCAGGGCTCTGGCATCCATTTTTTGGACTGGGGCCGGGGCCTTTGATTTGGGAAAAATAGACGCATTGTCTCAAAAATTGGGAAAAATTAAAATAGATTTAGATGCATTTTCGCTTAAACTTTAATAATTTTTCTCTCATTTCTTTAGGAATTTTCCATGAGGTTTCAAATTGGGAAAAAGTAGTCAACAAAATTGGGAAAAAAAGGTAGCATATTTTACATTTGGAATGGGGCTGAATATCGGCCCCAAATTAGGCCGATTGAGAGCCCTGACCAGGGTTAAGTAAAATGGGACACCTCCGTTCCCAGCCTCCTACATCAACCAAACATACACTGATGATGCATCTGAGGATGCTTACTACATTGCATGGTACAGATGCTGCAACTGACCAACATTTCACGCTAGAGTGAGCTGGTTAGGTAGAATGGGACAGGTCCATTCTGGCCTTACTACAAGTCCTACATCAACCAAACTTGCATGGATGATGCATCTTAGGATGCTTACTACAATGCATGGTATTGAGGCTGCATCTCACAACATTTCATCACAGGAACATGTCCTTATGAGGTAATGTTTTTCACTTCCTCATGCCTTGTGCCTTGTAGGCGTTTTGGTCCAGCCTTGATTTCTTTGGTTAAAAGTAACTACTATTTGTACATAATTTGAGTTTTATTGAGTCAGTTAGTCTTCTTGCTGGGCAGAAATGATATATCTGTATGGTGTTTCATGCAGCAATATTTACTATTGCAATTTTACTTTTTTTTCAGGAATGGTCTGATTGAATCTGCATGTTGATCTGTTAATGACATATACAGAATGGACACTATGGCAACAGATTTATCTATTCTGGTAAATAAAATATCATTATGTAACAGTGATTTTTTTTTGGCCCAGTTTACCACCAGATATCAATTGTTTCCCCTTTCAAAATTTGGCTTTATTTTTCCAAAATATTAGGTTTAAGTCCCAATTTGAAATTTCTAAAATAATAGATTATTTGCAATATGAGTCTTCTTCAGAAAATGAATGTAATGGTAGTTTGAGTGCTTTATATTACCCAAATATTTTATGGAATGATTTTCAAGAAGTGTTTGAGTGTTAGGCCACAATTAAAAAATTGTTTGTTTCCCCTCCCCCGGGTCTGTTTTTTCCAAGCCACCCGGCAGGCGGGTACTTTTTGTGTCGCCTGCGAAGCACAGCGACACTTAGGGATCACTTTGTCCGTTGTCCATCTGTCCGTCTGTCTGTCTGTCTGTCTGTCCGTCTGTCTGTCTGTCCGTCTGTCTGTCACACTTGGGTGTCACACCCCATAACTTTTGATTGGTAAGTGATAGGGCTTTGATATTTCACATGTGTATTCCTTGTAACAAGACCTTTCTACATATACCATAATTTTTGACTTCTTGACCTTGACCTAGATATTTGACCTACTTTTAAAAAAATCTAAGATTGGCTATATCTTTTGATTGGTAGGTGATAGGGCTTTGATATTTCACAGGTGTATTCCTTGTGACAAGGAATTTCTACACATACCATAATTTTTGACCTCGTGACCTTGACCTAGATATTTGACCTACTTTTCAAAAAATCTAAGATTGGCTACATCTTTTGACTGATTAGTGATAGGGCTTTGATATTTCACATGTGTATTCCTTGTCACAAGGCATTTCTACACATACTTTAATTTTTAACCTCGTGACCTTGACCTAGATATTTGACCTACTTTTCAAAAAAATCTAAGATTGGCTATATCTTTTGATTGGTAAGTGGTAGGGCTTTGATATTTCACATTTGTATTCCTTTTGAAAAGAGCTTTCTAAAAATTCCATAATTTTTGACCTAGTGACCTTGCCCTTGATATTTGACCCACTTTCAAAAATCCGCTTCGCAGGCGACACAAGCATTCCTTGGATTGCTATTTTTAGCCGAGTTGCAAAACTCGGCTCTTAATTTGATGTGAGACGGGCGGGCGGTTTGGCGGGCGTCTGGGCGGGCGTCTGGGCGGGCGGGAGGGCGTCAACAATTGGTTTCCGGACTATAAGTCAACTACGAAAGAGGCTATAACAATGAAACTTCATACACTTACTCACCATTAGTCAAGGATGAGCCCTATTGATTTTGGGGTCAAAAGGTCAAAGGTCAAGGTCACAGGACTCAGATGATTGAAAATGGTTGCCGGACCATATTTCAGCCTGTATTGCCCCTATAATCATGAAACTTGCCAGAAATGTTTCCCTTGAATCAAGGATGAGGCCTATTGATTTTGGGGTCAAAAGGTCAAAGGTCAAGGTCACAGGACTCAGATGATTGAAAATGGTTTCCGGACCATATTTCAGCCTGTATTGCACCTATAATCATGAAACTTGCCAGAAATGTTTCCCTTGAATCAAGGATGATGCCTATTGATTTTGGGGTCAAAAGGTCAAAGGTCAAGGTCACAGGACTTTTTTGATTGAAATTGGTTTTCGGACCATATTTCAGCCTGTATTGCACCTATAATCATGTAACTTGCCAGAAATGTTTCCTGTGAATAGAAAATGACCACTTTTGATTTTGGGGTCAAAAGGTCAAAGGTCAAGGTCACAGGACTCTGATGATTTGAAATGGTTTCCTGGCCATATTTTAGCCTGTATTGCACCTAAAGTCATGAAACTTGCCAATAATGATTCCCATGAATCAAGAATGACCCCTATTGATTTGGGGTCAAAAGGTCAAAGGTCAAGGTCACAGGACTCCGATGATTGAAAGTGGTTTCCGGACCATATTTCAGCCTGTATTGCAATTATAATCATGAAGCTTGCCAGAAATGTTTCCCATGGATCAAGGATGACCACTATCAATTTTGGGGTTCAAAGGTCAAAGGTCAAGGTCACAGGACTAAGATGATTAAAAATGGTTTCCCGACTGAATTTGAGCCTGTATTGCACCTATTATCATGTAACTTGCCAGAAATGTTTCCTATTAATTTTGGGGTCAAGAGATCAAAGGTCAAATTCATAGGACTCGTTAATTGAAAATGGTTTCTGAATTATATATGAATGTGGATCAACCTGAAACATGCTAATAATGTTTCCCATCTGTCGAGACCATATTCAAATCATGTATATTTTACTTATATTCAAGTTTTGCAACTCGGCACTTTGCATCTTTGATGCATTTTAAGCTTATTTTTTCTTTTTTTGCTGTCCAAATTGAACATTACTGGACTCCTTACAGCTGCACAGTCACACTCCGTGTTTCTAATTGATACGATAAAGACTAAGAGCTGGCAGCCGGCGACTGCTCGCCTCTTACGTCGGGGGAAAATCGCCGCCTGCTTTCCGTAAAAAATACTCAATTTCTATCGCTGGTTAAGTATGAAATGTCTAATTTTTTTTTATTGAACATGTTCAAAAGAAAGTTACGTTGTCCTGTAAAACCTACTCTATACAAACAAAATTGTCCCAAGATACTAGTACACGATAAATATTTCCGCAATGTGGCGTAACTGGCCATTTTACGGCAACGTCAAATCTGCAAGAATAAGATGCACTATAGAACAATTACATCTCCACTCTTTTTTACGACTTGTAAATATTGAATTTGTATAGATATTGACCACGCGCAACCACGAGTTACGGAATATAAATGGCCGGCGTTTTCCAGTGCATGATAAAGATATACTTTTCTTTCTCGGTTTGTTTATGGTATGTTAACAGTGAAAGTGAAAAATAATTATAAGCACAACTTCAAGAACTTATTGTAATATTGAGTCTATTGATAATGATGTTCACGATGCAAGAAGTTAGCAAGGACCGTCGACAACCGCTAGAGAAACGTAGGTTAATCATAACCGAGTACAATGATCAGGTACTGTAAACGTGGTTATTTATGCGGGGGGATTTCGCGATCATAACATCAAGACATTTCGCGTGGGGGAAATATTTGCGATAAAAATGTCTTTCTTACTGGGAAAATGCAGCGGTGATATTTTCGCGTGGGGAAAATTTTGGCAACGTCACTTGATTTGCAAAAATTACCCCACGTGAAAATATCCACGTTTACGGTAGTAGTTTTCTTATTCACTTGATTTTATGCATATAGATAATATGCCTGAATTTGGCCCACTCAGCGGACCGTTCCAAATAAGCGATGGGTCTTTATATAGCGTTCAAACGCTTATCCGTGAAATAAGTTGAGGAACTAGATTGGGCACATGCGTATACTATACATGTAAAGCACTCGCAGAGTTCGAAAGGCACATGTTTGTTTGAAATTTTACATCTGTAGACCGAGCGCTCGTTTATCATGTTCTCAAAAAAATTTGAGAGGATATTTACAAGAGAGAGAGATAATTATCAATGTACCAATAATACGTAATTCAAAGCCAACGTGAATGAAAGACGGGGTGTGGGGGATACGGCAAGATTTCTTATAATAATGTAGGAATGAGAAAGCTACTGAGTTGATTTACAATTGTATTTGGATAGAATATTGTAACGTTGAAACTGAAAATGGACATGGCCGTGATTTGATTTCTGGACCAAAAAAAAAAAAAAAAAAAAAAAAAAAAAATCGGACTTTTTGGCTATAAAAAAATCGGACTCGGCAGTGTTTTTCCTGACCCAGTCAGGGCGAGGGGAAACAAACAATTTTTTAATTATGGCCTTAGATATAAGAAGTAGCTTTAGTCTGAGATTTTCCAATTTTTCCCTAAATGTTGAAAATTTTCCAAAACAAAAGGGCAGGGAAGGCTTTAAAAAATGGCAAAACATCACTGTCACTGTGGCATATCCCGTGATACGCAAGTGATATGTTCCACGGGAATCGTCTTTGATTAAATCAAGTAAATACTGTCTAAATCTACTTTATATGAATTTATTTTAGGTCTATCATTTGGCCATTATCATCAATTATATGATGGTAATCTATTCTGGTCAAGAATAGACGTGTATTCGGAGAACACTTAAACATAATTTTTTCAATCTTTACCACATGTTATGATATGGTGCACGGACAGATACCAAATTTTCTGCATAAGTGTTCTCCAAATGTGCATCTATTCTTGACCAGAATAGATTACCATCATATAAAAGATAACGATGACCATATAGTAGGCCTAAAATAAATTCATTAAAAGTAGATTTAGACAGTACTTACTTGATATAACAGTGATTTTTTTCAGTAATTTGGGAATGGGGTCGGGGCCCTTGCAATTGGGAAAATTAACGACATTTGGGAATATTTGGGAAGTACTAAATATCAAAGTAAAAGTAAAATGACAGTTTATACAATCAAAAGTTAAGAATTGAATGTTTAATCATATAATTTTCTTTAAATATGATTTAATTTCTTATGCTTACAACAATATGGCAGATAATTAGTAAATTTGCTACTTTTGAACCAGTTATTTTCACTATTTTCGCTGATAATTCCATCTGAATGAAATTGGGAAATTTTAGAGTCACAATTGGGAAAAAAAGATACTATTTTTCATTGGGAATGGGGCCGAATAACGGCCCCAAAAAGGGGCAAAAAAAATCCCTGTATAATCAAAGACGATTCCCGTGGAACATATCATTTGTGTATCACGTGATACGCCACAGTGACTGTATAGGTATAGAATCTTTGAGAGATGAAACTGGCATATATATTTCATGAGCTGGTTTATGGTTTATTGATATAAAAATTTGAATACAAAAAAAATGTATATGATTATGATATTTTCCCATGAAATCTACATTGCATTCTATAATCATACACTGCACTTTAGATGTTTAGATGTATGAGATTTTCACCAGCGAAAGGGAGCTTCTTGTCTTGTGAAGGTAATGATACCTAAATGTTACCTCCAGGTATAGGAGATCTAGATTCTGGCCAGTTAAAGCATATCAATGTTACCCTGCACTGTGTCTCCCTCTCATTTTTAGTCCTCTACTGGCAAGGGCAAAGGGGATCTTTAGTTTCCTCCTGGTCTGTCTGTCAGTCAGTCTGTCTTTCTGTCATAATTCAGTTTTCCAGACTTATTTTCTGCAATGGAAACAGATATTGAGATGAAATCTGAAAAAGGAATTAGACAAAGTTAAGTACTAGTCATTCTCCAAATAAAATCAATGCAATAACGAGAACTGTAGTGAACCATTTTACCTGTAATGTGTGTCTTGGTAACCAACCTTATTTTACTTTAACAGCTTGGAAGGTTATCGAGGGAGCCAATTGATGATGACGATGAAGCCATGGTTGTGTACTGGAACAAAAAGGAGAGAAAGATTCATCATGGTGGATCCATGGGCGGACAACTATTTATAGAACAGAATCAAACTGTGGCCAAGTTTTATCAGTTCTGCAGTGGTATGATTTAAAATATATGTACATTTTATTGATATAAATGGTTAAGAAGAATATCTAATGATAAAATTTGTTAAAGAAAATGCTTTTGGAGTCAGAAAGCTTCCTCATTTCTAGTTGCTTATTATTGAATATACAGATTTAAAATTATCAACTTGTGCTAATAATTTCTGCAAAGGTCATATTGAAGTCTGATTTTATATGAAAAATGTAATTCACAGAGATTTTTTGGCAAAATTCAAATTTCAATGGCTGTGAAATTGAAGATAATCTTGAGTGTAGACTTATATATTATTTCTTAGGAACTATATTGTAACTTTTAAAAATGATGTTTTTTTCTCCATAATTAGAAATCTACAAGGCCTATAAGGGATTTGGATCAGAAGCTTCAGTTAAACCTTCCATTAAAGAGACATCCATCCTCAATCTAAATACTGGTAAATCAAGATATCTTCGCAGGGGTTTTTTTTCCTTGTTTTGGGGCAGAATTTCGGCCCCTTCCCAATGCCAAATTTCCTCTATTTTTCCCAAAAAATCACCCTGAAATTCCCAAAGAGGAATTATGAAAAAATCACCTGAGAAAATGAGACCCAAAACCTGGAAGTCAGCACAAAATGTCCTATTTCTAAGTGCATTTTTAAAAGTTTTTTGTTCATCCCATGTTCAGTTCAAGCAAATCAATGGATTATCAGTGTTAATAAATGATACTTTAAGGTTATACTTTGGTGAGAATTTGTACAAAATTTTTCCCAATTTTAGCAAAATGTCGCAAATTTTCCCAAATAGGACAGGCACAGGCACCTTCCCCAAAATAAAAAAAAAAACCCTGCTTGGTCTTATACATGTATGTTACTTGTAATTTTGCTATTTTATGATTCTTTTCATTAGAATGTTGTACTGAACTAGTCTACACTTGCATTAGAGTTTGTTAATTTTTTGCTGAATAATTATTTGAATTTGGCAAATTCTAATTACTCATCAACATTAACAAACTCATACATGTTTGTATAACTGAGGAATATTTATGTGTATGGTGTAATGAGAAAGATAGCGCTTCATTCCTAAGTGATTAAATCCATGAATTTGATGCAGTTTAGTGATTTCATTATTATAAGGGTCAGTATCTGTGTTACGTTATTTCTGTAAACCAAGTTAATGGTTGTTTCAGAATGTTCAATCATTATTTCAATTTCATTCTTTACAGATACTTCAATCATAGAGGAGGTCAAGGTCAAAGATCAGATGATTACAGATGTAACCTATACACATTCTAACATAGACTCATTGTCCTCTACTCATCCTAATGTAGACTCTGTAACCTGTGAATTTTCAGACATGGAGGAGGCTGATGATCCTTTACCCTGTGGTTTTGAAGGTACAATCAACAGATCTTCTATACTTAATTTATTAGGAAATCTTCAATCCAAAAAATAAGTACCTTGGTTTTATATCAGTTCATTCAAATTTAATTATCCCCTCGCAACATAGTTGTGGGGGGATATAGTAATGCTGTCGTTCGTGTGTAAGTAAGTACGTCACACTTTTGTATACAGCCTAGAGGACACAGTTTTGATCAAATCTTGACCAAACTTCATACACTTATTCCTTATGGCAATAGAAGAGCCCTATTGATTTTCAAGGCCAAAGGTCAAGGTCACAGATTGGAAATGGATAAAGTCCTTGTATGCAGCTTAAAGGACACAGTTTTGATCGCATCTTGACCAAACTTCATACTCTTATTTCTTATGACAAGAGGAAGAACCCTATTGATTTTGAAGGTCATAGGTCAAAGGTCAAGGTCACAGATACGAAATGACTAAAATCCTTGCATACAGCCTTGAGGTTGTAGTTTTGATTGGATCTTGCACAAATTTCATACATTTATTCCTTTTGGCAAGAGGAAGAACCCTATTGAATTTCAAGGTAATAGATCATAGGTCAAGGCTGCAGATTAGAAATAGTTAAAATCCTTGTGGAAAAGTTAGAATCCTTGTATACAGCCTAGAGAGTTAAGTTTTGATTGGATCTTTTCCAAACTTCATACACTTCTTGCTCATGACTTGCTCAGCAGAAAGAGTCCTAATAATTTTCAAGGTCATAGGTCGAGGTTACAGATTGGAAACAGTTAATATCCTTGTAATTGTATACAGCCTGAGTGAGTACATTGATTTACATGCCGCGCAAGGGGATGCTATGCTTTGCGTTGCCTAGGTTTTCTGTTAATACATGGCAATTCTTACTTGTACCTCTAAAAGCTTTGTACACGCTCAAAATTAAAAATTTTCTTAAGGAAAACCTCATCATTCCAAATAAAACATAGATACTGTTCTTAAAACTATAGTTTATTCAATATTTAGAGAAAAAGTTGTCAAAGTTTGATAGCAGTTTGACTTATAATTAGTTTAAAATTTAAATCTGTATGAATCAAAAATGAAAGTACTTTTTTGTGGACTTTTAAAAAAATTATGACATTTAACATGTATGATTATTACACACATTTTTCATGATATTGAACTATAAACCTAGGCACATGCAGTTGCTAAACAGAAATAACTAGAACTGCCCTAAAGTGGACGAATTATATCCCCCGCGGGATGCTTTTCTCTAAACGGATTCATTTATGCATGTATCATTTAACAAAGAAAGCTCTGGTCATAAGGAATCTATATGTGAAATTTCAAAGCCCTAATCCTTATAGTTTAAAAGTAGGTCAAAGGTCAAGGTCGCTATTTCAAAAGTCATGGTGTCAGATGAAAGCTCTGGTCACAAGAAATCTGTATGTAAATTTTAAAAATATAAAAGCTCTATCCCTTATAGTTAAAAAGTAGGTTAATGGTCAAGATCAAGGTCATTAAGTCAATAGTCATATCAAATGAAAGTGCACATCATGAAGAAATCTATATGTGAAATATCAAAGCCCTTTCCCTTATAATTTAAAAGTAGGACAAAGGTCAAGGTCACTAGGTCAAAATTCATGGTATCAAATGAAAGCTTTCGTCATGAGGAATAAATATGTGAAATATCAAAGCCCTAACCTTTATAGTTTAAAAGTAGGTCAAAGGTCAACATCAAGGTCAACACCACAAGGTAAAACGTTAAAACTTCGTTTGTGGGGGGGGGGTATATAAATTTAATTGACCTTATCTTTAAAGTTTCTCCATTCCTTTATCTTCAAAAAGATGAAAAACTTAAGAATGGTAAAAAACCCCAAAATCTTTAGTGAATGTGTTGAAATCTAAAACAAAAGCAGGAAGAATGGTAAAAAAAAAAACCCAAAATCTTTAGTGAATGTGTTGAAATCTAAAACAAAGGCAGGTACATGTATGGTTTATTTTTCAGACGACTCTGGCCACACAAGTAATGATGAAGTAGAAGCAGAGGTCAAGGTCATGGATAAAAAGATAAATCGTAAGGAAAGAAAACCACCAATGAAAGGAAAGAGACCAAGACGCAGAAAGAAAACTCATCTTAGCAATCCAGTTAAAAGGCATAGGATTAGGAAAAAAGTTGACGTGAAGGGGACTGAAGTGAAAGCAGAAATTAAGAATTCTATGATCAAATGTAAACAGAGAGAGAAAGCTGAATCTGGTTATATTGAAATAGAAGATAAGAAACTCAATTCTATATCTCAGATTAAGGTAGAGGCTTGTGGCAGTGATTCTGTCTCTGTTCACCTACAGAAGAATGCTTATACTGATATCAATACCGACATTAGTAAACATGAAGAAGATATTAAGGAGGAGGAGTGTTTAGACAATAGTGAAAATGGCCTCCAAGGGAAAGTATCCTGTCCTATTTGTAAAAAGATATATGTAAATAAGTTTACCCTCGATAGGCATCATAGAAGAGCTCACTCAGAACATAGGAAGTATCAATGCAATGTGTGCAATTTGACTTTTGCGACGAGAGAAAGACGTAATCAGCATCAGGAATTTCACAAGAAAAAGGATGGAAACTACATTTGTATAGAGTGCACAAAGATTTTCCCAAGACGTGATCTGTATATAAAACATTTTAAAGAAATGCATAAAGGCAAAAAGCCTAAATTCACAAGGGTGTGTACATTGTGTAATGTTCAATTTATCAATCTTAGTGGCTACTTGAAGCACATAGAATCCCATTCAAATCTGAAAATGTTTAAATGCTACGTTTGTCACGAAACATTCCATTCTCAGGGTGAGTTAGATGGTCATGTAGAAAAACATACAATTACTCTTACCTATAAATGTCACAAGTGTGATAAAGTATGCAGCAGTTCTGAGGAATACCAAAAACATGTTGAAAAATACTGCCCAGTGATTGTGAAACCTTCATCAAGTCAGAATAGTAACGACACCAAGGACTCTCTATTGAATCATAAACCATGTGACCTGCAGGTGGAAGGGAACGAAGGTACGGACAGCTCACATAATGAATTAAAGACATCACAAGGGGAGGAGAAGTCTCATATTGTTGAAGTAACAGATTCTGCAGATGATGAAGGTAAAAAGGTAGATAACCAGCAAACTAAATCAGTGGATGATGAAAACAAAGAAATGATAAGTGAAACCGACAATGATAAAGAAAAACAGAACATAGTGTTCAAGCATAGCCGTGACCCAGAGGGTCATACATGTGATAAGTGTGGAAGAACGTTTCAATTTGCGATGGCTCTTTACAAACATAAACTTTTGCATGATGACAATGGTATGTTCCCTTGTCGATTCTGCCATCTCACGTTCGAAACTAGCGAGAAGCTAACCAGACATTCCATCGTTCACAGAGCTGTCAAGCCGTATGTTTGTACGAGTTGTAAGGCAGGATTCATGGAGCCGGAGCAGCTAGAGGAGCACGTGAAGAAACATAAACGAGGACGGACGTTTATGTGTGAGGAGTGTGGTAAATGTTACGCTACCAACTTGAGCCTTCGAACTCATATGAGAAATCATACAGGTGTACGTCCGTATAAATGTAAATACTGCGATAAGAGGTTTATATCTTCTGAAACCAAGAAAGTTCATGAAAACACACACACCAAGGAGAGGGCATTCATGTGTGATATATGTGGTATGGTATTCTATCGTAAGTGCCTGATGTACACGCACAAGAGAATCCACAATGAAAAGAAAGAATACAAATGTTCCAAGTGTGGGAAGGAGTGTCGCTCCAATGCTGCATTAAGGACACATTATGTATCAATGCACCTGACCCAAGAGGAAGCTAAAACATTCAAACACACCATCCATGAATGTAAAGTATGTCACAAATACTTTGTTGATAAGCATGACTTGAGGGCCCATTTGAGAGTTCATACAGGTAAACTGCTTCCTTTGCTCTTTTATGATCTGTCACTGTTAAATAATAAATCTCTACTTACTATAAATCTCTGCATATTTTTAAAATACTTTATGTGGGGTAAATGATACTTGCTACTATAAACATTTCTATCATAAAACATGACGTATAAAATTAGACTTTTGTAATTGCCATATGCCGTACAGTATAAGGGGTCTGTGTTGCAGTATAATGCAAATGTAATATGACCATATTACAAAGTATGGATTTTTTGTCTGATTTTTTTTAATCTACTTAAATTTTTTATTTGCCATTTTATCATTCGTTAGAAGTATTATGTGATGTCGGAGAGATCTGATTGGTTTGAACATCAGCAACATCCAAATGACAAATTGGCTGCATAGAGAGCTGTAAAGTATTTATCAATCAACTCTGTAAGTTTTTATTAAAAAAAACTAATTTATATTTTTTAGGAGAGAAGCCATTTTCCTGTTCATACTGTGGCAAAGCATTTTCAGACAAGAGTAACAAAACGCAGCATGAAAAAACTCACTGGAAAGTCAAACCTTTTTCTTGTAATGAGTGTGGAAAAGGCTTCGTGCTTCAGCGGGATTTGTTACGACACTCCAAAATTCATCAGACAGGAGAGTCCATGCTTTTACATCCTGTAATACCGAAAAGGAAAAGAGGAAGACCTGCAGAACAGTTAGGTACTTTACAAAACGTAGAATCGGAGGAAGATCGTCGGCAGCGAGAGATAAAAGTTCAGATTGATCACCTGACCAGTAAGGAGGCGGGGCTTCATGTTCCTGTCAGTGATAATATGTCACATCAGTACGTCATGGCTGATGGATATTTACATGTATCTAATTCTCAAAGTTTTGTTGAACAAGAAGTTATATATGACAGTGCTCAGAATAACTCAAACTTTAATATCCTCATTTTGTAATGTTATATGATCAGATGTGAGGCAGATGTGATATTTGGATTGTAGGGGCCTTTATGACGAGGGAATAATAAATTTTGCAATTCAAATCAAAGATTTGAGTGGACTAGAATACTAAAAAATCTCATTTACCATGAAAATAGTTGCTGCTGTTGGAGAAAATACTTTTAAAAAGTATATTGTAACACATGTATTATTTGAGATCCCAAACAGTATATTATTTATGATTACATATACATTTTTAAGAGTTAATGATTCTGCTAACTGGTTGCAGTACTCACAGTACCATACATTTGTTATGTAACATGATACAAGTTTCATAACTCTTATTGCTTTCTTTCAATTTAAGTTCTAGGAATAGTTGAAATATTCCTATTTTTCTTTAGAATTTCTCAAAATTTAGTTTTTCCTTAATTCAGGTAATTTAAAATTGTATACTGTTACATAAATTTTAGTTTTGTTCAATAACTTATTATATTTATTTAGACTAAGTTATATTTACATTTTCAATACTATGAAGTGTGCTTTAAATGATTTATTATTTTGTTATGTTATTGTCTCATGTTTTAGACCTGAGAGTCGACCAAGTTGAATAAATTCTTTAAAAAAAATCTATCTGATGATCATTGTTTTGAGGGATATATTGGTGTTATGTCTTAAGTGACAACCTTTTCATGATTAAGGTATTACAGATATTTCAAGCAGGACTAATTATTTTGAAATACAAGTTTCTTTCAGAAAAAACATCTTCAGATTCTTGGAATAATTGTAAAAAGTTGAGGACATTTTCTTTGAATTTCTAAGCAAGCAAGTTACCTTTATACTGACTGTCTGTCTGTCATTTTGAGATGGTTAAAAGATTATTATTTAGAATTTGTTGTTGGATATATCAGTTCGATATGGGATATATCAGTTCGATATGTGAACTGGTTTCATGTAGTTTAATCTTGCGTCAAGAACAGTTTTATTCATTTCATCTACACGTTTGCCTTTCAAAGGTGGGTTGCATTACTGTCATAGCTAATTTGTCAGCCTGTTGACCACATAAAGATAAAACCTAAGCAACACATAGTGTAGCATCCCCTCGTAGGTCATGTAAATCACTCGGGCTGTATACAAGAATTTTAACTACATGCATTTTCAATCTGACCTTGACATTTGACCCATTACCTTTGACCTTGAAAATCAGAAGGGCTCTTACTCTTGTCATAAGCAACAAATGGTAGCGTAGATAAAACTTCCAAGTTGAGCCATATCTTTTGAGCTATTCTATTTTGAGGGAAAAAGCTTTATATTCCACATGTTGATGTTTCATAAACAGACCTTTCGTTTGAGGCATCGCTTCTAACTAGTGACCTTGACTTTTTGGAGTTTGAAATAATTTAAAAATAACTTTAAACTTGGCTATAATTTTTATCTTTGAGGGGTAAGAGCTAAGATATTTCACATGTGATACCTTATGACTAGATCTTTCCAGGTATATTCAGAGAACACTCCCAACAGAAAGTTTTTTTTTTTAAACTTTGTTTACATGTTACGATCGAAATGGTGCACGTAAATAAACAAAATTTTCTGTTGAGGTGTTCTCTGAATATAACTCTAAATTCCCATCATATTAATGATGATACTCGTATGATAGGCCTAAAATAAATTCATATAATTATTTAAGTACTTCGTTTAATCGAAGGGGATTCAAGGACCAGAGATTACTTGCGTGTCACGTGATATGTTACGGTGACAACGGTCCCTTGGAAAGTTACGAAAGTGCACGAGGAGCTGTCAGAGGACGATATCGGGCTATATAAATAACAATGACATATTTCTCCGGATTACACGGAGGTCTAAGCGGACGAAAAGTTGATGTGAAAATAAAAAAAAAATCTCATAGAAGTGCGACTATACATGAATCACAAATGTACTCATCTGGTCCTATGTTATCGAACTTAGCTGGCAAAAATATGTGTACTTGATGATCCATTTTAACATATGACGTTCATATCGGTAGTAATCCTATCCTATTCTACCAAAATGATCGATCGTAAATGATTCAAACGACACTCCCGTATGGACCCCGATGCATGTTAGCTTAATGATGACCAATTTCGTCAAAAGCTCGCGCACTCAATCTTATAGTGTTTTAACTACCATTTGACACTTTTCGAGAAAATCGACTTTGAAGTTTTAGGTGTCTGGAAATGATATTTATACAAATCGTACAACCATGAAAATTTTAGGAAAGCAATATTTTTGTAATATATAATGAAGCTAAAATTTATAGTCCTCAAAACTTTGTATCTTCTTCAATCGAGAAGGCCAAAATGGAGTTAGAACACTTCTTACTAACGACTTACAAGAATTCCAAACAATTTTGTTGGATATAGAACAAAATTGTCGGCTTCCTTTGATCTTTTGGAAATAGAGCGCTCCTCCATTATATAAGCTTTTAGATATATTTTCATTACAAATTAAGAATGGACATAGAACACTTTGTTACTGATCTAAAATGAAAGAGTAAAAAAATCGATGGCTTTTACGTCTCACATTTTGAGTTAGGAGAAAGTCGTGACGATTCCAGTGATATGCTGCACTCAATTTCGACAAAAATGGAGTTAAAACGCTATAAGACTGAGTGCGCGAACTGTTTTCATCTTTAATCGCGATTCCGTCACAATGAACATGAAAATACAACACACAAAACGCAAACTGTGCGAGACATTTACGCGGACAGATCTATACCCTTGATGCTACTGTCCATGAAATATAATGGACAACACAAAACCAAAAGGGGAAACATCTAGTTGCACGAGGAGCTGTCAGAGGACGATATCAGGCTGTATAAATAACAATGACATATTTCTCCGGATTACACGGAGGTCTAAGCGGACGAAAAGTTGATGTGAAAATAAAAAAAAAAAATCTCATAGAAGTGCGACTTTACAAACAGGAAAACCTATGTAATGACAGAGATGGACAATGACCATATCCCAATACATAGTACAAAATCGATATTTCAGGAAATCACAAACCGAAGGCATACAAAATCAGGATAAAACAGGAACCAAAGCAAACCAACAAATTAGGAGTGAGACCATGTGTCCAGGAAGAGTTAGCATCTCCTGCTTGCATGTAACACCCGTCGCTTCAATTCGGCAGGAATATCACATCTGGAAACTTCCATTTCGATAGATACAAATATAGTCTGTGGTTGGATGTTTCAAATGGTCTAAGACAGAAATTCATTCACCATTTTGGACAATGGGACAGCATAGTGTATGACGAGTTTCCCGTATCCAGTGTATAAACTGGATGTAATTGAACATCAAAAGCAATTAATTTGTTATACGACAAACGGTTCGTGCTCTACTGATTGAAAGAAGATAGAAAATAGTAGTACTACAAACTTGTCGTGATTTTAGATCGGTTCCTCGACTAGTGATTGGCTCCATGTTTGAGGTATATTTGTCTGGCTTCGGCTTTACGATGCTATATCAAGGACTTGTTTAGGCACACTGTCTTCTTAAACAAAATCTCAAAATACATAAATTTGTTTTTTTTACGTATATTTTATTTCAATTATTGCTCAAATAAATAACAATAAATAGTATACAACAGATTATGTAACATTCACTGTATAAAACAACTTTTTATAGGTCGAATGGCGGCCAGCGCTCAAACATCAATCATAATTTATATATTCTATCACAAAAGAAGAAAGACTTTTCTTTGTGCCCATCTAATCATACAAGATGACTAAAAATTCCCTAAATAACATGCGGCGCATACATATTGAAGTCCTAAGTTTTTGTCGATCGATTTGTATACATACAAATCATTACACTGTTATTTTCAGACCATCTGTGACGCCAAACTCAAGTAAAGGTCAAGCATAACTTACAATAGTACATTTACGGAGAAATGAGAACGATTCTAATCTCAGCAAGTATTGGGGAAATTGACGAAAATTTAAATGACCTTAGTAATATCATTGTGATTTATAAGTTGATATCAAAGATGACATTTCGTCGATTCAATTACATAATGCATATCAGATTTCAAATGATACGTCTAATTCTGTATCATCACGAAACTAATGATGAAGCTAGGTAGGAATTTGTGGTAGTTTACGTCCCTTTCTTTTTCTGCTTTGTATTTCCTCAAGACTTAAAGACGACATCTGGCTGACTGGTCTGTTCTTTTCATAAGTAGAATTGTTTGAATTCAGATGTATTTGAATATTAGGTTCTGACTTGTATATCCGTGAACTAACAAGTAACTGGCCGTCCGGATTCGAAACTACTTTTGGTTTACTTTTATAAAAACTGTAATCCGATTGGTCAATTGCAGAATCACGTGACAAACGTCTCCTTCTTTGCTTGAGTAGTTCCTCAAAACTCTGAAAAGAGGGGATCACATTCTCACTCATTTTTGTGTTGGATTTATGCACAGCATCTCTATTATGAGATGTTCGGCTTTTTTTCTTGTATCGATGATCACTGACGTAAATTCCCGAGTGTTCGCTGGGACATTTTTCAAAATCTTTTTCTCGTTTATGTTTTGACGCAGGAGTTATTGATGAAGTTGAACGACTGTAGATGTTTTCTGGTGGACGTCCCGAATCAGTTTTATGTCTCGAATGCACATGATATTGAGAAAAATTTTCGTCACGTTGGCCCGGTGATCTATTTTTGTGACGATGCTTATCGCGTGTAACATGGTAAAGAGTTTCATTTATTTCCTCATGAACACTTTCATGGCTGAATGACTTCACTTTATGTGCTGTCCTACGTTGCTGATTCTCTCCTATAGAAATATCATTTGCTGATTTACTCCTTGAGCTAGCCATTCCAGTATATTCTATTTTGCTTGGCACTATGACTTCGTAATTCCAAGATGGTTTTAAGTCTGATGGGAAATCTGACGAGTCTGGTAGATAAAACTCAGACTTTTGTAAATCAAATGGTTTCTGTTCATCTTCTACAGAAAAGCTGTTATTCAGGTATCCTCCATTTTTATCTTTAAACTCAGACATCCGTGAACAATCTGAAGATTTACAAGAAACGGAAGATAAATATGAGTTCCTACATGGCAGATCTCTAGTGTTTATCCCCCTTTCAAAACTAAGATTCATATTAAGGCTTTGCTGACTTGGTAGTGAGATGGTTTTACCATCTCTAGAACTTGAAATTATAGATATACCTGAGTCTTCACCGTCCTCTTTTTTGGATGAAGCATACACATGTCTTTTCGAACCCGCACTTCCTATTCTCTGATTTTGATTGGATGTTTTGACAGCGGAAGAGACGTGTATTTCTTTACTGTATACGGGACACTCTGGATTGCTGAGGTCAAGGGTCATATCAACGTCAGAACGAGGCCTTCTGGTGCTCATAGCATTAGAATGACGTAAATGAATCAACCATGTCCGCCATCTTAACAATGAATTTCGACAATTTTTATGCATGAATGCCATCAAGATTCCCATCAATATAAGAACAGATACAAAGGTTCCTATCAACAGGTAGGTATCTCGTTCTTGTATAGGTAAAGAAAAGTCTGGTCTGGGTAGTGTTGGACTCGTTGTTGTTACATTTGGTTCCATCTCATCAGAAACGCATCCTGAAATAGTAAAGGCACTGATCGATAAGAAATTTTAAAAGAAAATGTGCATTATGCTTAGTATCTGACTTTAATGGTGATTTTTCTAATGTATTTACGCAAAGCTTAATCAAAATTCTACTCTATTTTTATCCCTTCCCAGAAATGTTCGATTTATTGGACTCCACTCCCATTAAATTTCTCTTTGGTAATGAATCAATGCGATCAAATAAACAAAATGTTTAATATTATGTAACAGGACAAAAAGCTCAATATTTTGAAATATTCTTATCGTTTTCTGGCAACTGGTTGACAAAAAGCAAATCACACGATTTGGCAAACAGGAGATTCTTATTCTTAGCTTCAGGTTTGCTTTAACATTACATGATGTAAGAAAAAAGAAACAGGGAACCTTATATCTCTTAAATCCTAAGAAAGAAAGAAAAACAAAGCAAACAAACTCTAAAAGCTTATCCCCCCATTTTATTGATCCATTATTTGCCTTGTCCGGATACTATGACAACAACAACAGCTTAAAACCTAGAAAACAATTACAACAAATCCTGGTTGACGGATGATTAATGAAATTGTATCTATCAAACGATGTATCGTAAACAACGGAAATCGAATACCCAATGATTGTCAAGCGTTTGAATGTCGTAAAATGACACTTAGTATGCCATTTCAGCTAGAATTAGAAACGATTGTTTCTTTTTTTTCTCTTAATTAGATAGGGTTGTAAATGCAAACCAAGTGCCTGTACTCTTCGTTAAAGTAAACGGGGAAAAAAAATCATTACACCAATTTCTGACTATCTCACTTCAAATGGTTGTATTGCCCTTTTTTCATAATTACTTGTTTCTGCATGCACTTGTAATTTTTCATAGTTCCAGTTACTGAATTCTGTTATGATGAAATTAAATTTCCCGTTGATCAACGACAGATGATAACAAGATTGGAACTGATGCTTATTTTAAACGTTTTAGAAAGTTACTTTGCTAGGCTGCAAGAAAGGACATAAATATGGTGCATTTTCCAGCTCATCTCCAGATGGGATAGGTTAAAGAAATCAGACCGTTGGCCTTTGAAAATGGAAATTGTCCATTCTTTCGTTCGTCTGTGCATATTTTGCCAATTGTTGTTTTGACTGATGTCTATTGCAATCCTGCAGATGTGTTCCGCTGAGATCAGTATGGATTGGGCTTGTTAGAAATGTTCTCTATTTGCTTCAAGTTTCTCTGTTCCTCTGATCATTGATCTGACCGAGTATTTATTGCCTAAAAGCATATTTCTTTCAGAACTTTGAATTGTTAAATTCTTGGCATTACGAAATAAAGTTAAAAAGAAAAAAGCCACCAACCTCTCAAAGAAGTTCTCTTTGAAGCCCTTCACACATTTGTACTTACATTTTAATTTCTGTTTTCACAGTTCTCATGTCTAACAAAAATATTTCAAATATTTTTCCAAGCATCTATATATGTGCAGTCCTTGTCAGAGAGGGACGATTAAGATATGAGTCACGTACAAAGGGATTATTCAATGTACAGTAAGGACACATCGTGTCGGACTCCCATTTACGTAGGTATCGATTATATTATTAGGATATAGGTATGAATACGTGAGGATTTTTGTCTTGTTAAAGCTACGTTATTATTTTCCTTGACAGACTGATAGATATCTTTTACATAACAATATAAAGAAACTTTATAAAAATCATGAATGAATAGCTGTTTAGAACAAAAATCAATGTTTATTAATATAAAGTAGCCAAACACCCATTAGGAGAAATTACGTGAGCTGGGATGTTTGTCTAGTTTTATACAAAAGGCAGGGTTGGAACATTTTCTTATTTACACTCAACGTTTACTAAAAACAGAAAAGATAATGCTGATGAAGTTTGTCTCAGTTTTAAATTTCTTTCTCAGTATTGGCATCTACATGAAAGTAATAATTTTCTTCTGCATTTTCCCAATAAAGGAACATGTCAGTCCGGTCCCAGTGATCCAGATTACTTAAAAGAAAGGAGGGGATCTCCAACAACACTCGGTTGCAGCACCAACAGCAAAACCCAAAAACTCTTACTACAAAAACAGAAAGCAGACACGAACAGAATGAGACGGGAATTGTACAGTGAGGAAACATCAAACATAAATGACTACACATAAACCAACAAGACCAATTGACAATCGGTGCAGACTTAGGACGGTCATCTGCCACGCCAGTAGCAGACGATGTGTTTATCGGAAATACGTACGCACTACCCTCCTACTTTCCCGATTACCAAGAGGTATCGAAGAACGTACAATTGTGGTGTAAAACAACCATCCCACTGTCAGATGACCACACGCAAACAAGACCGCAAAATGCAGGGGTCCAAGCATCACAGATGAATATGTAAATGGATATAAAAAGAGGGCTTACATAATGCAGTCTGTGCTCTGCCGGTTGTAGCGAGCTCATGTATGTTATCAACCGATGTATGTCCGACTGACATTCAGAGAGGACAGGTGGACGGGGCCCTGTTTTCTCTAAAGAGGTTTTAACAGGCCTATCAAGGAGTCCCGTCGTCACAGTCAGTCAGAATGCGCTGATAGAAGACTGTAGATTGGTCAAGTACTAAGCCTAGCGTCCGTCTGGTGACATTAGGATCATATCCACTGTATTAAAGACGTTTGATTATTCTGACGCAATTTCGATGGTTATGCTGTCTACCTATGATCCTTCTTATCTGATTAATTTTGTCACCATGAAATGCAGGTTGTAAACTACCCAAAGTAATACGGTATACTCTGTTGCTTGTAAGGGTCCGAATTTCAAAAGAAGTTGACAATAATTTTTGTAAAATTTCCAGAAAGTTTTTCCTAGTTTGTGAAATCGAAAACCTTGACCTAAAAGTTTCTTCGTAATTTGTAGATTTCTTTTACGAAAATCCAAAACATCAGTACATGCTCTAGCATACCGGATGAGCTGTGAAATGTATATACCGTATGACGGTAATCTATGAATATCCGTCAAGCCAGGGAAAATTTACTATGTTGAATCCAAAATTATCTCTTTTGTCAAACACACTTGTATGAATCTCTCCATTAACAATTTTGATATTTGGGTCCAAGAACGGTGTTTCTGTGTTTGTAACGTTTGCCTTGTTTAGAGTCAATTCTTGTGGATAAATAACGTTTTTATATTTTTCAAAAACAGGATTGTCGATAATAAGAATATCATCAAGGTACCTAGAAGTACCAATGAAACATTTCACATCATCATGTTTCTTTGTTTTTGAAGATTTTGGATAAATTCTTTTTCATACGTATATAAAAATAAATCTGCAACAAGAGGCGCATAATTAGTACCCATAGGGATCTCTACAACCTGCTTGTTGAGATTGTCACAAAATCTTACATAAATGTTGTCCAAGAGGAAGGACAAGGCAATACATACTAGTAGGTCACTACATGTCCATAATTTGAATGATTTGTATTATGAAGCGGAAAAGAACCCCTTTGTTTCAGATGTACAAATATAAGTTTTCCCCTCTCGATTAAAGCACCATTTGATTAGTTTGGACAATCGATCATTAAAAATCACCCGAAGCATCAATCAACTATCAACTTGCGACCAGGTTTTCTGATAAAGACATTTTTGATCGTTTTGAAATTGTCTGCTTTTCCACGATTGTCATGAAAAGAGTTGAACGATCAAATGACGCAATGGTAAGAATCTGGTACATATTTGTAATATTTTCTAACTATTCTTTTGAATCATAGAATGAAAGACACCAAACCCAAAATAAGAATCCCAAAATCACAATTAATAGGCATACATATTCTTGAAAAATATAAAACGGAAGTAATGACAAATATGGAAAAAACCATATCCCTTTCAAGAAGTACAAAATCGTAAATCGAAAAATCATCTAACCAAGGGCATACAAAACCAGGATAAAACCAGACTTAAAGCAAAGGAACAGAATTAAAAAATCTACCATATGGAGAGAAGTGAACTCCCTGCGAAGGAGTGAGATCATTTGCCCAGGAAGAATGAGCATCTCCTTCTTGCATGCAACATCCGCCACTTCAATTCGGTAGAAAGGTCAAAATCGGTAACTACCACAAAGGAAGACAAACGTATAAATAGGTATGTCATGGCACAAAAGGTCTACGTCAGAATATCATTTATGACTCTGGACAAAGGGACGTCATAGTGTGCTACCATTTCGACCATAGAACTTCCTCAGTGACGATGTTAGTCGGTCACAAATGTATCCTTGACTGAGAAGCTTAACTGAAAGCCGTCTACCTCTTAGATCAAAATCTGAGTATATGGAGCATACCCGAGCACAACGTATTAATTGAGAAATGAAAACGCCATATGCTGGTGACGACGGGATTTGCTACTCAGAAAAGGAAAATTTGTGATATTTAAATTGAAGTTGTCACGTTTGTCATAGAGTGAGGTGTTCATATTACCATTGGCGTCAAAAGACAACATGATATCCAAATAGGACAGTGAAATAACGGTCTCTGTTGTTTCTTTAAAGTCAAGTTCAACGGGATAGATTGCGCCGAGGTAATTTGCGAATTTTGGATTATTGATGGCCAGTATATCATCAGTAGATCAATGTATCTGTACGTGAAGTTGAAGTTAAGAACTAACTGTCTTTTGTCCTCAGAGATCAAGGATTGAATAAGATAGGGAAGATGTCCAAAAACAGGGAAAACAGCGTAACTTATTCTAACAAGATTAGAAAATGTGAACAAACAGACGGAGACAATATCACAACACCAAAGAAGTACTTATCATATGAACAAACTCCACAGAGTTCAAGGTAAGAACGGAATTTATAGTTAATTGCGCTGCAAAACAAAGCACTGATATATTAATAAAAAGGCGATCATAATAGGTTAAAATTAATTGATACAACTGCTTAAACTTTCTATGTCTTCTTTTTTGACAAAATCTTAGAGAGATGGAAGAAATACAAATTTTTGTAGAACATATCTAGAAACGATAATTTTGATATTGTCAGAAGGAATTTTGTTCATTCTCTCTGAATACAAGTTAGACAAGATTAAATAAGAACAACTTGTGACGAATAAAGAAAGTAATTAGTTATGATTCTCTTTAACGTTTGAAATTCAATTTAAAGATTAATTTGCTGGTGTAACATAATTGGCTATGATTGACATACTTATTATTCTTGAGTATATGAATGGACATGATAATGGGTCCACTGCTCCTCTAACCTGTTTTCAGTTTATGGATGGCTGTCGGATTGCTTTAAAAGAGAAACCCAGGTCAATTTATTAGATTAGGGTACTTGCGTTAAAATCTAACTCAATTTAGAGGCTATCAGTTTTTTTCCACAATTTCACACTTGGATTACCTTGAGTGTTATAAGTGTATTAATAACGTTTTCCAAGCTTTGTCGCCCGAGAGAAGCTTTGTTTTGATATCATATATTACTTTAAATTTCTTTTTCGGAAACGTGTCATTTCACCCTAGAACATAATCTTAATTAAAGGAGGTTCATGATGCAAATTTGTATGTTCTAAAATGATGCTTTTACATTTGGTCATAGATTGGAGCCGTGTACTTATTACAAAATAGATATACATGTACAAAATTGAAAAAATAAACAAACTATAGGACGCTACTTAACTTAATTTGACTGTGTCTGAACGTTATTTTTGGTTGATGTGCCCCTGATGAGGATTTGCTAACCGAGACGCATGTCTGGTACTTTAAAGGTGGTTTGAGGTGTTGTTCTAGAGGGTTACGATTCGGAACAGTTAAATTTTGTAGGAACAGAAATTCATTTATTTCGAATTGGGCTTTTATGTTTTCATTCATTTATCTTTAGAAATGCCTACAATACACTGCAGAATGATTCTGTTCTCAATTGTTGTTTCTGAATTGGTCGAAAAACTCTACTTGAAAAGAAGGTGATGTTTGAGTTGCTGCATATACTAGTATCATAAGAAATTCAAATACGTTGAATCAAGATGTTAAAATCATGCATGTTAAAATTATCACGACTTTTGAAAACGAAACTTCACCTGTAGTACTCGAATCCAAATTTGTATTAAAACCAGATAAGAAATTAGGGCATCGTCGAGTACACAACATTATAACAGGTACCCATGTACCCAAATACCTTCTAATAATGGAGGAAATAGAAAATCCCGCATTTGGTTCAAATGTTCGTGACAGAGAATTTACACTAGACAGAAACTGGACCTATCTCAACACTGGATCGTACGGCGTTGTTCCTAAATGTGTACAAGATGCACAGAAAAGGTTTGGGATAATTTTTTTAATGAATTTATTCATTTATAATATTTGTACAGATGTTTGATTATAAGTCATACAGTCAGAGAATAATGAACAGCTTCTACTCAAACGACCAGCTTTACTGTAGGATAAACAAAGAGTAGTTGAAGAAGGGAGGAGATCTCCAACAAGACCCCGTTGCAGCATCAACAGCAAAACACCAAAAACACCCGATGTAAAAACACAAAAGACGAGTACAGCACGAGACGGAAAAGAGACACACGACATGTAAACATCAAACACAAAAGACTACACATAAACGTTATGTAGATGTTTCCCCTCCAATTCATTTCATGCGAGTGTGTTTCGCTGTGAATATTGCCACTTTGTCTTGTTGAAGATCTCCTCTTTATTTGTACATTGTTCAAGATTTTGCTGATAATTTATCCTACTGTGACAAATATGTGCAAATCAAATCTTATATAGCTGATCACTGGTCTGCCTATTATTTTTGTACAATGACGTAAAGAGTGAAAAATATCTGTGCATTACTTAAGATATTCTCTTTGTATGCCCTATGTATCTATATTGATTTATGGATACACACACCAATAACAACAGAAAAGACACAAAAATCTAAAGTATTGTGGAATAGACTGGGTTTTACACCGGGGTAGCATCTCCATGACCTCATGGTTAATCTAGCTTGTATGCACCAAGAGTATGTAGAAGAAATTGGTAAACGACATTTTATGCATAATTTAAACGTATTTTGTGAACCAAAATCCGAATTTTGACTATAATAATACGGAAGTGTTCCAACTCTATACCTTACCAAAGAAAATTTCAAACCAATTTATTATGCACCAGACACATGTATCGGACATTACATTATCTTCATCAGTGATGCTTCATCCAAAGTAATTTTCAGACACAGTAGTAGCGCCCTCTGGTTATATTTTCAAATACACTTAGATCAAGACATTTGAAAAATGTTATTTCAAATTGGAGGTCTATGCAACTAATTTGAAAAAAAGTTTATGGATTATGTATTTTTTATGATGATCATAGTGATCCCTATGATGTAACGCACTATGGTCATTAACAAGGATAACATTTTTTTCTTTAACATTTGTCATTTAGAATATAAGAAAAAAAGATATTCTGACGTTCAAATTATACTACCAAATATTTCCTCATATCTGATGATAAAAATTCCAATGTAAACAGAATTCTTCTATTTCGTTTTTATCTATACCAGTACTTTTTACAACAGGAACTTGGAGAAGATGAACTCCCATCCAGATAAATGGTTTCGGAGAGAGGTGGAACCACTGTACAGGGAGGCTACCAAAGTGGCAGCAGAGTTTGTAGGATGTGACTCACAGGACCTTGTCTTCGTCCAAAATGTTACTACTGGTAAAATGATGATGATGATGATGTGGATCGTATCTTGGTTAAATTCTTACAACGAAATAGTTGTTAGCTTATAGGAGTAATTTTGATCTTTATCTTACTATTGTAACTTTCTAATAGTACATTCTTATCTTTCGCACAACAGCTAGAGTTTTGAAAACCATTGCTTCATGTTTAATATTTTACAGGGTTCAATACAATACTGAAGTGCTACCCTTTTGTTGACGGAGATTGCATTCTGATAGCCAATACAACACATGGGGCCGCAAAGAATACATGTAAACAACTAGCTTCTAACATCAAGGGTACGCAAGTGTTGGTAATAAGATTATTAGCTATAAAAGAATAGAATTGTGAAAAAAGTAAAGTAAATTCATTTATTGTAAAAAGATATGATAACATACACAAATATTTAAAAATTAAAACATAAAATCCATATGAAAGGCTATAAATAAGTGGAGTATCTTATAATTATGTTAGGTCTGAAACTTGCTTACATTGAGTTCAATATACCAATGGAGAACGACGATCAAGTAGTTGAGAAGTATAGGGAGGCAATAAAAGTGCATCGTAATATCAAAATGGTTGTAATAGGTAAGTATCTTTTACATTGTGTAAACCTGCATCTCGTCTTATAAGACATATTTACAACACCTGTTACAAAATATATATCATATTCAATTATCTAAAGAACTTTTTGCTAATTGGAAAACAGAAAGGTTACGATACATTTTACCTATTCAAACGGGACAGTATTTGCGTTCAGTAGAATAAACCACATTTCATTAGAGAAAATCTCCATTTAACTTTTTTAAATGGTCTCTTTCTGTTGCAAGAAACATTGTAAGCAATGTTAAACGTCTTCAAATTCAATAAAATAATTTAGGAACAGATAAATTTGCAGCATGGACCAGAAATGCACGTTTCAGGTACTTAACCCTCGTCAGTGATCCTCAATCTAAACAATGTAATATGGCCATTGAATGTGAAAGTTATTATGTCCAAAAATGTACCGAAATACGTAGCAGCATGGGCACGGGATATGATGCTACAGGACCCACGTATTAGAAATTCTGAGAAATTTTGATAACAGAAATTTTCGAATGCGTTGGAGAAACGATCAACAGAACCCTTACCAAAATAAAAGCTCTCTGGCATATGCTTGCCGCAAGGTTGCCGCAAATGCTTGCGGCAAAGTTGCCGCAAATGGATTTTTCGTATGTAAATTAGGTTTCTGGCGCATAGTTTGCGGCAAGCTTGCGGCAAAGTTCTGGCACAGTTCTGGCATACAATATTTCAATGCAAAATTGGTATAGGAATTGTTTGTATTTCTGGCACACTTGTGGCACAGTTGCGGTAAGGTTCTGGCAAATACATTTCTGGTGCATTTCTGGCGCATACATTCCTGCATATTTAATGTGGTGCATAATATAGGTCAAGATTTAGAGATTATTTTAGAAGTACTGGTATTGGTATTTTTCAGCATCATAAAAATAATTGTACAAAATTTCCAAACTCAATTCATATCAATGTAATCATTTATTGGTATTCTGCTTGAACTTGAAATACCATTAAATCATAAAACTTTAAATTTATTTATATATAATACAAACAAAACACCAAAATTTACATTACAATTTTCAATTTTAGATTTGAATGTTGTTGTTTTTTTCAATTTTCTTCATGAACTGTTGTTGGTTTTCATTCATTAATTCCACTTTAAGCACAGTAATTATCTGAGAATTAATTATTAAACTGTTGTCTAAAATATCCAATTCCAACACATGACAATGCACTTTAAACCACAAAAGTCCTCTTCTTTTTGTCTTCCAAACATCTGACTCAGAGTGCATTATCCAACCTTCTGTATACAAATCTGCATGCATAAGGAATATTGACCTTATCGATACACAGAGGATTAATCCAATTCTTTATAGGCTTTAATATACTGTAAAACCCAATGAAGTCGCCTTTTCCAAAGAAAACGTGTAATTAGGTCTTCCGACTTCCGTCGGAAGACCTATTGTTTTCGTAACCGTGGAAAATTGGATCAGCGATTTCTCAAGAACCCTGTAAGCTAGGACAATGAAAGTTCTCCAACGTTACGTTTGGAGTAAAAGCTAGATTGGTCTTTTTTTATTTTTGGTCTCTGTTATTTTTTTTATCATGTTTTTTAGTAGATTCAAATATTTGACGGGAGCGTCGAATTACTCAAAAGGACCGAAAATTTCATGTTTTGCTATTTGTAAGCTTAAATATCTCGTATTTTGCTATCTACAATTTCCATTCTTTTTGAAAGTCGACAGCCATGCAAAATATGAAATGCTAGATGCACACTGTAACGATTTATTACGATGACGTCCTTCACCGTCCTTCATATTTCCAAATTCAGAAGTTCATAGGAGGAAGACACTTTTCTGCTTATAATAGTAAACAAAAATTAAGCTTATGAAGTTTCCTAAAAATTTCAATATTATTATTTTTTATCCATATATCTGTCTTATTTAGTCTTTCTGATTTTTCCTATCTCTTACTGTTGAAAAGATATGAGCATCGAAATTTTGAGTTGGGTATTTCGATACACCTTCACGCCAACAGATCGGGCGCACACTAAAATTGGTAGTCCGAGTCCGACTCGAGAAAAACAGTGTTGAGATTTTCAAATTCCGATTTCACGGCAATGATGAATATGCATTTCATAAATACATTTCGATATACACAATTTGATTTTAAAACAGTTGATTAATTTAGAAGAGATCAGCTACAAACCAGAATTTACACACAAAAAGTGGTAGTTTGATTCCGATTTCTAACCTACAAACCTGTTTCTAAACTTCAATAACTATATTTTGAACATCAAGTTTAATTTCTAATTCTAGCAAACGTTCGAACATAATTTTCGGTTGGTTTATTTACAAATTGATGAACAATTTCTCCAACATTCTTCCCTCCCCTCGTTTTTCGAAAACAGTTCTGTTTATATTGAACGATGTCGCCATGATGGAAATTCAAAATAAACTTTGAAAAAAGGGAAGGGGGGCAGTTGAAATCCGGCCCGAAGAACCGGCGAAAATTTTTCTCCGACTCTGGTAATGGCTGGAAAAAATGGCCTGCTCAGAAAATTGCTGAAAAAATTTTACCGGCTGGCAATAGAATTCCTGCCCCCCCCCCCAAATCAAATGGTTGCTCACCAACAATTATCGGTTTGAAAATTTAATGTTACTGCTATTTGAAAACTTAAATATATAATATAAATACATGTAATGTGACGTCCTTCATATTTCCAAACCAAAAATTGTATAGGAGGAAGACACTCTTGTTGCAACCGCAACAAGAAACCTTTCTAGTGTTTATATAAATCATAATACGCAGAGCAGGGCCTCCAATTCAACTTGTCTCGTCAAGTCCACAGCATCTTGCAGCATGTCACTAGTTACACAAATTGAAAGATAATATTACAATTCCTCAGAGCTAGTGGCTTTGCAGCTTGAATTCCTTCTTCCTCCCAAAGAGAATTTTTATGGCAACTCCTACTAGGTGATCTGATCTACAATGTAAATATTCAGCTCTTCAGAATAGGAAATTTAGGAATTCTGCGTAGCAAACTTCTATCAGCACTATTTAAGTAAAAGTTTTAGTTCAAATTTCCTCTGATAGACAACAAATTAATGTTTGATTTGCATTTGGTTCATAGGTTATTTCTTTTTAATGAGTTAGAATGAAAGTCTCTTACCTTTTGGCATTTTATAGGATAAGTTGTAATTGCTAATGTCACTCCTATAAACCATTATACTTATGGCACTGTTCATCCTGGGCATCTCTTTGTTCTCTTCAAAATGGGCGCACAGAGCAATTTCTGAAATCTGATTGGCTGATTTAATCACCTGTGGACAAGTCATCCTATTTCTCTTTCATACTTACAACACTTCTGGCACACTTCTGGTATATACATGTATAAGAGTAATTGGTGAAATGAAAAGACTCTTTTCTGGTGCACCTGTGGCTCATAGTATCAGCAATCTAAGTCTAGGCTAAGAAAGTAATATTTCTGGTACATTTCTGGCACACAATCCCAACTCAAAAATGTATGTGCCGCTATTGGCACACAGTGTTCCGCTACTGGTTTATACTGCGCCGCTAGCGGTTTTTGCTGTACAGTTCTGGCGCACAGTTGTGGTGCATGGATTTGTTTGCCGCAAGCTTGCCGCAACCTTGCGGCAAGCTTGCGGCAAAGAATTCATTTTGGTAAGGGAAGTTGATCGAACTTGGCTATATGTGCCCTCGAGGACTGGTCCAACAGCAGTGACACTCACCAAGTGTTACAAATGTTAAACGTCTTCAAATTCAATACATTATGATGTGCCATTGATATGCCTTATGGTTCTTCCGTCATGGTAGAAGCCTAATACATATATGCTAAAGAAGAAAATGTGAAAAAAAATATTCAAACATGCAATTACCTGAAGTGCTTGTCCCTCCATATTTAAAAGGATATGACATAAGAAGAGAGCTATGCGCGGCGGATAGTGTATCATATTTAAGGATGATCTGGACATAGAATCTAATGACAGAAAAATTAAGTACAAATTTCAAACGTCGAGGATTTTTTCTCGCTTCAAGTCTTAACTTCGACCTTTCTGTTGAAAAAGAATTTAATTTACGTTTTATTCACTCTGTCTAAACCATTTCAAATCTCGGCCTTTTTGATGGATCAAATAATTCTTAAATCCAAAAGAATGTCTTTATGGTCATTAGGTATACGTAGCAAGAATATATTTTTAAATTCTGACCATGGCTTTGTTTTTGACTTCCTTTACTCACTATTAAGTCATTATTATTTTGTGTATCAAGTTGGATTCTTTTGACTTTCTTTGTGCAGATCATATAACATGCCCCACGTCCATTGTTCTCCCTGTGAAGAGAATTGCCGCCCTCTGCAGAGAGGATGGGATACTAAGTCTAATAGATGGCGCTCATGCTCCAGGTCAACTTGACCTTCATATCGATGACCTAGGTGTCGACTTTTACACTGGTATTGTGCATATTCAGATTCTTCACCTTTTTTGTATAATGTTTAAAATTAAAATCCTGCCTTTTCAAGTATTCAATTTGAATTATACGATAAATTTTGCAGGTTGTTGAATTTTGTAGGTAATTTGCACAAATGGGTGTTCACTTCACGAGGCTGTGCTATCCTTTATATCAATAGGAAGCACCATGATTGGATAAAGCCACTAGTGACGTCACATAATTACCAGAGAGGTCCCTACTGGGAATTTGGATACCAGGGTACAAGGGACGATACACCTTACACTGTTGTTCCAAAAGCGGTGGAGTTTTATTATAAAATGGGTGGTTTAGTAAGTCAATCATATTATTCATCGGAATAGACAGTGAATTATGATTGACGATTTTCCAGTTTCTCTTATATGATTATCACTACAATTTGTTAATATCATTCAAACATAACGAAATTCTGTTGCAATGACAACATCAAAACAGCAAAACAAAGAAACATATAAAATCACGTCTAGAATGTATACAATGTTGAATATCAAAGAAAGAAATGTAGGTTCCATCACAATAATGACAAATATGGATAATGACCATATCCCTGTATACAGCACAAAATCGATAATTCAGAAAATCAGAAACCGAAGGCATACAAAATCAGGACAAAACAGGAACCAAAGCAAACAAACAAAAACCTCCACTACATGAAAAGAAGCGAACTCCCGATATGGGAGTGAGACCAAGTGCCCAGGAAGAGTAAGCATCTCCTGCTTGCATGCAACACCCGTCGCTTCAATTCGGTAGAACTGTCACATCCGGTTACTTCCATTTCGGAAGACATAGAGTACAATCTTTGATTGGATGGTTCAAATGGTCTATGACAAAATATCATACACCATTCTGGAGAGTGGGACATCATAGTGTATGACGAGTTCCCCATATCGACCGTAGAACTTCCTCGGTGACGATGTTAGTCGGTCACAAACATATCCCTGACTGAGAAGCTTATCTGCAAGACGCCTAGCTCTCAGAACAAAATCCGTATATTTGGTACTTGCTCTGGCATAGCGTATTAACTGAGAAATGAATACGCCATAAGCCGGAGATGAAGGGATGTTGCTACTCAGAAAAGGAAAGTTTGTAATTCTAAAATTGAAGTCGTCACGTTTGTCATACTATAAAACAAGCTGCGCAATAGATAGAATAGAAATTCTAACACGAATCTTTTAAAAATTCTTTCACATTTACCTTCTTCAGAGTCGAATTCGAGAATACAATTCTAGCTTACTAGACAAGGCTGTTGAAATGCTGTGCTCGTCATTTGATCTCAGACGGTTCCCCATACCAAAATCCATGGAGGCACCGTACATGAGGCTTCTTATACTACCTAAAGTCCCCGGATATGGCACAACGGAAGTAAGCATTGAAAGGAATTATTTTTGATTGTAAGAAATAGTAAAACGAGCACAAGAAATGACGTGTTCAAAGTTATTGCAAGGATAAGCTAGGAAAAACAGAGTCGCTGTAAAAACTTCTTGGAACACTTTAGTTGTTATGCACTTACTTTTGTTCACTACAACCTACCTTATAATAAGTGTATAATTACTTTATGTAATTGAAGATCTATAACTTTAAGTTCTCTATTCTTCAGAAAGACGCCAACAAACTATTTGCTGACATTGCGGACAAGTACAATATTGTTGTGTTGATTGTCTCGGTGTTTGACCATTTAGTGCTTCGACTATCCGCTCAAATCATCAACACACTAGAAGACTATCATAAACTGGGTGATGTCTTTAAGCAGTTACTCACAACAAATAACGAGAAGAATTAAAATTAGCATCTTACTCAGTAATACTATACTATATGACTATAACAAAATTTGTATTCAAAAACACTACTGTAACAATTGTTTTCCTAGTTGGAAGAGTTTTTCATCAACCCAAATAAAGCCTTTTTCAAATTGAAGAAAAAAGATCAAAGAATTGTTTTATCCACTTAAAGCATTCTATGATCGTAAAAATGATTATAGATATCATATGGAGGAGAGGAAAAACGACTATGTTTCATGGTGGAAAACCGATCGGGAAAATTTACAACCTTCGGATAATCTTTAAATTGATTATCGAATTGGCAAGAAATAATTCCAGCCTCGCCTATAATTAAACCACCATAATATTACAAAGCTAAATACCTCCGATGGTATTCTCATGTAGTTAGAAAAAGGTTAATGTCCCGTTAGTGATAAATGTGTTGTTTACTGTCGCCGATCGTGTAGATTTAAGATATGATGCAGTCTTTGTCACCAATTTAACATATATTGATGCCCATGGCGACAGATATGTTACTATCCAGATTTCAGAGAGCGTGTACTTTGGAAAAGCAAGGCAAAAAATGATCTGCGTGGTAGAAAGAAATACGGGTGCATATCCAGGTCTAAATAACCAAATACTCGAGGAATCTTTGCCAGAGCTTGGATCACGATGCAACAGATTTTTGGTACCAACTGTGGATTTTATTACAAAGTGCATTTCGAAGATGAAAGAGAGAATAGATTATGAAGTGCCAAAGCTATATGTTGCTTCACGATAAGAATCTTCAATTGGTATCATGACTTTAGATTTTCAAGCCTTGACCTTCATTGCGACATGATGCTTTTTCGTAGAAGATGCATTTTTTTGCAAATCGGTTGTATTGTTTCAGGGGATTCTTGTTATGTTAAAAAACAACCTATTATTCAATTTGAATCAAGGCAGATAAAACATGAGAAATCCTGAAACCTAGCTCCGCCCCTGATATGCTTCACAATTCATATATAAAACGAGAACAGAAGGTAGCATCATGATTTCTGTATAATGACAAGGAATTAAGTGGTATCATGATGATATTTACCACGGATTTCAAATATCCACCACGATCACACTTGATTTTGTACTTTGTATTGATGAATGGATTTTCAGCAGCTTCTATGGTAAACAGGGGGCCTAGGGAAACCCAACCGGCAGACCTTCAAATTCAGAGAGATGGTATGGACGAGCCGATAATAATAGACAACGGAGGTGTACAGCTTATCCCAACAAATATAGGTGATAGCGGGCAGGACATAGAACCATTGCCTCAAAATCTTCTTATTCTGTCTGTGGAAAACCTTATAGGACTGTTGCACAATTTAAAGAAGTCTAGTTTCCAAAAGCGCAAAGAGGAAATTCTGAATAGCTTGGCTACGGTTGGTGACAGAAGTGTCCAAAGTAACGATGTGAAGAAAGTTACAAAGAAAAGAACAAAACTGGATTTGAAACAGTTCATGAAGTTCCTGCTAAACAACAGTAACAAACTAGGGCGAATGTGAAAATGGACAACAGGATAAATAATTCCCCACGGACGGGGTACTTTGCGAAAATCAAAGTTTGGTATTTACACTACGATCACTTATCAAAAGATGGTGCCCAACGACATTTTGAGCTGGTTGAATATCGGTGGTTAAATGAGAGGGATTTTTCAAATATATTCTTGAAATACATGTATCTATCGGTATGAATAAGTCGAATGTTTTTCGCTATACAAACTTGGATTCTTTAGTTACTTGACATGTTCTCATTATCATTATTATATGGTTAAATAATGCTTTGTTATAATCGATTGTTCTACTATACAGACAAAGTCAAATATGCGTATGCGATATTATTATTATTTTGTCAATCAACCATTTGTTCGTCCTTCTATGAGAGCTTATATTTGACTCCTCTTTAGTCATAGATGATAGAAACCTATATTCAGGCATTTGGCTTCCTCTGTTATATATTTGCACATCTGAGAATTTATTTTGAGCTCCCTGTCCCAAAGATCCTTTTATAGAGGATGTTATCATTTTCTATTTCAGAGGTCAATGTCGATTTGTAAGCGTCACTCCTTGGTTTTGGTCCTTTATCAGTTTGACGTCATATTATTTTACTAGTTCAGAGACTTGTCATTTCAACCAAAAATATAATCGAAATTAAAGAGGGTTTACATCCTAGCACCTTTTTTGTCATAGATTTTATTTAACTATGCTTAGTAACTGAATCGACCCTACAGGAAATTAGGAGCCGCGCACTTTTTGCAAAGTAAATGCACACATTTAAATTTAAAAAATAGAACTAAAGGGCGCTACTAAAATACGTTTGACAGTGTCTGAAAATCACTTCGGCATTACTTTAAAGTAACACTGACGAGGATTTACTAACCGAAAGAGTTGTAACACTTCCATATCATCCTGTATATAATAATAAAAGTTGGTAAGACCTTGTTCATTTATATTTTGTTTTGTTTATGGCTTAGTTAAACACAATTTAAGCACTTGATTGAGTTCCTGTTGCCCAGAGTTTTAGAGATAGAGGTATCCACAGTAAAGGCCGACAACAATTATCTATTTGGATGTTTATTGTGTCAGTTCAAATAGCAAAGTGTTGTTGGTCGATTCCGCGCGGTTTTGAAAAAAAATAAAATGCTGTCTCACACTTAGAACTATATTCAATGTAAATTTGTGCGCGTTTAAAAGTACTACTCAGAAAGCATAAAAGGGTGATAGAAATCTTGTTCATCGAGCAACTTTGTTTCATGTTCTGATTTGTATAGTGTAACTTCAGCTTTTCTGACGCTACTTTGCGATTGTCATATTGTGCTGCCTACATGTGTACTTTTATTTTATCAATTTATATTGATAATCCGAAGCCACTCTTAAGTCATTTAAAGCAATGTAAATTTTAATCAATAGAGCTCCTTATAACGTACTTCGTGTTCGATCTTTTTAAAGTATCTACATTTAGTGAGGAAAGGGATTGAGCAACAGTTTAACTACACTATGTGAAGCCCTCTCCCTGTACAAGTTACACAGATGATGATGATGATGATGATGATGATGATGATGATGATGATTAAGTTATTTAAGAATTCCTTGTCCGAAACAAATTGCATGTCTGGTGCATGGAAAAGGTGTTTACGTAAAGCCGTTCTTTTATAGTCTCAAAGTTCGTAAGTAGCAGACGGTGTGGTCATCTCGGCGGATTACCCAGATGTCTCGAAGACCGCACAATTGTGGTGTAAAATAGCCTCCTCACTGTAAGATGAACATACAAACATACAACATGATTATGATAATCTGAATTATCGATTTTGTCCATATTTAATTTGTCATTGAATCACTTTTTTTTTCTTGGTTTCCTTATAAATATGGCCAAATATAGAATAAAGTGATTCAAATCATAATCAGAGGAAAAACAAATAATGGTTGAACATGGCAAATAATCAAAGCAATGTACCGTCTGAATAGAGGAGAACCTCCCAAATGGAGCAAGAGCAGGTACCCGGGAAGAGTCAGCATCCCCTTGCATTTGTCATTTGTCGTCAAATAGTCAAATACGGTCAATTCCGACCACGGAATATGTCAATTCAGTGATCTAGATAATCACCTACCTCTAAATACAGTGATCCGCCTCTGAGTAGGTCAATAGTCTTAATTGCAGTCGGTATCCGTCATAAGCATTCTAAAACACGGATTATGATGCAATTATATTAAACAGAGAAAATAAATTTTAGATAGGGCATTTTCAATGCTAAATTTCAGCGTTACGTGGCCTACTGAACATTGATGCCTGTAGACAGCGTCACGACGTCATGGGAAAAATGGCACGTCTAGATCTAATACTTGCTTTGTCTAACTAAAGTTAAACGTTTTCAAATTCAATAGCATCATTTAAGAACTGATCAATTTGCAGCATGGACCAGACATTCACGTTTCGGGTACTTAACCCTCGTCAGTGATCCTCAATCTAAACAATGAAATATGACCAAAGAATGTGAAAGTTATTATCCAAAGATGTAGCAAGATGAGTGGAATATGATGCTAAAGGACCCACGTTTTAGAAATTTCAAGAAATTTTGATAACAGAAATTTTCAAATGCGTTGAAGAAACGATCAACTGAAGCTGATCGAACTTGGACACATGCCTGGTCCACCAGCAGTTACACTTACCAAGTGGTACAAATGTTAAACGTCTTCAAATTGAATAGCATCATTCCTACACAGTTTGACTGCGTGCATTGACTATTGATACCCAAAGGATTATATGGTTTAAATGGTAAAGTGGCCCCCTAAAATCGACTTCTCGAAAATAAAATTTTGTTGTCATTTTTAGATAGTTAAATATCTATATTATGAGTAAACTAGTGATAAAACATCCCCTCGCTTTCGATTTTTTTTATTTTGTACAAATATAATGAAAATCCGTGAATTTGTCAATTTTCCACAAAAAATAGCGTAAGTCTTTATTATTTTCATTGAGATAACATCAATGCAATAGGCAAAATTCAAATGAAATCTGTCTAAAAGACAAATATGAAAAAAAAAACCCTATTAAGAAGTACAAAATCGTTAATCTTCTAACGAAGGGCACACAAAACCAGGATAAAACCAGAACTAAGGCAAAGGAACAGAAATGAAAAAAAATCTACCATATGAAGAGAAGTGAACTCCCGAAGGAGTGAGACCAGGTGCCCATGAAGAGTGAGCATCTCCTGCTCAAATGCAACACCCGCCTCTTCAATTGGGTAGAAAGGTCACAATCGGTAACTCCCACAAAGGAAGACAAAGGTATAAATTAGTATGTCATGGCACAAAAAAAAAACTGAATTTGTAGGGAGTTCGATGTGCAAAGGTAGCTACAAATCAAAACATAAAAGTTGTTTAGAAGCCCGCTAGATACTTATTACTAGGGTTCCACTTTACAGTATTGGCCATTGAAAATTGAGCGTTTTGAACGAAAGGCATGAGATAGTTGAAGTTATATTAATAATTTTGTATTGCTTATATGTAAAGCTACATATGAATTATTTGTCGATTACTTCAATATTTAATTCTTAATTTCATATGGACAAATCCTGCCACCAGTCAGACATGCTGCTCACATAAGAAGATGACTTGGAAGAGAGCATGAGCCCCCCCCCCCCCCCCCCCCCTTTCAGCTTTCACAAACTAGAAAGGACTTTCTGGAAATTTTACAAAAATTATTACTTCTTTTGAAATTCGGACCCATACAAGCAACAGAGTATATTACTTCGGGTATCTCACAACCTGCATTTTATGGTGACATAATCATAAATAACAAAATCAGAAGGATCAGAGGAAGACAGAATTGCCATCGAAATTATGTTAGAGTCATCAAACGCCTTTTATACCGTGGGTATGATTCTTCAGTCACCAGACGGACTCTTGGTTTTGTACTTGACCAATCTAGAGCCTTGTAGCAGCGCATTCTTTAAAACTTAAAGAATTGACCGACTGTGCATGACGACAGGACTCCATGCATGACAAGCCCTGTCCAAACCTCTTTAGAGAAGACAGAGCCTCGAGTCCTCGACCAAAGAGTAAGTATGGATATTTTTCACCCTTTCCTTCAAATGTATGCATGGGATTGAGTATTTCGGTGATACAAAGTTTATGTGCAACTTATCCCTTTGAACAATGGATGTATCAAATATTACATTGTATAAAACAATTCATCTGATTTCTGAAAAATGGCTTTACTAAATCCATAAAATTCTCATTATTTTTGTAATATTGGGTCATTTATAAAAGAGTGACCCTGACACAAGGTCATTCATGAATTTACTGCTCTCTGTCTTGTGCATCTTGTATGTATTTCATTTACAAAGCTAAAAACATTCAAATATTCAGGTGTGAGCCCATGTAAAACAATAAAAACAAGAATAGACTAGGCGAGATCTATTGAACGGCATCAATTTCACTTTTTGAAATGTATAATAAATTAGTAGAACTAGCGTTTATCCAGTTTCCGACGTGAGCAACGCAGATAAAAGTTTATTTGGTGGCCACGCTGCTGATGGACTCTTCTTTCGAGGAGGTAAGAAAATCAGCCTCATGCTGTTTGGAGCGAATTTTCAGACTGTCGTCTAGCCAAGAGTTGTTTTCACTTTGTGTAAGACCTTTTAAAGAATAATCTTATTGAAAATATTTTTCCCTTGGTTTTAATGAAAGATATGACATGCCTTTTAACTACTGGTGGAGAAGTAATTATCGCCAATTTTTAAAGCATTTTTTTGCTCTATTTTCCTTTATCTTCAAGACTTCCAAGTTCAGGGATTTTTTACCCTTCGATTCCAGGGGCCTGGGCCTTCAAAATTGGGAAAAATAGCGACATTTGGTTGAAATTGGGAAAAAAATTATACAAATATATTGAGAATACAAGCAATAAGATCTTCTGACATTTGCTACTAATGAAGATAGACACCTATAGTACCAAGAATATTTTATTTCAGATAGTGTACATCGCAAAACAGATACAATTAGAAATGTATTTTCAGTAATTTCAAAGGGTTTTTATACTTTGATTATTGGAATTTTTTTTTTCTTCAAATTGGGAATTTTAAGCTCAGAAATTGGGAAAAATGGCTGCTTTTCAGCATTGGGAATGGGGCCGAATTTCGGCCCTGGAGAACCCCTAAATAAATCCCTGAAGTTCCATATGAAATTTTGACAGCACAAGCTAGAACCCTTTGGCTACTGATATACTTCCATAAGTTTTTCAATAAATTCTGATGAGACTTACTGGTTTTATAAGCAATTAAGCACTCTTTGAACAGGTTGGAGAAGCAATTTAAATCGCCATGTGGGATTGTTCTCGTCTAATATCCACAATATTCTTTCTAGAATCATACCATAGGATTCCTCTATTCTTTTTCTAATCAGTTGTGATAAAAATGATTGAAAATTGTTTGAAATTTCTTCAATGATTGAGAAAGAGGACAGCAAGGTGCTCAGGGGAAGACCACGCATTTTCATAAAACTTAGCTGCTAAAAATCTTAGCTTCCATCGCATGGATTCATTTGAAAATTGAAATTTCATTTATAGTTTGATAAATATAAGAAGTATAATTGCTGAAAGAATCAAGTCTCTGTCATTAGTATAATTGAAGGTAATGGGCAAGTGGCGATAATTACTGCTTGGTGATAACTACTTCCCGACCTGTAGACACGCCTTTGTTACAGCTGCAATGCCAATGGAGAAGTGATATTTTGCTAAAGTTCACTTGCTACAAACCTGACAAATCAAGACCAGACAATAATTTCAATGGAATTTAACTGAGGAGCGTCTAAATGCAACCTCGTTAAGGTTGCATTTAGATAAAAATTAAAGAAGCTCGTCTGAGTTTCCATTGAAATTAGACCAGACGATGGATCGGGACACAGTGACAAATCCGCGACTCATACATGTATGCTGCATTATATGGATACAAATTATAAGATAACTAGCAATTTTCAGGTTAGGACTGACCACACAGTGACACCTTAACAACATCGATGCTAAAGATATCGTTAATGTCATTGGACTTTCGGCTATAGCCAGTAAAATTGGTATTTGTCCAGTGAAAAAAAATCCACGCATCATACAAATAGGAAACTGTCCTGTGAAAATTTTAAATTGAGTAAGACCTAAGAAAAAATATATTTGTTTCCTGTAACCCAATCGACCGTTAAAAATCGTGATTCTGATTTTTTTTATCGCCATTTTCCCCTTACTGCCTTATAAACAGACTTGAAATACCTAAAAAAATGTCCAAAAGTCAAGCATATCAAAGACTTGTCTTCTGACACGTCCAGTGGCCTTTCAACTTCCGTAAATTACAGTGAGTAGTTCTTACATGACCACCAGGTAAATTTAATCCGTTTCACATGAGTGACCGCGTGTTGGGAGTTCTAAGGGATTAAAGTCATTATCTTATCACCTAACCTATATTTTATTATCATAATTGGACATTTAAGTATAGAGCAGAGGAGCAGACATTTTTTTTCAGTTAAAAATTGACTATTTTTGAAAGATTAGAATTTTTTTTAACTATGCATATTTTCTACAAACTGTTCTTGGGGATGGGGTCATTGGACTGGAATTTGCTAAAAAAATTCTTCTCGTTCTGGTTTGTGATTTTTAGCTCACCTGAGCGAAGCTCAAGTGAGCTATTGTCATAGAGCATCGTCCGGCGTAAACTTTTCAACCTTTTCGACTTCTTCTCCAGAACCACTGAAGGGATTTTGATGAAACTTGGTAGGAATGAAGAAATCATAGTCCCATACAAGTGTTGTTGTTTTTCGTCCGGATCCGTCAATTGGTGGCGCCACCGCAGGCAAAAGTAGGTCATAGGAGTACCCTCCTTTGACAAACTTCTTCTTCAGAGCAGAAGCACGTATTGACAAACTGAAAGCATCAGGATGTTCTAGAGAGATGTCTCAAGAAGTGTTGTAATTTTTGGTACCACTTTGTGAAAATTTTAAATTGAGTAAGACCTAAGAAAAAATATATTTGTTTCCTGTAACCCAATCGACCGTTAAAACTCGTGATTCTGATTTTTTTTATCGCCATTTTCCCCTTACTGCCTTATAAACAGACTTGAAATACCTATAAAATTGTCCAAAAGTCAAGCATATCCAAGACTTGTCTTCCGACACGTCCAGTGGCCTTTCAACTTCCGTAAATTACAGTGAGTAGTTCTTACATGACCACCAGGTAAATTTAATCCGTTTCACATGAGTGACCGCGTGTTGGGAGTTCTAAGGGATTAAAGTCATTATCTTATCACCTAACCTATATTTTGTTATCATAATTGGACATTTAAGTATAGAGCAGAGGAGCAGACATTTTTTTTCAGTTAAAAATTGACTATTTTTGAAAGATTAGAATTTTTTTTAACTATGCATATTTTCTACAAACTGTTCTTGGGGATGGGGTCATTGGACTGGAATTTGCTAAAAAAATTCTTCTCTTTCTGGTTTATGTGATTTTTAGCTCACCTGAGCGAAGCTCAAGTGAGCTATTGTCATAGAGCATCGTCCGGCGTCCGGCGTAAACTTTTCAACCTTTTCGACTTCTTCTCCAGAACCACTGAAGGGATTTTGATGAAACTTGGTAGGAATGAAGAAATCATTGTCCCATACATGTGTTGTTGTTTTTCGTCCGGATCCGTCAATTGGTGGCACCACCGCAGGCAAAAGTAGGTCATAGGAGTACCCTCCTTGACAAACTTCTTCTTCAGAGCAGAAGCACGTATTGACAAACTGAAAGCATCAGGATGTTCTAGAGAGATGTCTCAAGAAGTGTTGTAATTTTTGGTACCACTTTGAAGTCAAATGTTTGACACGTTTTTGAAGTCTTTTCGGACTTTGTCAGAAGTGCACATTTTTGCACTATTTCTTTAAATAACTCAATAAGTGTATGATTTTACACACTCATTTACCGCATATTTATCATATTTAAGTTACTAAATTAATACTTTCATATGTATTTTATACTTATATTTTAATATTTTGATTTTTTATGATTTTTTTCATAAAAAGGAAGGGGGGGGGGGGGGAGGTGATTTTCATACATATTCAACTTCTTCTCAAGAAATACTAAACAGTTTTCGTGAAACTTGGTAGGAATGAAGTACTAATGGTTCCCTACAAGTGTTGTTGGTTTTCTTGTGGATCCATCAAGAGGTGGTGCCACACAGGCAAATGTAGGTCATGGGGGTACCTCTTTGAGATACTTCTTCTTCAGAACGGAAGCACCTATCGACAAACAGAAAGCATCAGGATGATCTAGAGAGATGTCTTAAGAAGTGTTGTTATTTTTGGTTCCATTCCGAAGTCAAATTTTTGACGCACTTTTGACGTCTTTTCAAACTTTGTCAGAAATTCACATTTTTGCATTTTTCTTTAAATAACTCAATAAGCATGATAAGTGTATGGTTTTACACACTCAATCATATTTAAGTTACATGTACTTAATCCTTTCATATGTATTTTATACTAAAATTTTAATTTTTTGATTTTTTATGAATTTTTTATCCCCCCTGAATCAAACATTCAGGGGCATATAGTTTTTGGCCTGTCCATATGTTTGTCTGTTTGTCTGTCTCTTTGTCCAAAAAATTTCAACATTGGACAGAACTTTTGAATGGGAGGTGATATTGCTTTGATATTTCATATGTGTATTCCTTTTGACAAGACCTTTCCATTGATACCAAAATTTTTGACCTCGTGACCTTGACCTTGACCTTTGACCTACTTTTCAAAAACTTTAACATTGGGCACAACTTTTGAATGGTAAGTGATAGGGCTTTCATAATTCACATGTGTATTCCTTCTGTAAAGACCTTTCCATTGGTAACAAAAATTTTGACCTCTTGACCTTGACCATGACCTTTGACCTAATTTTCAAAAACTTTAACATTAAGCATAACTTTTGAATGGTGAGTGATAGAGCTTTAATTTTTCACATGTGTATTCCTTGTGACAAGACCTATACATACCATTATTTTTGACCTCATGATCATGACCTACATGTAGACATTTGACCTACTTCTCTAAAAATCTAAGATTGGCTATATCTTTTGATTGGTAAGTGATAGGGCTTTAATATTACCCATTTGTAATTCTTGTGACAAGACCTTTCTACACATACCATAATTTTTGACCTCATGACCTTGACCTAGATAATTGACCTACTATTCAAAAAATCTAAGATTGGCTTTATCTTTTGATAGGTAAGTGATAGGGCTTTGATATTTCACATGTGTATTTCTTGTGACAAGACCTTTCTACACATACCATAATTTTTGACCTCATGACCTTGACCGAGATATTTGACCTACTTTTCAAAAAATCTCAGATTGGCTATATCTTTTGACAGGTAAGTGATAGGGCTTTGATATTTCACATGTGTATTTCTTGTTACAAGACCTTTCTACACATACCATAATTTTTGACCTCATGACCTTGACCGAGATATTTGACCTACTTTTCAAAAAATCTAAGATTTGCTATATCTTTTGATTGGTAAGTGATAGGGCTTTGATATTTCACATGTGTATTCCTTGTGACAAGACCTTTCTACACATACCATAATTTTTGACCTCATGACCTTGACCGAGATATTTGACCTACTTTTTAGAAAATCTAAGATTTGCTATATCTTTTGATTGGTAAATGAAAGGGCTTTGTTATTTCACTTGTGTATTCCTTATGAAAAGACCTTTCTAATCATTCCATAATTTTTGACCTAGTGACCGTACCCTTGATATTTGACCTACTGTACTTTCAATAATTTAAAAAAAAATAATCTGCTTCGCAGGCGACACAAGCATTCCTTGGATTGCTATTTTTTTCCTGGACCCTTTCCTTGTCCCTGGCCTTGGCTTGTTCTTGTCTCTGTTCTTGTTGCTATATTTGTCCCTTGCCTTGTCCCTATCCTTGTCCTTGTTATAGCACCTATCCTTGTTCCTGTCCATATCCCAGTCCTTGTCCTTATCTTTGTGTGTATTTACTCTGTCTTTGTCCCTGTCCGAGTATCTGTCCTTGTCCAAATCCTTATCCTTGTCTGTGTCCTTGTCCCTATCCATGTCCCAATCAATGTCTCTATCCTTGTCCCTGTCCTAGTCCCTCTTGTCCCAATCCATGTCCCTGTCCTTGTCCCTATCAGTCTTTTCCAAAATCCTTCAGCTCACATAGGTCATTCGGACCTTTGTGTTAAAGAAACACATAGGTCCGAAGCACAAACTGTCAGTTTGAAAAAAAAATACGCAAAAATCAGAACAGCCCCTTCTATATACTTCAGTTTAGCCAACATTGGCTGTAACGGCAAGACGGTAGCAGCCCCGGTCCCAAGCAGCCTCTGACAATTCATGTCCCTACCCTTGTCCCTATCATTGTCCTTGTCCCTATCCTTTTCCTTATCCTTGTACCTGTCCTTTTCTCTGTTCTTGTCTCTGTCCATGTCTCCGTCATTGTCCATATCCTTGTCCATATCCTTGTCCCTATCCTTGTCCTTATCCTTGTACCTGTCCTTTTTAGCTCGCCGGGATGAATGTCCGGAGAGCTATTGTCATACCCCCGGTGTCGGCGTTGGCGTTGGCGTCTGCGTCGGCGTGCGCGTGCACAAAAACTTTAACCTTGCTTATAACTTTTAAACCAATACAGATTGGGCTTTCATATTTCACATGTGCATTCCTTGTGACAAGACCTTTCCATGGATACCAAAATTTTTGACCTTGTGACCTTGACCTTGGAGATTGACCTACTTTTGAAAAACTTTAACCTTGGCCATATTTTTTGAATGGTAAGTGATAGGGCTTTGATATTTCACATGTGTATTCCTTGTGACAAGACCTTTCCATGGATACCAAAATTTTTGACCTTGTGACCTTGACCTTGATGATTGGCCTACTTTTGAAAAACTTTAACCTTGGCCATATTTTTTGAATGGTAAGTGATAGGTCTTTGATATTTCACATGTGTATTCCTTGTGACAAGACCTTTCCATGGATACAAAAATTTTTGACCTTGTGACCTTGACCTTGGAGATTGACCTTCTTTTGAAAAACTTTAACCTTGGCCATATTTTTTGAATGGTAAGTGATAGGGCTTTGATATTTCACATGTGTATTCCTTGTGACAAGACGTTTCCATGGATACCAAAATTTTTGACCTTGTGACCTTGACCTTGGAGATGATTGACCTACTTTTGAAAAACTTTAACCTTGGCCATACATGTATTTTTTGATTGGTAAGTGATAGGGCTTTGATATTTCACATGTGCATTCCTTGTGATAAGACCTTTCATGCCGTACCATAAATTTTGACCTAGTGACCTTGACCTTGAAATTTTACCTACTTTTCAAAAACTTTAACTTTTTAATCAGAGGAGTTGTTTATTGTTGTTGTTGCAATTTACATATGGTTGCCACCGGCGAGCTATGTTGTCATTCTGACAAGTCTGGTTCCTTATCCTTGTACCTGTCCTTTTCTCTGTCCATGTCTCTGTCTTTGTTCCTATCCTTTCCCATGTCACTATCCTTGTCCTTGTCCTTGTCCATGCCCTTGTCCCTATCCTTGTCAGTGTCCTTTTCCTTAATGGCCTATCCTTGTCTCTGTCCCTATACTTGTCCTTAATGGCCTATCCTTGTCCCTTTACTTGTCCCTAATTGCCTATCCTTGTCCCTATATCCTTTTCCCTTATGCCACCATAATCAAACTTGCACCAGGGTTCATCTTAAGACTCTTAGATTGACTTATGCATCAGATGCCACTACTGACTCAATGTTTCTGTTTGAGTGGACCGATTTTGAGCGAAGTATAAAACTTGCATATTGATGTATCTTTGATCAAACTTTCATTTAATAATTGACCCTTTTTGTGGCCTACTAATATCTAGTTGTACAAATGCAAGCCAATTATATTTCACTCATATTTTTCGGGAATACCAGCTGTGAGACAAAGCATGTTCAAGGTCATGGAACAAAGGTCAAGGTTACAGGTGAATTGATGAAAATATTTTGCTGAAAATGAGGCTGATGTAGTTCATACTTTATCTAAAAAAGATTTTTAGGTTCAAAAAAGTGTTAAAGGTCATGATTATCAGCATGGATAATAAGCTTACAGGCAATGGTCATTCGTGGTTATTTCTGAAGAGGTCAACATTTTCAAACACTCAAAAAATAGAAGTTCCAGTATCAAAATTGCTGTGTATGGGGAGCATCCATAAATTTTACTGATTTTTTATTCATTTTTTTTTTCAGACAGACTATCATAATGGACAGAATGAGTATCCAAGTGGAACCATTAGATCTCAGAATCAAGAAGAAAACAGACACAATAGTGACATCAACATCAAAATCTCATTCAGTGCTAAATGACCGTATCAACACCAAGAATTACTTCTGGGAGCACAGCAAAAATAAGAAGAACAACTTGGCGTTTCCTTATGTTAACGTTGGTGAAACTGTCGATAACAAGTTCCGTAGCCACATTCCACTACAGGCTCAACAAACTCCAAGTCTGTATAATGGAGACTCAAAGCCAGTATTTAATATCACTTCTAAACATAGCAGTTTACCAAGCTCTAGATGTATGCTAGATTCAGCCAGTCCACATGTCAATAAGGGATCTCATACAACATATTGTATAAGGAAACCTGCTATGGGTAATTCATGTAATTTGAATCCAAGCATGAGAGCTCATAATCATAATTTGATTCATATTGGTCAACCAAGTGTACAGAGTACAGTACACCAAAGTGCAACTAATTATGGTTATGATAGCAACTTACATACTCCATCTTTTTACGGTAACACATGGATTCCTCCTTTCAGAAGTATGGATAACTTGAGCTCTCCAAGTTCCAATTCTAGACAGTTAAATAATAGCTTGGATGCAAGCCTTAATACCTCTACCAAATTTAAAAGGAACCAAGAGTTAGTTCGAAGTTACCTATCAACAGGAGTTCCTGATAGGACCTTATCTCAGTACTCATTTTCTTCTGGATATGACGTGTTTCCAAAGAAAGTTCCATTTAGTTACACAGTAACTGTACCCCAAGCCTTACCATTTACCTCATTGAGGGAAGAAAATATTGCAACTCTACCCCAAGCCATATCATTTACTACATTGAAAGAAGAAAATATTGCAACCATCCCTCCATTTAACATGTTGAACGAGGAAAATAAAGCAACAGGGCATAAACATTCAATGTGCCATATTAACAAACTCAAAGACATAAATAACAATGATTCTGTAAAAGCTCCTCTGCAAAGGATTGCACCTAAACAGCCTCAAATCCAGATGCCTCCCGTCATGAGTTGGTCCAACCCATCTTTCATGCAGGACACAGTACTCTCTCCTGCTTCAAAGAGGAAATTAAATGGCAATTCCAATACCCAGAAATTTCCAAAATCACCTAACAGAACTGTTCCATTGATGAGTAATCGAAACGTACCAAATCCATTCCAGAGACAGCCAGAAACAATCAACAACACAACAACCTTACACTCATACCTCCTGAACAACGAACGTTTACCGGGGACGACCTGGAAGAGTAAAGATGATAACAACAATGATCAGACAGTGGACTGTGCCTACAGCAAGCAGAGCATATTTGGAATAAAACCAATGGAACAGACGGGGACGCTGGAAAGTACATGGACTGCTCACCCTGAAGGAGAATCACAGAAAGACGTTACCAGTATGATCAATGCTAATGATGAGAGGAGAAGGCAGAGTGCTAATCACTGTGATGAAGATGTCAAATCAAATTATATGACATATAAGGTAAGACAAGGATGATTATCTCAAAAACAAAGTTCAGATGAGAAATACATGTACTTGTAATGTATAGGCAAAAGTATTTAATTAAAATTATTTTTATGTCACCTGCTATTCAAGGAAAACATATAAATCACTTTGTCTTTTCTTAATGCTTCAAATTGATTTTATGTACATCATGGTTCCACATAAGTATTTTAAAGTAACAAAGTTAATGGATGTATACTGGTTTCATCTTGTCTGTCTGACTGTCCACAAACACAAATTTCGTTTCTGTACCAAAAATTAGAGTTTTTTTGCCTGCAGTGAAGAAACTTTACACTTGAATAGAGGATCCTTGCCATTTTGGTGTCAAACTTAGGTCAAGGTTTAACTTCACACATGTGGAAAATATCAATAGGCAGCATTTTAGCACGATAATAACTTGTTATTCTTGACCTTCAGTGATGAAACTTAAGTTTTAGATATAGATAGAATTTAGGTCAAGGACAGTCTTGGAATGTATGGAAAAATGTGCTTTAAAACAATGACTCAAGTAATCTTGACCTACACTGGCTACAGCATTGAAAATTCAGAATTTGATGTCTTCTATCAGAGTAGGATTCCTAAGGTATTAGCTCACCTCGACGAAGTTGAGTGAGCTTATGCTATACCCCCGCGTGTCCGTGTCTGCGTCCATGTCCATGTTGGCATCTGCGTCCGGTTTTTCTGCTTGAGTGACTTGGTTAAGAAGTTGGGGTAGCTCAGTCAGTCAGTATTACTTGGTTAAGAAGTTTGGAGTAGCTCAGTATCTGACAAAGTACTGATGCTACAGTAACCAAACTTGCACAAGTGATTTGTCTTGGGATGCTGAGATGAACCCATGCATCGGATGCAGCATCTGACATACTTTTTCTGTGAGTGATTTCGCTTTAAAAAGCCAATATTGAGCAAAGTATAAGTGCTACATGTACCAAACTTGCATATTGGATGTATCTTTGATCAAACTTTCATAAATCGACCTTGTCTTACTTTTTCCGCTTGAGTGATTTTGCCTTTAAAAGCCAATATTGAGCAAAGTATAAGTGCTACATGTACCACACTTGCATATTGCATGTATCTTTGAGCAAACTTTTATAAAATGACCTTGACCTACTTTTTCCGCTTGAATGATTTTGCCTTCAAAAGCCAATATTGAGCAAAGAATAAATGCTACTTTTTTTCTTTTGAATGATTTTGCCTTTTTGCAAAGGTACCATTGGCAGTGCGTATAGGACAGTTCCATTTGAATTTCATGTCAAACCAAAATCATTTTTCAGATATGTTTTTCAGAACATCAACAAAACTTCACCAAAGCATGGAAGATACCCAGTTTATTCAGTGCTCCCCTATCAACAAGATGAAGCTAAGCCGTGGACAGAGAAGATGTCAAATGTGACCGTGTATAAACCAAAATATTACTTCATGAACAAATTCAGTCAAACAAGTGATGATGATAATAACAATGAGACATATGATGACAAGTACTTAAATGATAAAAAGGTATTGACATGCGATATCAAAGATGAATCACTTGATTCTGGGAATGACACAGATTCTGATGATACTTGGAATTACAGCGAGGGATTTGAAAAGTGGATCAGCGATTTATACAGTCGGAGGGATTTTGAGCATGAAGATAACAATAATGTTAATTCTGGGAACGGGTCTCAAATGGAAATATCTTCATGTGAACCATTCCAAAGAAAGATGTCAGCGCAACGGATTGATGTACCGTCACAAAGTGTTACTTGTAATCACAGCGATACCTATGTGCACAAGTTAAAGAAATTTTCTGATTTCGTTCCAAAGAATGAAGACAGGAAGAGAAAATTCTCTGTTTCAATTCCAAAGAATGAAGAAAGGAAGAAGAAATTCTCCAAATCAGTCCCAAAGAATGAAGAGAGGAGGAATAAAAAGGAAAGAAGAAGAAGAAAGGTGCCTGCAATACCTGTAGGTGGTTTGGGAGTAAATTCACCGAGTGATCTTGACGATTGTGAAGCATTCTACTGGTGTCATTGTTGTGAGAGATCTGTCAAGCATTTTAATGTCAGAGAACATTTTACGGAGCACGGGAATGAAGGTGGCATAAATCTGGATAGTTATCTACTCCAGGTAAGGAATGAAGGCGTCAATTAGTAGAAGTAACCCTATACAAATTTATAGGGAAATAAATGTTCTATATAGTGTATGGAAAATTACTTATTAATCAGAACATTCATTATCAAGGTTAAATTGTTGAGAAGTACACAAAATACCAGTATAGAGTGCTTCTGAACAAAGTTCCATATAATTTACTTTAAAGACAAAGACTTACTTTGATCCATTGTCCTTTGAATGCTGTAAGTTGTTATTATTAGAATAAAATACTATGTAGTCCTTATATACTTACATAGTCTGGTAACCACTAGGACAATGGATTTAACAAAACTACTTGACACTTAAGCATGGTGTCATCAGAAGTAAATTAATATTCCTTCATAAAGCTTTTTAATTACAGGTAAGCTATTGTAATTACAGGTATACGGACATGTGACAAAACACTGGAAAGGATACAATAAGGAGGGACGTTGTGTTTATCTGTGTGGGTTATGTGATCAGGCAATGTTATACCATCAGGGATTTAGATGGCACATTCTGACCCATGGCAGGGGGCATAGGTGTGATAGATGTAACAAATTGTTTCTATCAAAGAAGAAGCTCACAAGACACCAGAATTATGGATGTGGTAAAGTAATTTTTTTTCAAAATATATTATTATGTTGCCTGCAAGGCAAGAGCGACATATAGGGATCACTCAGACTGGCATCTGTATGTCTGTTCATCTGTCCATCTGTCCATCTTGTCATACTTTCACACATATTGCAATAACTTAATTGATATATGCGTTAGATGGTCTAGCAACCCCAAATGAGGGTCAAGGTCACTTGCAAGAAAGCATATCACCTGTTCTTGAACAGTTCTATTTTCTATTTTTTTCAATGTGCATAGTTTTCTCTCATATCCACATACATGAAAATGTCCTTACAATTGTGACAAAGTTATGTGGCACTCTAATTGATTATTGATTATAGCTGTCATGAAAGACTCAGACACATATAGATTTCATTCTATTACTATGATATTGTGAATTTTACTTTAATTAAGATTTCATACAAACAAAGTAACTAGAATTTCTTGAAATCTTTCACATTTGATCTATACTATTATTTGATTATGATAGTTCTTTTTACATCTACTGCAATTAACTACTGTGCAGATGCTTAGATATTGTTCATCTATTTTTAGATGCCAAGATGAACTGCTGCAGCACGTGTGGTCGTAAGTTCTCCAGCAGCAAGCATATGAAGATCCATATTGCGCGCGTCCACTGTCGTGCTCGTCCCTCTAACGTTTATAAGTGTTCGTATTGTGGTAAATGCCTGTCTAGCCGGGGTAGTCTGACAACCCACACTCGTCTACATACAGGTATAAACCCGTACAGGTGTAACGTGTGTGGCAGGAGTTACCCCCAAAACGTGCAACTCAAACTACATATGAAAGTACATAGGAAGACTGATCCCTAACGAGTGAAAGTAGAAGAAAGCATTTGTTGTTACTCATGCATGTCCTAGAATTATTGTTAAAACTTTGATAGTTAGCTTAGATTTGTTAGGTTTATCTTAGTAAGAAAATTATCTAATGAATGCTTTTTATAGTGAGGAAATGACACTGAAAGACCGTTTTCACAATGTCGAAACCAAGCAAAGTTATATCTTAGAGTTATCCCTCTTTCCGTAGAGTTCATTGATTGTTGTACAGCCTTTAACTTTGTTAGTTGTATGTATTTGTTGATACAAGAATAAGTTGTTACATATTTTGTGATTATTTACATCCAAGTAGGACTGTTGATATTAAATAAAAGAAAATGCCTCTTTAGCTATTAGTTTGCTCAATTCTATAATTAAATTGCATAATAATTATTGAGCTTTGTAGAGAAAAACAAAGAGTCAAGCTTCCTGGAATAAGATTTCTAAATGCCCTGGCATTCATGTTTTGGATAGTGGCACTTGAAGCAAAAATGATGAAAAATTTTGTTGTATAGTTAGACAAATGCATTGTATTTATTATTAAGGCAGCAACAGTAACTAAATTTCATTTTAGTACCAAGGTAGATAATGACAGGAAATCTCAAACCAATATTCATGGGTTAATATTAGAGAGGTTTAGTTACAAGTGATTTCAACGTGTACGTACCTGTATGATGTACACGTCACTGTTTGACGTCACAATCTGAAGATGTTGTTTAGTCATAGGTACTAACCATAGAAGGTCTAAGTATAGCTATGTAGTGTATGTGTGCAGCTAGCTTCTTTTTCAATCAGTTTAAACTGCGAGAAATAAGATTCCTAAAACCTTGACGTAAGGAAAGTTAGAGTCCTAAACATGCTTTATAACACTGAAAACTGGAAGTTTGACCTATGATAAGTGTGGAATATTTCAAAGAAGTTACCTGTTTTGTCGTTACATGTAGAGTGTTGTTTACACGTCCATAACATGTAGCTATACGTAACAAAATATGACGGAATTTGTGATATCAAAAAATCGATTTTTTGATATCACAAATTCCATTTTGTGATATCACAAAATTGAATTTGTGATATCAAAAATTCGATTATTTGATATCACAAAATATAATTTATGACATCAAAAAATCGATTTTTTGATATCACAAAATATGACGAAATTTCTGATATCACAAATTCGAATTTGTGATATCACAAAATAGTGAATAAATTGTAAACGGCGCCTCATAAAGAAGCAGTATGCTGATTACAATGGATTTGGTTAGATCAAATCTGACCTGTTCACTTTATTACTAGAGGTTAACACATTGATTTTTCAATTTTGTGTCCCTGTATGGAGGCTCAAGCTCACAGATGAATATTGTTTAAAGACATTAAGGTCAAGGTTATCAATGTGAACGATAGACTCCCAGACATGGGCTGTTCAGTATCCTTTCTCAAAGGTCTAGGCCTCTCAGAAAAAAGAATTTCTAATATCAAAATGGCTGCGTTTGTAAGGGCACGACATGAAAATGCGGGAGCCCTATAGGTATCATATATACTGTCCGTCCATCAACACTTGGTTCTGACACAATTCAAGGTACAGCTTTCAAACTGCATAAATAGATAAAGGATCTTAAGATGAACATGCCAATAAATTTTGAATCTTCAAGGTCAAAGGCCAAGGTCAAACTAAGGCAAATCTTGATGAAATATCATAACTTCGTTCTTATGCTATAACTCAAATAATTTTCAAGGTACAGCTTTGATATATTTTATATATAGATAAAGGATTAAAGAGAAATTTGCTTATAATTTTGAACCTTCAAGGTCAAGGTCAAACTTGTGGAAATCTGTAGAGATATGCAAAACAAGAGTAATTATGAGTGGGGCATATGAAATACCAAATCTCAAAAGCCATTGTACATCGGGATCCTTTATGACCTTGTCAGTGCTCTAATTTTAACCGATTATTTTTCATTGAGAATACAAACTAATGCATTCCCAACTTGATTTTCAATTAAGATTAGGTCAAATTCAAGATTAATGTCACTAGTTACATACTAAATGATTTCCCATATTCAAATTCTGTGATCCAATCAAAACTTCTCAGATAGTTTCTCCTATGATTTGTGAAGGATCCCTTGACCTTTGACTTCTTACCCTAACTTAAGATTGTGACCTGTTATGAAAATGCAATTGTATTCATTATCCATTGAGAAGGTATGTTAACTTTCATCATGTAACCTGTCATTATCCCCTTGCAACTCTGTTGCGCAGAGCATATACCATTGCTGTCATGCGTCTATATGTTTGTTAGGGTGAGTGTGTGTGCGTCTGGATTCTTGTGAACATCCCAGAAGACAAAACAATCATCATATAATTATCAAACCTTCCACAAATTTTCCTCTTGGGTAGAGGTTGAACCCTATCGATTTTCAAGGTCAAAGGTCAAGGACATTGTTGACTTCGGCTTAAAATCCTTGTGAACACTGAACAGCATAGAAGACAAAGTAAGCATCATAGAGACATCAAACCTTCCACAAATATTCCCCATTGGTAGAGGATAAACCCTATCGATTACAAGGTCAAAGGCCAAGGTCTCAGTCGACTTTGGCTTAAATACTTCTGAACAGCATAGAAGACAAAGCAGTTATAGGATCAGCAAACCTTCTACAAATGTTCCATACGGATTTTGTTCGTCTGTCAATCTGTGTGTGGCTAAAACTTGAATGTTAAGCATACCTTTTGCAAGAGAAAGGATGTGATCTCCAATTGGACTCAAATGCAGCACCCACAGCAAACAACGAGACGCCCAACACAAAAACACAGAGCAGACAAGCACAAGAAGGAACACAAGTGGACAAGGAGAAAACCGCACACCAAAGACTACATCAAAACTTCAATCACAAAAGACCATACATAAACCAAATGAAAAAACTGGGAAACCGATGCCTACTTAAGAAGGCCATCTGCCACGCTAGTAGGGAATGGTGTTGTTATCCGGACTACGTGCGCACAACTGTCCGACTATAAGTGATATATCGGGCTGTCATATTTCACACGTATTCTTTGTATCGAAAACTTTCTTTTGGTACCAAAGCTTTTGACCTCGTGACCCTGACCTTTTGACAAACTTGAATAGTTGGTTTTAGTTTTGATGTCTTTGCTGAAACTTGTCAAAGCTATTATATAGTAATATGTACAAATATATATTTTTATGAAGGCATAAACCTTTTAGGGGATAGTGAAATGTGCCTCACTTCTGTGTCATCCATATAGTAAAATACAATGTTCTCGCCCTATTTTCGGGGTATACCATCTCTGACAGAAAATTGATGAATGTATTCCGGTCTATATTGATTTTATTACAAGTTACATGTCCTTATTTGGGGTTTATGTGCAGTTTATATTCATACCATAGAAAATCTATAAGGGACAAGTGCAGCATGAAGCGAGTCTGCCGTGCCGGGAGTTGTAATCTTCAAAAGAACATCCCCTGGAAGCATCAGAATTCAATTTAGAATTTTTATACTGATATGCGTATCTTTTCATATGACGGATTTTCAATTTGCAGCAGACATCTTATATTAAATTGTGCAGATGTCGTGAATTCCAAACAATAAATCGATCATTCACAACTTGTAAATTCAGAATGAAATCCAGTAGCATAATGCAAATTGTAAATGTAGACCTTCCGCGTCTTTCCTGTATCGATATATACGTAGAATACAGATTTATTACTTCAATGTTAGAAATTAAACCGCTATCTCTGGTGTTTTCATACTTGCCATGGAGAATCTTATTTGCAACCGTTTTAATTTCCATAATCATGATTAATTTAAGGTCAAGATAAATCATTTGAACAATAAATAAAAGTTAGTTATCCTCTTTCAACTCTGTTGGGGAGGGGTATAGCATCGCTGCCGTGAGGATGTGTACATATGTGTCACTGTCCGGATTCACAGTGGACTTTCATGTACAATGTAGGCTTAAAATTCTTGTGAAAGACAGAAGACATAGCAATCATCATAGAAACATCAAACCTTCCACAAATGTTCCCAATGGGGGGGGGGGGGGGGGGGGGGGGTAAACCCTATTGATTTTCATGGTCAAGGGTCAAAGGTCGAAATCATGTGAACTTAGGTGAGGGGACTTAATATAGTTTCCACCATGTTTGTCTGTCCGTCTTTCTGTCACACTTAAGTTCTCCGGACTTTTTTTCGCTGTTAATTGTTGCATATATATATCTCAATGTGATACAGATCAAATTCGAGTTTGTTTCGATTTACCTAATTTTACAAGAGTTATGGCCCTTGGACTTAGCAAATTTATGAATTTTCGGTTTTCCAGATTTTTCTTCGGTCCTATTGCAGATAATTAAATAGATTTTTGGTATATGAATAAATGTAAGTGTGATACAGATCAAGTTCGAGTTTGGTTTTGATTGACCTATTTTTGCAAGAGTTATGGCCCTTGGACTTGGCAAATTTCATGAAATTTTCATTTTTCCGGACTTTTCTTCGGTACTATTGCAGATAATGAACTGATTTATGGTGTATAAATATATCTTAGTCTGATACAGATCAAGTTTGGGTTTGATTGACTTATTTTCACAAGAGTTATAACCCTTGGACTTAGCGAATTTAATGAAATTTTCAGTTTTTCGGACTTTCTTGGCTGTTAATGAAGATAATGAACTGAATTTTGGTATGTGAATACATCCTAAAGTGATACAGATCACGTTCGAATTTTGTTTCGATTGACCCTTTTGTACAAGAGCTATGACTTGAGCTTGGACTGATCAAATTCATGATTTTTTTTCAGATTGTCGGACTTTTATTCAGTTCTATTGGAGATAATGAACTGACTTTTGGTATGTGAATACATCTTAAAGTGATACAGATCACGTTCGAATTTTGTTTCGATTGACGCTTTTGTACAAGAGCTATGACTTGAGCTTGGACTGATCAAATTCATGATTTTTTTTTCAGATTGTCGGACTTTTATTCAGTCCTATTGGAGATAATGAACTGACTTTTGGTATTTGAATACTTCTTAGTGTGATACAGATCATGATCGAGTCTGGTTTCGATTGACCTATTTATGCAAGAGTTATATGACCCTTGGACTTAGGAAATTTCATGAAGTTTCCAGTTTGGAAATTTCATGAAATTTCCAGTTTTCCGGACTTTTCTTGGCTGTTCTTGTAGATATTGAACTGAATTTTGGTATGTGAATACATCTTAGTGCGATACAGATCAATTTTAAGTTGGGTTTTGATTTACCTATTTTCACAAAATTTATGACCCCTTGACTTCACAATATGCAGTTTTCCAGACCTTTTCTATTACTGCAGATAATGAACTGATTTATGTTTGGGCATTAATCTTTTGGTGCAAGTACAGGTCAGTTTTAGATTTATGTTAACTTGAAATGTTAAATGCAAAGTTGCAGGACATACATATTTATGCCGGTAGGGGACTTATATCTCCCAGCAATCAAAGATTTATTCTGATATTGCAAAGAACATGCAATTGAGAGGGGATGCTACGCTTGCGTTGTCTTTATTTCATTGATAATACGTATTTGCAGTACCATGTCCATTTTGCGTCCCTTTTTGTGCTTGTCTACTCTGTGGTTTCGTATAGGGGTGTTGATATGGGTACGTGTACTAGCTGTTCTGTTTCTTGGAGATTCCCTCTTTTCTTATAGTTGACATTATGCAGTCCTAAATTTCATATTTGTCACAGCGGACCACCAAATAAGGAGGAAAACTCATTTTGCTTTAATCAGAGGTCAAGGTCAGTGAAAGGACATCATGAAGACACTTAAAGAGGAAACATATATTTCTTCTATTCTGTTTTGAGTGTTTCTGTTTTTTGTATGATATACAATGGTGATAACGAAATAAAACGGCATATATGTGCATGTAAATAGTAGTTAAATTATTTTTGGTATAAATTCACTCTTTCATATAACGTAAAAGTTACATTTGTATATGTCAACATTTCTGCTTAAAGTGCCACTGTTGGATCAAAATCATGCCTGTCTAGGGTTGACTTATTTTGGACTCTTTGTTCAGTTCTTAAAGGTTCGGTTGTACTTGGTACATTATTGTTAACAACAATTCCTAGGACGCGTTAGATCGCGAGCAGATATTGCTATTCTTGACAGGAAGAACCCATGTATATGTGTCAAGTTGTAGATATAAAAACTTCTACGGTTTCTAAGTACGCGACGATGAGGTGAAACTGAGGACAACAAAGGAGGTGTACTTAAAAATACAAGGATTTCTGTTCAAAGACAGCAAAATCACTAGGGAAGACAATGGGACGAGAGAATGGACGTTGCGCATACGGTGACCATGTGTAACGGGTACGCCTAAATAAAGATGGTGTGGTGATACTGATTACTGGTGTTACATGTAAATGTCATAATAAGATAACCTACGGAAAGACGGATTGAATGTAAATTTTTAGAAGCTTAATTCTCATCTCTTCATTGCTATACTTGCATGCATATCACTTTAATCTTGAGCATATTTAATGTGCGTTTGTCTATAAGCGTCAATCATTTTTATGCTCCCCGAATGTTTTCGGGGGAGCGTATATATAGTCGCTATCGTTTTCATCTGTCCGTTCGTCTGTCCGTCCTATCTTACATGATATCTCCTAAACCCTACATTGGAATTTGATCTTTTTCACACAAATGGTCATTGGGATGGGTCCTTTGGAACAAAGGTCATTTAAGGTGAATCAGCAAAGGTCAAGGTCAGCTAAAAATTGCTTTTTGGCAATAAAAAATTTAAACATTCATTAAAATTCAGTGTTTTGTCCAAATGGTCTGAATAATGAATTTCAGTTCAAAATGATCTTAAATTTTCTTTATTGAAGGTAAACTGCATATATTTCTTTACATATGGTAATGGTTTTCAGATTTTTATCGCATTGATGAGAAATTGTGTACCGAAAATGGGTTAGTTATACATAACTTCTGGAGAATAATTTGCTCAAAATTACCAAACTCTTGCATGATGATGTGGACTTTTAATGCTCTTCAATGATATATTAGTTAGAGACCAAGGTTATTCATGATCTTTCCTGAAAGTCACTCAGAAAATCAAACTTTTGGTATCAAAGTTATTGTGTTCGGGGAGCATCCATCGATTTTACTTATTTTGTCTTTAATTGATTTTAATACCAACATGTAAAGACAAGACGTTCAGATTAGTAACAAAATTCATGTACAACCAATCAAATCAATTTGAAATGAGAAATAAACCCCATTTCAAAACATGGCATATATTTAAAAAAAAATGTAACAGACAGACCGCCAACTACTTTGCCTTATAATTATCACGCACAAAGTCGAGCATTAGGATCATGGGCAGAGGTTCTGTCTGAAGATGTACTTTAAAAACCAATGACACATCTCAATAAAGGAAATGTTCCCTTTGATTTCCCAGTCAGCATTGTATGTTTACATTGTATTGCATACATTACCATTTGATTTTTCCGTTTTACAGTCAAGATATTCTTCCCTTTGGCAATGCGTACTAAAGATATAGGAAATTCCATATTCTTTGCTTTAAACAAAGCACGGGATAAAAATCTATTTCTGATTAAATGTTGCGTTTAATGAGTGCAGATTTTTCTAGGAACAGCTCGCCTTGTTTATAAATACTGACGCTTTACAAATGTGAAAAATCTACGTCACTGTCATGTAGAATGTGTTTGCTGGCGTTATTTCTAACCATGTCTAATGTCAGTATCTATGCGTCATTAGTAAGGGAGGCGTTCACGGAGTACAAGATCTGTCATATAACCCTATGTTCCAGGTGGTCCACCTGCCGTTGTCAAGTGTCAAGTAATCTATTTTGTTATTCACATTTGATGCCACGTTCTTTATGGTGGGTCTTGGTAGATCAACAAGTATATCATATTCATTTCATATTTACGGTGAAAGTCGTCAAAATCTGTGTGAGATTTAATTAAGCCCAGATGAGACTGAGATTGAAATCCATCGACAAAATAAATGACTTGGTGCATAACATAAGTCCAATCGATATGAAAATGAAAAAAATCAAATTCAAAGAATTTTGGTCTGATGTTGGGTGTTTGTCTGTAAAGAGATGCTTACAACCCCCCTCCCTATTCTTAAGTTTTCATAATACATGTATATCTCATGCACGTATTATCAAAATTCTATACATCAAGAGATTAAATTCCAAGAAAAGGTCAAAAGGTCCAAACTTTTGTTACCATGGGAAAGGTCTTGTGAAAAGAACCTATCATTTATAACATCAAAAAGTTATGGTCGAGGTTGAAGTTTTTAAATGTGGATCAACCTCCAAGTACGAGGTCACAAGGTCAGAATATTGTTACAAATGGAAAGGTCTTGTCACAAGCAATACACATGTGAAATATGAAAGCCCAATCAAGCACCATTCAAAAAGTTTTTTTTTAAAAAGTAGGTCAAACTCCAAGGTCAAGGACACAAGGTCAAAATTTTTGGTATCAGTGGAAAGGTCTTGTCACAATAAATACACATGTGAAATATAAAAGCCATATCACTTTCCTTTAAAAATTTATGGTCAAGGTTAATGAATCTGAAAAGTAGGTCAAACTCCAAGATCAAGGTTGCAAAGTCAAAAATTCTGGTTTCCATGGAAAGGTCACCGGTATACTTACCAAAAGTACTGTTAGCTTACGGGAATAAGAATTCTGTGTTATTGAAAGTGTTTTAAAATACATTTACCTTTTCAGTTCTATTATCATGATTATAATATTAATATAATTTATACTTTTTACTTTTTATAATTTTTTGCTACAAGCACAGCACTCGGCTATCAGAAGAAATAATGTAGGGATCAAAGATTCATGCTGGACAGTACATTGTACAGTACATGATTTTTGAAATTTATTTAAAATTCTTAGTCTGAAACGCACCGCTCAATCTTCATTTTATAAATCTATAGGTATTCTATTCTTTTTCATCATAAATCGTAGGTATACAAGTGACTTATTCTGTCAAACGCCAAACGAATCCGTCTTCGTGATCAGACACAGCACAATGATAAAGACACTTGGTTCAAAACGCAATGTCACAAAATGGCTTTTAAGGATTCTGTCACTTTTTAGTAATGATTAAAACTGTTAAACTTATTCAAATTGATAAATCAGGCATTGCGATTTGTTTTTCAATGATAATAAACAATTTTCCCTGAATACAAATTATTTAATTGTTTCAAATGACTTTATCAAACAGAAAAGCTAAATTTTAGAAAAACATCCCAAACATCAACTCTTTTGAAAATGAAGTCCATGGTTGGATATTTTTCCGCCCTTAGATGTGTCGCAAAACACAAAATTACCCTACTATAGCTAGTATCTGACCTTTTTTTTCGCAAGCACAGTTATCAGAAACAATACCTCGATTTTGACAGGTCATTTTTACATGCATTTTCAATGGTTTTGGACGATACTTTAAAGTTTTTCTGGTATTTCATTTGATTATTTCAATGCAATGTTAAAGATGAATCTGTAACAGGTAAATAAGAATGTCTGAAGGCAAGTTTTAAATATTTTGACTACATTTACATAGATAAACCAGTATTCATCTATATTTGTACTGAAAAGTTCGCTGAAAGTGGTTAAACAAAAAAATTCAGAAGGATACCAACTTGCGGCCATGCAATAGGGGCTAGAAACAAAGCGCTTTAAATATTCAGCACTGTCATTATGATATGTTGCGAAAACATGATCGAAACTTGTTTTATCCTCGGTAATTCGAGTGCTGGGAAAAGAAAATTATAATCAAATGTCTAACTAAATGTTTATTATCAACTGAAAAACTCACTATTTAATATGATGTACGTTTCTTTTTTTGTCGGGTATATAAGATTTTTCCATGGCACTAGTATCAGAACTTTTATTATGAACATTAAAACAAAACTCAAGATGGAATTTTTGTTATGTAATATATTTTCCATAGTATGAGAACTTTTATTATGATCATGGAAGATACATTACATAACAAAAATTCCTTATAAATTCTTCGTTAATTCTTCGAGACCTCTAAGTAACCAGAAAAGAGGGAGGGTTGTGCGCACGTAAATCGGATAAGGACAGCATTTGCTACTAACGTGGCAGATGGCCGTCCTAAGTACGCACTGATTGCCCATTGGTCGCGTAGGTTTATGTGTAGTCTTTAGTAATGGGTGTTTTAGTGCCTTGTCCCTTTTGCGTCTCTTGCCCTGTGTGTCTTCTCTGTGTTTTCACTTGGGGTTATTTAATGTTTTGACGTGGGTGCTGCAACCGATTCTCGTTGGAGATCCCATGTTTTTTTTAAGAAACAGAAAAACCGGTATCTATAATTGCCTTTGATATATTTTCAACAGGTTTTAAGTCATAGCTTTTGCAAATATAGAACTCGGTATTTCAAGCAGGTGTTTTGAGGAAACAAATCTTATCGCTTGAGATTGAACATGATAAGTATAACATTAAAAGGACCATAACATGTTCACCGAGAAATAAGAATGTATCAGTGATGTTAGTGAATGATAGGAGTATAGCAGTGGTAAGAAAATCAGCTATAGATCTCTTTATATATACAGTTGTAGGTGGATACAGTTATTGTAGACTGAATGACCTTTGTTCACATGTTCATAGATTTGACCTTGTGTTGAATTGACAATCACCCATCATGGTTTACGTTGCACTTTTGTGATCTTGCTACTTTTTGGGTTCGACCTTGACCTTACGTACGACGAACGATGCCTAAGACAGATCTTTCGTTGATCTCATCTTTCTGTAATGTGCTCTTTGAAGACAACTTAAAGGAAAATACTGTTTGCTAAGTTTTGTACATTTATTGGCAATATTTGGCCGCGGAGGATGACAAATATATAATTTATGAAAATTTGAAAATAAAATGTTAAATGTAAATTCAAAATTCATTTTACGGTCAACTCGACCGCCGGTCAACTCGACCGGTAAACAAATTAAATTATTATGTAACCTTGTCAAATAGACAAGCAATGTGGCTGCCAAATTGACAAGGGCGAGCCACTTGACGGTCAACTCGACCGTCCAAACAATGAAATGAATATTTATAAAATTACGGTCAACTCGACCGGCAAACAAATTAAATTATTACATTTGTATGTAACCTTGTCAAATAGACAAGCAATGTGGCTGCCAAATTGACAAGGGCGAGCCACTTGACGGTCAACTCGACCGTCCAAACAATGAAATGAGTTCATAAAAAATATATACATATATAATGTTCACAAATTGGAGTAATTGGGTTCCAGCAGCGCCGGGTGAATATGCCATGCGTGCTGGAATATACAGTTCGTATTGAGTGGTTGACGCAGTATCGAGTGATTAGCGCCTGATCCATTTTAGGGTCAAGGAGTCCAGGCTTATATGATTCATCCACCGCGACAAGGGTGCGAGTCGTGGTCCGGGGAAGGAAGGCTGAAGTTGAGTCGACATCTAGGGAAGGAAGGGTGGCCCAGATGTTGCGCGAGAGGGGGTCCTTGAGCAGGAGGAAACCGGAGTACCCGGGGAAAAACCTCCTAGGACTTGGTGGTCAGAAGTTGATTCGTCATCCGAGAAGGAAGGCTGAGGTTGATTCGTCATACGGATAAAGAAGGCTAAAGCTGAGTCGTCATCTGGGGAAGGAAGTTGAATCGTGCATATGACCCTCGGTTGAGAGGAGCACTGAAATGAGATAAACTAGCGACAGAAAAACTGTTATTTAAAAAGATTCACAAAACATAATATTCGTGACAACTTAACGATTTTTAAAAGTGCATATTCAAGAATTAGAAAAAATTGACTTCAAACAGAAATTAACAAGAGTTAAAATTGGGAGGGTGGGTGGGTTAAGAATTTTACGTCTTGATACACTGCCGCCTCGTGGAAAGAGGAAAGGTGCCCGGATGCTGACAAGTATTTCTACGCGGTTTGCTTGGTAAATAATTTGCATACGGTTGCATGCACTATTTTTTTTTTTGCGCTACAATAAATTCAAATATTACATATTGGCCTTCAGCCGTAATATTTGATGTTATTGTAGACTGAATGACCTTTGTTCACATGTTCATAGATTTGACCTTGTGTTGAATTGACAATCACCCATCATGGTTTACGTTGCACTTTTGTGATCTTGCTACTTTTTGGGTTCGACCTTGACCTTACGTACGACGAACGATGCCTAAGACAGATCTTTCGTTGATCTCATCTTTCTGTAATGTGCTCTTTGAAGACAACTTAAAGGAAAATACTGTTTGCTAAGTTTTGTACATTTATTGGCAATATTTGGCCGCGGAGGATGACAAATATATAATTTATGAAAATTTGAAAATAAAATGTTAAATGTAAATTCAAAATTCATTTTACGGTCAACTCGACCGCCGGTCAACTCGACCGGTAAACAAATTAAATTATTATGTAACCTTGTCAAATAGACAAGCAATGTGGCTGCCAAATTGACAAGGGCGAGCCACTTGACGGTCAACTCGACCGTCCAAACAATGAAATGAATATTTATAAAATTACGGTCAACTCGACCGGCAAACAAATTAAATTATTATGTAACCTTGTCAAATAGACAAGCAATGTGGCTGCCAAATTGACAAGGGCGAGCCACTTGACGGTCAACTCGACCGTCCAAACAATGAAATGAGTTCATAAAAAATATATACATATATAATGTTCACAAATTGGAGTAATTGGGTTCCAGCAGCGCCGGGTGAATATGCCATGCGTGCTGGAATATACAGTTCGTATTGAGTGGTTGACGCCACTGATCGCAGATCACGCCAACATAGGTACCCCATGGACCATGTTGGTGAACCGCTCAGTATGAACTGAATATGTTTTGGATTCAAGACCAAAAATAAATAAATAAATAAATAATTCAATAAATCGATAAATAAATAAATCAATCAATTAATCAAAAAATCAATATATATATATATAAATAAAGAAGGGGGTGAGGTGTGTGAATGACGTAGCAAACAAAAACTTAATTACCACCGCGGCCTTTGAATATTTGGGAGTGTGGAAGGTGGGGGAGGGGTTGATAGGGACGCTTTTACTATTCAAGGATTTTCTTTTCAATAATTTCCAAAACACAACAAACATTGCAAATGAAGCTAATCTAAGCATAGCCTTATTCATCATCATCGTTTAGTATAACGGGAATTTATTCGCTATTTTCATAACGTGATCAACGTTGAAAACCTAGGTTATCATCATCATCATCGTTATAACCACCACCACCACCATCATCATCATCATCATCATCATCATCATCATCATCATCATCATCATCATCATCATCATCATCATCATCATCATCATCAACATAAATACCACCACCACCACCATCATCATCATCATCAGAATTTATTTAATTCCATAACGCGATCACGTTGAAAACAGATCATCATCATTATCATCGTCATCATCATCATCATCCGACATCATCATCATCAAAAGGATAATTTATTAAATATTTCCATAACGTGATCACGTTGAGAAACTTGCTCGCCTTCGTATCATTTTGCACTTTCTCTGCTTCGGAGTAGCATTAAACTGTGCATCGTGTCCTTGTCATTTGGTTAAATTAGTATAATCCATAATTTACTTAGAAACTATGCATATGACGCAAACCTATTTATTTATTTCGGACGGATTGCATTCGCATGGTTACCTATTGCATTGATAACCTCGTCTGGGAAGGGTCGCTTCTGGGTCAATCGACAAAAGGTTGTAAGTCTAGGGCATCTAGTTGCCGAACAGCAGGGGAAATAGGAGTAGGGGTTCAAACAGGGGGTTCGCAGTCCAGTGAATTTCACTCATCGGGGGCAAAACCAGATTACTTTTTATATACAAGATACAAGATGATTTATTTCCAATTTGGGCCCATTGAAGGACAATGTGATATACATATGTATGAATTATAAAGCCAAATATCAATATACGGTACATAGAGAAAAAACAAGCAATATATGACAAATAAAATTGATAACATTATGTAAAAAGGAAGTGACTCAATCATTTTTTTTTTACAGTGGAAGCACTTTTTTTTTTTTAGACAGGGGATTTGAGTGCCACAGTGAGGCCCTGGAGGTAAAAGCCCTGTGGGATACACTAGGAGGCTACTAGATTTTTTAACATTTCCAGGGGAATAATCATAATGACTCTTTGTAAACATTTTTTCTTGGATGCACCTGTGTATTGCGTATGCCTTGCTACGCGCCTGCTTAATGTTCTTCAATTGATAACGGGGATTTGGTTGAACTTAAGGTTAACTCGCTGGTAATAAATTGTTAAATGTGACAATTTGCGCTGAAGCCGTGCCTCACCTCGTATTGATATTTACCAGTTACTCTCTATGATAAGACTGATGACACACCGTCATTATATATAATTAGCCAGTAACTATTCAAATTCTTTCCCAGTTAACACAATCATGCTTTGAAAATGTAAAAAAATATTGCGGTAAATGTTATAGAAACGTGATTTTGTATGGTTCCAGAAATATCAATAAAACAATTTTGGAATATACAAACTGCGCAGTGTTTTTTGTTTTTTGTTTTTTTTAATGTTCTTGGAGCGTTTGGGCAGAAATGTTTCAACAGAACCTGTTTGAAGCCATACAAAGATTTTTCAAAAATGTTTTGTGTTACCTGGGTTATTATATGACTAGCAAGCTAATATAAATAATAATTGTAGTAATTAATGCAACAAAATATGAAATCCTGCATGTGTTAATGGAATAACGCCTTTCATACCTTCTCTTTCCGTTATGTGTTTTTTTTTTAATAAGGGGTGGTTAGGGTGCGAGGGAATGGGAGACGGGGAAGAAGGAGGAGGCAGAGAGGAGGAAAAAAGAAGGGGGGGGGGGTAGGGGTATGAAAGGGGAAAGGAGGGGAAACGGGGTGAGATAAAGGGGTAGGGGATAGGGGGTGAGGGCGGGAGGTGGGAGGTAAGGGTTAAATGGAGGGGAGGAAGGGGGTAGGAGGAGGAGGATACAAGGGAAGGGATGGATGCGAATTTAAGGGGCGGGAGGGGTAGAGGAGTACCCTCCTGTCGGCTTGTTTGCTTAAGATTTTTTCAATTACTGTTCATTGAAGGGTAAACTGATCAGATTTATAAAAATAATAGAAATTAGGACATTTCTAACTTATTTATTAATTCTTACATAAAACTTTCATAATTATAAAAGGGGTTTAGGAAAAAGTTTTAACAACTCCTTCTGGTCGGTAGAATACGAATTTTACGTCTTGATACACTGCCGCCTCGTGGAAAGAGGAAAGGTGCCCGGATGCTGACAAGTATTTCTACGCGGTTTGCTTGGTAAATAATTTGCATACGGTTGCATGCACTATTTTTTTTTTTGCGCTACAATAAATTCAAATATTACATATTGGCCTTCAGCCGTAATATTTGATGTTATAATCAAAGAAGGAAACTAGGAATATCAACACTTGCTTGTAAAAACTTCGATGGCCTTTAGATGAAAACGAAACATAAGCAAACAGGCGTAAGAAGTAAGAACAAGTTATATATGAATAGAATAAACAAACAAACAAACAAATAAATATATAAATAAATAAATAAATAAATAAATAAATAAATAAATAAATAAATAAATAATAAAAAAAATTGTTCAGAAACATGAAGGATTGTGTTGCATACATATGCCTTATTTTCAGTAAACCCTCAACCAAAAGATAAAGCAGTTATGCACACGTAATCCGGATAATGCACCATATCTAATACATTATAGAAGATGGCCATCTAAAGTATTGATCTCCCCCTTTTATGAAAAGAAAGGAGGGATCTCCAACAACACTCTGTTGCAGCACCACAGCAAAACATCCCATACAAAAACAAAGAGTAAACACGACCAACAAGAGACGCAAAAGGGACGAGGAACACCAAATACAATATAGAAACATTCAACACAAAAGACTACACATTTGGGCATTCTGTGCCGACCCAGGTCGGCCATCTGCCACGCAAGTAGCAGATGGCCGTTGGTGTATCTCGTGCTTCAGTGAGAAGTCTTTGCGTTGTTTCTTGGTCTTTTCTTTGAGGTATTTTCATTGTCTGTATGAGGTATCGCGTTCTCTATATCCAAATGTTACTATATATTTTCACATCGATTAGCACAATTGTATTCCATTAACAAAATACAACCTTCTAATGGGATCCGAACAGAAGTCAGCATATATTTTGGGAGTTCTATTTTCCAATAATTGTTACATCGACCATATTATGATAGCATTCATTTCTTCATTAGATATATTTATTTGAACTAATATTAAGGTCATAGCTGGGTAATTAGGAAAGAATGTGAACTTTTGCCAATTTTTGCACAAAGGTGAACTTTCACACAATGTCCAGGATTTGCTTGTACCACGACGAGGTTTGCCGAGTCGTGGACAAAAGCAAATCCTGGACACGAGGGTTGGATTTTCGTCTGGGGATTGATTATTTTTCTCTCACTGTCTTAAAGGGCTCAAAAATGAGTTTTTATGTATTCTTTTGAATATTTTGACCGGCTAACGCAGCAATGATGTATGACGTCACAATGACGTTACAGTTAAAAACACTTTCGGAATGGGCTTATCTCACCTTGCAGGGTGAGACTAATATAATCTTACACCAGCATGAGGGAGGAATGGCGATTTCTCAACCCGAGTGTACAAATTTTGCAAGTCCATGACTAAGCTTGTCGAGTCATGGACAAGCAAAATTTTTACACGAGGGTTGAGAATTAGCCATCCCTCCCTCATGGTGGTGTTTGATGGTTTTCCTCCCACATTATCGACTATCTAGAGTGTATGTTATAATCACTACTTTGCCTTACTTCCATAACGTCGCCTTGGTAGCGATGACATCAGAGGATGAGATCGATGACGTCAGAGGGTGAGATTAATAGGTTCTATCACGGTCTACTGAGTGAGACATAAAAATTTACACGAGTAAAGGAAATTTCGACTTTTCCCGAGTGGAGCGTAGCGGAACGAGGGAAGAGACGAAAAATTCCCGTCACGAGTGTAAATTTTTATGTCTCACTTAGTAGAAAGTGATGGGATATATTTCTTCTTCCATAAAACATAAGAAAAAAGGGAATTCAAACAACGTTTCATGCCATCTAACGCCATGTTTTTCTTACGACGTTACTATGACGTCACAAGAAGATTCTCTTTTATCATTGGCCAATTGGAGCCTTTGAGACAACTTATGTGTCTCACATAGGCTGTATCACAGGGTACGAGAAAAACTGAAGAAGAACGATTTTTCTCCCAATAACCCAGTTTTGAGGGCGCTGAAAACGAATATTCCTTTATTTTCATGATTTCATGGAATTTCAAGAAAGGTCCCTAGAAATGGGAGAAAAACGACCAACCATATGTTTGTCATGTGGGATGAGAAAAGCCCCCCCCCCCCCCCCCTCGGGTCTGGTTTCTGGTCAGGGAACTCGGCGTCAAAAGTCACGCGAGGGCATGTGGGTTACAGTAACCCTTCATGACGCGTCGCTATGGGCAAACTATACCACACATCTCAGAATCATGGTTAAAATGGCCGTGGAGTAAACAAAGGGAATTCCCCTTTCTTTACTCCACGGCCAATTAAGCCATGATTCTGAGAAAGATAGATGGGAGGGGGGAGATGGACGTGAGCATATCTGCAGGCACCTGTGACATATATTACTGAATCAATCGACCCTCCACATTTGGAGCGCTCTCTGCAAATTAAACCAGAGTTCGCTACTGAAATACAATTGACTGTTTCATAAAATCACGTTGGCATTTAACAATCAGAATCAGGATTTACTATCCAAAACACGTGTCTGGTGCATTGAAATTGGTTTGAAATTTTAAGAATGGGAACACTTCCGTATCAGAATACGTAATACTGAGGTCATTGTGTTGATGGCATATTTGGGACCCGACTTCCTTACAGGACTCTGCATCTTTTTTTTTTTTTAAAATTTCTTTTATTAGTAATTTTTATGCTTCCTGCTTATGAATTTATTGCGACCTTTCCTGTATATAAGGATCAATTTCTAAGACAAACGAAGAGTTCTAACATTTTCTACCAATTTGCTTTGAGTAAGCTAGGTAAAACAATTTGAATTGTGGTTATGTTACAGAACGGCTGAAATCATCATTAAGGGAGTTCTTCGGTCGCTACGGGGATGTAATAAAAGCATATCAGATACCCCTTTCCATAACATTTGATCAGTGACATTCTGGATTGCGATTAAATGGCTGTCACCATCACCAAACAAGAAATATATATTTACAGTACCTGATATATACATCAATATGTGCATCGAGGCAATCACCGAATTTGAAAAGCTTTCTTGCAGCTGTTGCGACGGGTGTTGCATAGAATCAGGAGATGCTGACTCTCCGATGTCATGTGCCCGACCTGGTCTCACTTCGAAATGTTGTTCATTCAAGTTCGAAACAGTTCCAATGGAAATTATAGTGATTTTGCCTAATACCTTCTCGACTTTAAGACTGAATTCTTTGATGTTTTGATTCGTCTTTGCGAGCCTTGCTGTAGAATTTATCTCGTTGTCATTTAAGGTGCGTACGTCATTGATCACGATTTTGGACTATTCTTGCGCATCTCCTGTTTTGGCACTCATTGAGCTGGACCTTTATAGATATTTCAATTTATTATGGCCAATGTATCATTCCTTACATTTTAAAAGACTTTAATTCATTAGACACATTAAAATGGCCAAGTTTGATTTGATCTAAAATGAATTGAGTATGCGTAAGAAAATGCTTCGCGGCAAGTTCTGTAAAAATTGACGTGGAGGTACTTTTTTTTAACTGTTTGGATTTCTTTTACGTCAGCAATTTTGTTTTACGTTTGGAATATTATTGATTTAAGCTTTTTTATGAGGTATGGCTGATGAATACCGAAAAATTATGAATTGTTTAAATGACAAATATGGATAATGACCAATTCCCTGTATACAGCACAAAATCGATAATTCAGAAAATCAGAAACCGAAGGCATAAAAAATCAGGATAAAACAGAAACCAAACAAACAAACACCTCCACCACATGAAAAGAAGCGGAATCCCGATATGAGAGTGAGACCAGGTGCACAGGAAGAGTAAGCATCTCCTGCTTGCATGCAACACCCGCCGCTTCAATTCGGTAGAACTGTCACATCCGGTAACTTCCATTTCGGAAGAAATAGAGTAAAATCTTTGGTTGGATGGTTCAAATGGTCTATGACAGAATATCATCCACCATTCTGGAGAGTGGGACATCATAGTGTATGATGAGTTCCCACTATCGACCGTAGAACTTACTCAGTGACAATGTTAGTCGGTCACAAACATATCTCTGACTGAGAAGCTTATCTGAAAGACGCCTAGCTCGTTACAAAATTTCTTGAAATTTCTAAAACTTGGGTCCTGCAGCATCATATCCCATCCATTCTGCTACGTCTTTTGGTACATTTTTGGACATAACAATTTTCATACTTTTTGGCCATACTACATTGTTTAGACTGAGGATCACTGACGAGGGTTTAGTACCCGAAACGTGCATGTCTGGTCCATGCTGTAAATTTATCAGGTTTTAAATGATGCTATTGAATTTAAAGACGTTTAACATTTGAACTACTTGGTGAGTGTCACTGCAAGTGGACCAAGAGTCCCCGAGGGCACATGTTACCAAGTTCGATCAAGTTTGGTTGATCGTCTGTCTCTTCAACGCATTTGAAATTTTCCGTTACAAAATTTCTTGAAATTTCTAAAACTTGGGTCCTGCAGCATCATATCCCATCCATTTTGCTACGTCTTTTGGTACATTTTTGGACATAACAATTTTCATACTTTTTGGCCATACTACATTGTTTAGACTGAGGATCACTGACGACGGTTTAGTACCCGAAACGTGCATGTCTGGTCCATGCTGTAAATTTATCAGGTTTTAAATGATGCTATTGAATTTAAAGACTCAGAAAAAGAAAGTTTGTAATGCTGAAATTGAAGTCGTCACGTTTGTCATAGAGTGACGACTTCAATTCCACCCGAAGTAAGGCAAATTTTCAGCTCTGACACATTTTCAAGAACACCACAAATGACACTATATGTGATGTGAGCGTCTGTTCTCTCTTTTTTGAACACGGACATATACTTTTTTTTTTCAATATTTTGAAAAGTCTTCCCTAGGAGCACGTGTTAATGTGTGTTTGGGAAAATCGTTGAAATTCGGTATCTCTGAAATTTTGACCTTAACTTGGATGATTTTTGTTATTTTTGTGTAAAATCTAGAAAATTTTAAATTATCGGTGAAGTTGGTACCTAAGGTAGCACTTTATCAAATTCTACTTTTATACAAAGTTTCTAACCTGTTTTATTGTATAATAACAAAAAAGTAAAATAGAAATCAAGTGAGTGCATTTCAACACTTTATGTATTTTCTTTACAAATGTGCTATTTTTAGCAACAAATTTCCGGCATTTTTACCCAGTTTTCAAAAAAGCATAAATCTTGATTTTCACCACGGACCTATTAATTTTCCTTCATAAAATGATTGTGACATGAATACTATATTTTCATGTGGTTATCATAAAATCGTTGAAATTCCTTCATTCAGATATGACATATTCTATGCATTCAAGTTATTTTAATGGTTTAAGCTGAATTAACTTTCTATATATATATATAAATCTGTAGCTGATAACGGTTTAGATCTATAGATGATTAAGAAAGTGATTAAATGGGAGTAAAACCCTCATCGACTTGTTAGAAATACATGTATCTCTTACTGTCCGATCATATTCGCCACTTTGGCTACAAAAAACAACTTCAATCAGCAGGTGAATATTTACATCAAACAGAGGAAAAGCTTATTAAGTACTAATGGTCAGTTGTAACCGACAGGTGCCCCTCCTGCGGACGCCTTTAGCACGTAGTTAAGCACGATATGAGCGCCTAAAGCAGCTGTTGGTACCTAGATAACGTGCCTTCCAGACAATATTAACAACTTTCATGTTTTTGTCTTCAGAAATCATTATTGAACTGGACGTTGTTTTGAAGGCGTTAATATTGTACAGCTCTTTGATATCTGCCTCATAGGAGTAAAGTGATCGTTTCCGTGAATTTTAGTGCATATTTACATGTCTGTTTCCTTCCCTTTTCTCGGAAACAAATAATCAATGACTAAATGTTACATCAAATATGATGCTTTTAAAATAAAATATTCTTACAACTGCAATGAAATAATATAACAGGATTGTCTCAAAATAATGGAAGATAAGCAAAGTATCAAATAAAAACAATGAATATCAGAATGTTAGAGAAGGTATACAATTCATCAGGAGGTGGACAAAATATTGTCCACATAACATAAGTCCTCAGCCATCGCTGGCTGTACAATTGTCTCCTTCAGTTTATCTAATGTCATTCGTGTCTCATATAACGGTGAATCTACTTGGGTTGTAGATATTTGATATTTGTATTAGGTTTCATTTTGTTCTCATTTCCTTTGTTTATTTTGGTGTGTGTTCCGCTGTGATCGGTGTAACATTTTTTTTCATTTCCTAGATGTTCCCTAAAAGCAGCACCTCCAACAACTCAAAAATGAAGTACACACAGAGAGCACACAAACAGAGAACCCCCCTCCCCCTCCAACGGCTTTATTTAAGCGAACGAAACAAATATTTGTACATGTAATTTGGTGCTGTCATAGTACGGTCTCTTGATTACGATGTTAATAGCAAATGGGGGTAATTAAGCAAGTTATGCATTCTGCCTTAAATTCTCACGAAACCTAGAGATCTCGAATAACGCATATTTATTGTATATATAATAGCATCCTCATCGTCATTTGACGACACTAAAAGGATATTAAAAACGAAGACAGGATATTAACAAAATGAGGACAGGATATTCAAAAACGAGGACAGGATATTCAAAAACGAGGACAGTATAAAAACTAGGATAGGATATTCAAAAACGAGGGCAGGATATTCAAAAACGAGGACAGGATATTAAAAAACGAGGACAGGATATTCAAAAACGAGGACAGGATAAAAATGAGGAGAGGATATAAAAAAAACGAGGGAAGGATATTAAAAAACGAGGGCAGGATATTCAAAAACAAGGACAGGATATTCAAAATCGCGGACAGGATAAAAACGAGGACAGAATATCAAAAACGAGGGCATGATATTCAAAAACGAGCACAGGATATTCAAAAACGAGGACAGGATATTCAAAAACGAGGGCAGGATATTCAATTACGAGGACAGGATAAAAACGAGGACAGGATATTCAAAAACGAGCACAGGATATTAAAAAACGAGGACAGGATATTAAAAAACGAGGACAGGATAAAAACGAGGACAGGATATTCAAAAACGAGGGCAGGATATTCAAAAACGAGCACGGGATATTAAAAAACGAGGACAGGATATTCAAAATCGCGGACAGGATAAAAACGAGGACAGAATATCAAAAACGAGGGCAGGATATTCAAAAACGAGCACAGGATATTCAAAAACGAGGACAGGATATTCAAAAACGAGGGCAGGATATTCCAAAACGAGGGACCAATTAAAAGAAAATAGATGAATAATATATGAATGGAAGATGTAAGTTAAAAGGGCTTGCGAAAGCGAATGACCAAAGGAATTTATGATATGTATGTATTAATGAAGTTATCAAGTTTTATTGTCAGTATAACTTGAATTTGTGTTTACCTAGTACATTTGTATATATGATGGAGTAATGGTACCTTATAGATTTTATGAATATATTACTTTAACATGTATATCTGTGGTAAATATCGAGACGATAGTGAAATTTTTATGAAGATTTTGACAATCCAAAAATTGTGTAACGATAGAATTTTCGGTATATTTTGCTGATAGCCGTAGTAAGTTTGTCTATATTAACGTCTGCTTTTATGTAGTTTCAATTAAAATTCTTTTCTGACGGATTAAAAGTAGTGTTTGTCATTCCCTTCGTTATATATATATTAAAACAACTAACTGAAAATTATAGAATCAAGTCATTTTCGTCCAGAAGAGTTTTCTTTGTTATCAAAATTGCTCTATTCATCCTGGAACATTATCGAAATTAGACCCGTCAAAATGCACAGATTAAAAATGCTTGACAAAACGATAATGCCTATCTAATACACCTGCATGACATTACCTATTACCATTCTGATGATGGTTGCCAAATTATATCCAAACACTCGCGTTCTTTTCTCGACACTGTACCACTTTCTCCATATTTTTCATTCAATGATGATTTTTTCTACTGTACTTTCATGCTCATTTGATAAAAGAGTAGTGTTCAAATGAAGTTTTATATATATTCGAAACATGTGTATGGTGCATGAAAATTGGTTAGAAATATTCTTCAAGATGGTATAGAGTTGGTTTAATAGTGGTTCCATATATTTCGCTTTAATAAAGTTGCTATTGGTACATGCATGTATGCATATAGAGGAATAGAATGAAGCAATATAGTGATGGTAGTATGTATTTTGAAGCGTATTCAATGTCAAATGAAAGTATTGTATCATTAAAGATAATCTTTTGAAGGCAAGATAAGAAATGTTTAGCAATGATATCTCTAGAAACGTAAACAGTCGTAACATTTAGGCTCTACATCGTCTTGGGGGGTACAAATAAAGATAAGGTTAAATCTCCTTTGAGATATTCTGGAGATGTTTCTATTGTGTATCGGAGTTTGCATTAGCCAGAAGCCGAGTTTTCTCGTCATATCTGATGGTAATAATAAGTATATCTGAGGGGCAATTAATCATCACGATAGATTACTATCATTATTACATGATTTGTGCAAAGAGACACTCTAGAGACGATTTGCGCATTTATATATTATGTAAGAAATCTAGGATCATCTACATCATGGTTTGATGGATAAGTACTTTACAGACTGCGCATGCTATTCCCCCTCCCCTAGATCGATTTTAGCGCTGACTTTACGTATGATACTCTAGTAGTTTGGAAAACAGATCGTTTGGTCCGGGAAAACCAGAAATGTTATTTATTAGAAAGCAATAGATATGGAAAATTACATTTAGGTGTCATCTATTACTGACGATCTGATTACAGTCTTGTATAAAACACCCGCAGTTCTAGATTGATTCTCAGACCGACCAACATCTATAATAGGATGATGTGATTTGAAGACCCAAATCAGCTTGAATTGGAATGTCGCCTAGGGATCACAGGGTAGGTTTAATAAATTTTCTTTCTTTCTTTTTCTTTCAAATAAAGATGTATTCTTTCTTTATTTCTTTCGAGCCCATTTCAAATAAAGATGTATTCTTTCTTTCTTCTTTCTTTCTTTCGAGCCCATTTAAAATAAAGATGTGTTATTTCGATATTTTGAATCCTTTTTAATACAGCCTTAAAAATTCCTTTAAATTCAAAGATTGCTGACTTAAATGTAAATATATTTTGAAAAAGGAAATACATTCCAAAACAAGGTATCCGATTTTCAAGAACGCTATTATATACACTACGACATGTATCCTATTACATTTAAAGTAAAAAAATTCTGTGACTGATTCTTGACAGCTATTCCTTAGTCACTCGTTATACTAGTCCCAGAAGAAATTAAGGCATTCACTTATGCAATGACATCCTATATACGTATTACATTGTCAAGGTTTACATGTATGCTGGCACTGTATATACAGGGCATCATACGGCTTACAGACTGATATCGACATAAACGACGCCCTTGGTAAATTATTCAAACGGTAAACAACGATCGAATTTCAATACAATGATGTAGAAAGTAAAGAAAATTGAATATGTAAAATGAGGTCAAATGTAGGTAAATTTTGTTCAATAATTTCAAATCGAAAAAAATTAATAAATATAAAGGTAAGAAGTTTGGGATCTTCTCGGTACAATCGTATAAGGGGCACGTCGGATTTCATGAATGACAATGCCCACCTAAAATTTGAAAAAAAAGAATTGTAACCAAAATTTCATTGATAGTTGCATGACTATAACAAAATCTTAAAAGGACGGCATCTTTCAACTAATCTCATTGTTCTGATCAATGGAAAACGAATTCAAAGGAGCATGTGTTTTTTATATTGTACAGTAAAATTTGAAAGCTTTATACAACTTTGTTCTCCCCTCTTGATACAGCATTTCCCTCTGTATTTCTGATATGAGATACAAAGATAATGTCGAAGTTGCGGGGAACAATGTTCAATCCTGAAAAAAAACCGTTCGAAAAAGGGGGATGTTTAAATAAAATCTATTATAATTCATAACATTTACTCTTTAGATTGAGGATCACTGACGAGATTTAAGTACCCGAAACGAGCATGTTTGGTCCGTGCTGCAACATTTCAGATTGAGGATTACTGACGAGGGTTAAGTACCGAAGCGTGCATGTCTGGTCCATGCTGCAAATTTACCTGTTCTTAAATTATGCTATTGAATTTGAAGACGTGTAATAAGTCTATTGGAATGGAAGACGTTTAAGACTTGTTTTTTTTCATTTTGCTTCACAAAATCTTACTTAAGTATTAGTGGATTATAATTGGTATATAAATAAATTTATATATTTCGAATTAAGTAACATAAATGGATTGACTAAATTGAAAATTCAGTTTACCTTCGAACTGTACTGTAAATCAATACAGTTCAATGCTTGTCGTGGTACAATCAGGTAGATAATACGCTATGTACAGGTAAATACAGACACAAAGTATATTTCAAACTGTTTAAAAGCACTAAAATCAAGATTTTTGTTATCAGTTTGATTTCATATTGCATATATGACACTATAATTAGATGTTAACTTTCATAATACATGATATTCTAGTACGGTATTTAAAAGCATTTTAAACTTGGTTTAAATCATCCATCTCACTAAACTCCGTCTATATCGCGTAAATGTAACGAGAAAAAAAGCCCACCATTTTTCACCAATTGATTGTACAAAACTGTAAAAAGCTATTTTCAACATTAAGTTACTCTAAAAAAAATGTGGGGATCACCTAATACACGTAACGATCCTTTCATAAAGGGTGAAATCTTACTGAAAAACGACGTCTTCCAAATTTGCAATATGCATATATAAAAATAAACCCATGTAGAGAAATAAACAATCAAATTATTGGATGAATAGAAATAAGCAAATAAGATATTCATGGATACAAATAATAAGACACGTAGATTAATGAAGAATTATATTATAAATGAATGAACAGAAATAAGCAAATACATTAGCAAATAAATCGTATATGAATAAATTACAGGAATTGAAGAACTTTTATTTGAATAAATATTCCAAATTGTAGGATAGTATCTAAGGATATTAAATAATGATTTGATTCGAACGTATAATTGCTATGCAGCAGTATTAGCTTTTCTTAACGCAAAAAATAAAAGCCTTTCTGATTCGATTCCTGTGAAATGGAAATACCCTCTTGTTTTTAATCATAGAAAATGGTTTCCAAATGTAATTATTTATTCAACATAATACATCCAGGAAATGTAGTGGAAAGAAGAATAGCTCAGAATTTCTAGTACGTATGCCTGTTATATATCAAAAATACTGTCTGATCACCAGTTAATCGTCCTACTATACCAAAAACTTCTTTAGATTTTTTTAATGTTTATACAAATACGTGCAATACGACGACTCCAAAAATGAGTCTTATACCAGGCGATAACTTGACTATGTTGACATGACGAAAATGAATAATCAGATAAAATGGACAAACGACATGAGGTATGAATCAAAGAGTGGAAGTCATGGTCAAATCCAAAAATCACACTCAGTGTGCAAACCAAGTCAGTTGATTACGAATATTTCCTTGATTGTGTAGATTCTCGGTGACTGAAGGAAGTCGTTGTAACTTAAACTTGCTCAGGAAATGCGTATCAAATGCGACATGAATATAGAAGCTCATTCATTCATTCATTCATTCATTCATTCATTCATTCATTCATTCATTCGTTCATTCATTCAATCCGTCTAATTCTGATTTCCCTCGGAAATATAGAAAATATATCACTTTCTGCATATCCCCTGTTTGCCATATTGTGTTGGAACAATGATTCCGGGATGCTGTATCACACAGGGGAAATACAATGGCTCTAGATGTTATCAGTTATCATGGTTATTGTCCAGTCGTGATACTTAGAAAATAGAGCTGAATACTGATTCTTGTATTAAAGTTCTCTTCTATACTTATATATTCATATCGCCCTTTAAAAACACTTCTATTCGTGACAAGTTTGACTATATATGCTTTTTTTCAATTGATCGTAAATATATAGTTAGACATTTGATTATACTGTAATTTTATTTTCTAGCACTCGAGTTACATGTTCCGAGGATTAGATACATTTCGATCATTTTTTTGCAACATAGCGTATCACAATGATAATGCTGAATTAAGCGTGTTGATTCTAGCTCCCGGTGCGTGATTTGGTATCCTTCTGAAATTGTGCCGTTTGACCACTTCCAGCAAATTTTCAGGGAAATTGTAGATGGATACTGGTTTCTCTGTTCAAGTCTAGTCAAAATATGCCAATAAAGTTGAAAATTAAATGTCTGAGTGAGAATTTCCGCATATTTGGGTATTTTTTACAATTAAAGGTTACGATACCAAAGGAACACTAATTTTGCTGTTGCAGATAAGGTTCAACATCGCGTTGAAATAATTAAATGAAATACCAGAAAAGCTTGAGAATGCACGTTAATATGACCTGTCAAGATCGAGGTATTGTTTCTCAAAACTGCGTTTGCGGAAAAACGTCGGATCAATGCCAGTCTTTTCTGATGAAACAAAGGAGAGTATCTCAAACAACACCAGGTTGCAGCACCCATGCACAGCAAAACCCCAAAAAACCCAATGCAAAAACACAGAGCAGACAAGCACAGAAAGAGACGCAAAAGGGACAAGGATCGTCAACGCACAACGCAGAAACAGATGAGTGGCGTTCGAGCTCTCTATCTGTAAATTGGATTTATGCAATGAAGTGTTCTATTTGTTTATAATACTTGTTTATTTACAATACTTTGAGTGTCAGTTTGATTGTATATATAGTAAAGTTGGACCGCTCTGTTTAAAAAAAATATGTAGGACTTCATTTGTTTTTGGTGCAGGTCTGAGTATTCATTGTTTGGACTAAATTGTCTTACATGCTCTAGTCCTTGCATTCCCTACTTATTTTGGTGACATATTTTGACGTCTAAATTCATGATATATCGTGCTAGTGGTTCAAAAATTATCTCTAATAATTCTTTGTGTTTTGTCTTATATGTTTAATTACTGCAATTATACTATTTGATGCAATCTTGCTTAGAAGAGGTAATTACAACATGGTATGTTCATTGGAGATAATTTTCCTTCAGAGTCGATGTTTCATCATGTCCACTTACACTTTGGAATGTTGGCTTCAGATGTATCGTCTTCAGTGTGATATCTTATATCTCTACTCAACATGGCATTTAAAGAAAGGAATATTGATGGAAACATCATGCATCATTGAAAACTCAATCTATATTTTATCACCTTATGTACAACATTTCAAGCATTTCAAGTAAACTGCTGTTTCATTCCATTTAGACAGTATTCTTGTGATCAAAAATTCACATCAATATTGATTTCTCAGAGAGGATCACTTTAAGAGAGCTATGTATTGTACGCTTCTTGATCCATGCTTCCTGAAGTATTTAAGACATTTATTTCACCTGTAGTCAGTCGGGCTCCACTCAAGTTCAAAGTTGTTCAGGAACCACATGTTCAAACTCACGATAAAGCAGATTCTTCGCGGGGAATAAATATTGATCTCTATTTCTAAGACCTTACCATGCGCGATAAAAAGGAATTGCTTATTTCAATGTTAACTGCTTCTGATGTACAAATCAAAACATTAAATAATAAATCGACAGTTTCGTTAACATTGGTTGAAAGCCTTTATCGCATTCTAAGTTTTTGAGGAAGAAATGATAATGTTAATCTCATTTTATTATTCTTATCAAGATGAAAAGGATGAATTTATCAGCCATTGTGTTGATACTGATTGAGATACATGTAACTCCTAATTATACATAGGGAGGGGGGGGGTGTTCAGGTGTACCCATCTTCCTCTCTCCCGCCATCCCTTCCTCCTCCCCTCTCATCCCTTCCTTCCTTTCCTCCCTTTCATCCACCCGCCCGCCCCTTCCTCTCCTTGAACGCTCATATTGAACGACTCATAGAACATATATCATACTATTCATATCTTTAAAGAGTAGACCAAACATAGAGAGAGAAAAAGAGAGAGATGGGGGTTTTATTTCTTGGAAAGAGGGAATCTCCAACAAGACTCGGTTGCAGCACCAACAGCAAAACACCGAAACACCCCTATGTGAAAATAAAAAGTAGACAAGGACAGCAAAATACACAAAATGACAATGAATGTTAAACGTCTTTAAATTCAATAGCATCATTTAAAACCTGATAAATTTACAGCATGGACCAGACATGCACGTTTCGGGTACTAAACCCTCGTCAGTGATCCTCAGTCTAAATAATGTAATATGGCCAAAAAGTATGAAAATTATTATGTCCAAAAATGTACCAAAAGACGTAGCAGAATTGGTGGGATATGATGCTACAGGACCCACGTTTTAGAAATTTCAAGTCATTTTGTATCAGAAAATTTCAAATGCGTTGAAGAGACAGGCGATCAACCAAAGTTGATCGAACTCATCATCATAACACTTAACACAACACCGCATACACCAACGACGCCAGTGGGCAGTCGATTACGACTTAGAATTGCTATCTGCCAATATAGTTGCAAATGTTACCCAGATGTCTCAATGAATGCACACTTTTTGTGTATAGTAACCTTCACACTGTAAGATGACCACACAAACAGGACAGCAGGGGCCGAAATAACATAGATGAATATGTAAATTGATATCGAAAACATGGGGATTACTAAAAACCGTCCGTGATCTGCCGGCTGGAGCTAGCTTATTAATGTTTTAAAATATAAAATTCATCAAAGGGGTATTTCCTTTCTTTTCAAAATCGAACATAACTCATAACAGTAGCGATTTCATTATACTGTGCTGAGTGTTCAATACGGCTTGGTACTAGTACTATTGGAAATACTTTCTCTTAAAAATCTAGCAAAATCTTTGGAAAGTCAAACAGGGAGTGCCACTTATGTACAAATAGAAACTGTAGTGAGGCGAGGGCACGCTCAATATTCCTAATTTATAAGCACACTCTCTCACTGAGCGATAACGTTTCTATTACTATGAAAATATTAATTTTGAGAATTATGAAAAAAGAATATTAATTAGTGAGCCGGAATTCCCTTATTTTTAAGAACAAGTACAACGTTATTAATGAACATCACCATTTACGTAATAATATGTGTCTTTTGTTAAAGTTTGTAAACTTGTGGCTTTTAATCGAAACAATTTGCTTTCCCCGAATTTCAATTGTTACAAGAAAGTCTTTTATTAAAAATAATGACTTTGAACAGGGTCAATTAAAATTCAAGGGAAATGAACTCCTTTCAGCAAGCTGTCATGGTAACGATCACAAGTTGTACCAAAATATTAACTGAAGCATGCTTTTCTTGAAGAGAACACCAAGCAACTGACGTCCACCTACTGCTATCAAATGTTCAAAGGAGACAAACTTATACTTCATTAATTCTATTAGAAAAAGTTAACATGCCCTGAGCTACAAATCCAAGACTTAGGTAGTGGAAGGAATTTTTCTATTGTACAAGTATTATAAACAGAATGTTCACTATGATAAGATGTATGCAACCTCACGTAAATCATGTATTTCAGAAAGATCCTGTCATAAAGTTTGGATGATATTACAGTACTTACACGACCTGACTTTCCGGGAGATTTCCATTATTGTAAGAATGGCTAATTGACAAGGATTGTTCTCCCCAGATAAGCTTAAAGGTTTTCCTCATTCGTTTGAATTCCAAGCGCAATAAGCTGGTTAATGCTTTCCCGGGCTATTCCTGAGTAATTAAAAGCTTACTTCGGTGTCAATTATCGATGGAAGATGGGTATGATAGGCCTCAATGACAGTAATTGACAACTGATGATATCATTATTACATAACCGTTATTGGAGGAGTAGCAATTTTCTTTATTCGGAATCAGTCATCAAAAGAAAGCCTTGTTATTTCTTTGTGTTTGGTACATATGAGAAAGTTGTCCGTAAACGACAGCATAGCGTACTGTCTGCCTTTGTATCAATATCGTCTTCCAATATGTCGTTCTTAGTTATTTCTAAAAAAACAAAGCGGAACCGCATGATTTTTTTAAAAGCGAATATCACATACTTACAATTTTACTTATCTAGTATGTATATCTTTGCCTATATTTGTCATAAATTGTTCAGTAGAGCTATATCACACTTGACTTGCTACTGGTAGCTATATAATCTTTGGGACTTTCCCTGGGAAATTAACTTTTCCCTTCTTCTAGTAAGCTAGAAAAAGAATATTGAATCTTACCCATTGAATCATCTGGGACAACATATTTCACATAGATTTAATGAAAACAATGCTTTGGAAACCACTTGGTTATTGCAAAGACATCTTTTCAGTAGAATACAATATAAGTAACCGATCTTGTTTCCGAATTTTACTAAGGACGACAATTCTATTAATCTCCAGCCGACTCACCAGAGAGGACTAGCTTGCGACCAATCCGTCTGTCAGTCCTTTTCTCTGTCTGTCTCAATTCATTTCTCCAGAGAAGAACCTGATGATAACCTCAACAACACTCACAATAGAGCACTGAATTGAGCATCGACGGACCCATAGCAAGCTAGAGGTGGGATCAGGTGCCCGGGAAGAGTAAGCATTCCCTTTGTTCATGCACGAAAATGAAAAAAATATATAGCATACATGCACTGCACTGTCTGAGGTTAAGTCTATGTAGAACGTGCTATGGCGACCATGCCAGGGAAAATATTCAAAACACTTACTGTCAAACCCCTCGTGGGGAACTTTTTCACGAGCTGAACTTAAATTTTGATGTGCAAAAAGAAATAAATTAATGATGTTACAATAATACATTACGATATTCTTCACAAATGACCAAATTTTACCAGAGTTTTAACTTTTAAATTAAGTAAATTTTATAAGATATATTTTTCGGACGTTTTGTTCGATGGTATTGCCGATGTTGAATTGAAGTTTGGTAATTGATTAAACCTTGGTGTGATAAAATAAGATTGAAGATATTTTGTGTTCAATGAATTGTTTTAGGCAGAGAAGCGGGATCTACGAGACCTATATCAATAGGGGAATAATATTGCTCTAGTTTAAGAAATAAAATCCAGAGAGTAGAAATTTAAGTCTAGACAAAATCATGCCAAAACTGTTTGAGAGAAGATTTGATGCAATTCAATGCCGCTATGTGACCTTTTCTTCTTCAAGTTTAACACGCGATAAAAATGAAGGTGTTTTTCCAAGAGCCATTTCCAAATATTATTAAATAATACCAACATATCATACACGAATAAGTGCTGCACTTAACACCAGGGCACTTAATTTTCCCCTATTTGCCTGGAAAATGACTATGCTGGGATACAGAAGTCTAGGTAATTGAACAGGAGAACTAGTTTATTCAATTATTAGAGGAATCGCCTTACATTTATAACTATCTGATTGGACAATAAATGAAGCGAAATGGCTCAAATTATTTTTAAAGAGACCATAATACTTTGTCATATTTTCCCTTTTAATGGAGACAAAATCTGAACTGTCACACATGCGAGTATGGTGATCCGTTATAAACAGCAACATTATGTAAAAGCAGAACATTTCAAACAATACAACACAGACGTAACACATGCGAGTATGGTGATCCGTTATAAACAGCAACATTATGTAAAAGCAGAACATATCAAACAATACAACACAGACGTACTTTGTTTTAATTCCCCATTTACATGAATTTTACATAATGAAATATTGATCTTTCGTCCACATTTACACCATATGAAACAGAATCAGATGATCTCTAAGACGACGACGTGACACTGATCACACGAAGTTCATACGTTTAATAATACTGAAGTGTTCCCACTCTATACCTTCTCAAAGAAAATTTCAAATAAATTTTCCTGCACCAGACACGTGTTTCTAATATTAAATTCTCATCAGTGATGCTTCCGGCAGAGCCACCAAAATTCATTTCAGTAGCGCCCTTATTAATGTTTTAAATTTAGATTTGTACATTTACTTTACAGAGGGTGCGCGGCTCCAAATTTCCTGTAGGGTCGATTCAGTAGCATTTCCAAATAAAATATATGTTCAAAATAGCATAGGAGGGATGGGGATAAGCTGTTAACCTCCTTTAATTTCAACAAAAGAGATAAAGAACGTAAAACTACCATGTCAACAATTAGACGAGAACAGTTACTACAAAACTACCAACAATTTAGGCAAAACTCATTAAATACCTTAAGGACAACATATAAACCGAAAGGGGTCATTGCAAGGGCCCATTTGAATAGAAACAAAAATAACACAATGTAGATGGCGAGCAAAAAGTGACTAATATATACAAGCAAACAAATAAGCGTTCAGATGATTAACATATATATATAATCCACATAAAAAAACATCCTATTGAGGCAACAAATCTTAGAATCAAAATTACACATGAAATGGAGATATACAAATGACTTACAAGAAAGGAGGGGATCTCTAACAACAGCAAAACTTCAAAACACTCAATGCAAAAACACAGAGCAGACATCCACAGAAAGAGATGCAAAAGGGACAAGGAACACCAACTCACACCATAGAAACATTAAACATTAACCAACTAGACCAATGGGCAAGCGGTCCCGACCTAGGACGGCCATTTGCATTACAGTGCTGGCTTTTAGTGATAACGAATACATTCTATGAGGTTGCGCCATGGAAACACAAAAAAGAGATAAATACAATCCTATTGTGGCCCACAATTGAAAGTAGGGAAAATAGAACCTTCAAACATGCCCTGATGTCAAGAGATATAATTCTGAATCTTCCTTTAAGAATATTTCATCTTTTCTCCGTTTCATTACAGAGATATCAAGTGATATGCTATCTATTTATTTCATAATCAATATTCGTAATTTCTATACCCGTAAAATATTTCACAATCAATTTTGCAGATTTGATCATTATTGAAAAATCCTGAAATAGTATCAAAATACAAGTTTTGGTATCAATTGTATTAAATTCCTCAAAATTGAGATCCCAGAGCAAAATTAACCTGAAGACTACGAAAATCACGGCTCTGTTAACTGAAGGTTATTAACAAATATGAGAAAAAAGCAAGATATATATTTTGTTTATCTGACAATTATACATGTTCTTAAGCATTTCAAAAATACAGCCAAAAAGTGAGTACATTTCTATAAATCAGTTCAAAATTTCATCCTGTCTTTTTCTGCAAATCCTTTCTCTTGGAACCAGAACCGGAGAAAAGAATTTAACAGCAGAATGATTTGGTTCTTAGTAATACCGTGAAATAAAGAAATCCCCATTTGGTTGAATAAAATGGAAGGATTCTATTGCAGAGGAAACAATTATTTCCGTAGCCAGTTGCAGTCTGAAAATGTTTTACGATACAGATAGTAATAATGATCATTGATATGGCACCATAAAGGGACGTGAAGTGTGTACTTTCTCTTAGAATCTCATGAATAATATTACGAGGTATGATTACCATGGTATTGAAGTAGAATCTGCTTTTATGTAAAATGGTCTGTATAATGACTTATATTTCAATAATTGCTTAAGGTGTTTTTCGACGATACACCTGTTTGAAGTGTTTTCCCATTCTCCAATAGATAGGTTTTTATTCTGATGTTCATCATTTATCGCATAACTTTTAAGAAATCTTTTCCTAGTAAATTGTAATATGAATTTTTGCAGTTGCTATCTTTTACAAAATGTAGGTTTCAATGGTATTCGTAATTTGCTTATACATATATAGTAATTTAGGAATGGTTTTTATGTCCTCCGGGACCTGGGTTCATATAGGTTTCAGTTAACGATTTTACGGGCATTTTTCGGTATCTTTACCGTTTAATATACTAGTATAATTTCATACATTAGATGCCCCTATGGTTTGTCAGAGTTGTGTGTGCTTGTGTTTTTCTGGATTCAAATGATAAGATAGGACAAGTGGGATGCTCGTTGTTCTTCGTTGTGTTTCAATGTTGATCGATCGTTAGGAATTGAATTGTCTGTTGAAATCATTCAATCTTCTCGAGAGAATTCTAATTCGTTTTTTTTTCAATTATAACGATAAAACAGAGAAATAATCGAATTGACGGAAAATGGTAATGAATCTGTTTCCAAGCAGTGAAGTCGATTATCAGACTTTCACTAATTTATGTATATTTGATGAAAATGACAACTATAAAGGTCTTATACGATAGTGAGTTTTTGATATATTTGTTTTTCTTTTATAATTTCAGACTAACTAGTCTAGGAGCATTCGCTATGCAAGATGCACCAGTCTTAAAATATGGCGAACCGGAAGGAAGTGACGTCACAAGTGTTTAGTAATCAACGCGGCTTCTACGAGTCAGACGGACAAATTGTTTTGAAGTCGAATCACTCAATGTCTGCATCGGATGTGATCTACAGCTTGATTACTAATAAGATGGGAAATGAAACAGCCACAAACTGCCTGGATTGGTGGTGTGATCAAAGAAGTACTCTCCTTGTCTTGAAAGTTATTGTCATTGCTCTATGCGTCATAGGAAGTTTTGGAAACCTAATAACCATATTGGCAATTGTATTTTCTAACCTCCGAAGAAATGTCAATTGTATCTTGATTGGAAGCTTAAGCCTTGCTGGGTTTCTGTATTGCTCTCTGATCTTATCCCTACAAGCTGTGATTTTTCACAGGAGTACCGCGCGCATGGATGGAATATTTTGTCAAGCGCTGGGAGGGCTTCGTTATACGCTCGTAGGCGTTATTATGGTGCATTTAAGTGTTGTAGCATTTTATAGATACGTCAATATCGTGCATTTAGATTTGTATCACAAGCTGTCATCAAGAACTCCTCTAATGGTAACCATCCTAATTAGCTGGACTCTCCCCCTTCCTCTGACCCTCCCACCAGCCATAGGTAAATGGGGAGCTTTCTGTTATCAATCGGCTATTTTAGCCTGTACCTATGACAGTCAGCATGTCGATCATTCCAATAGATACATGCAAGTCACATTGGGCTTCATTGTTCCATGTATCTTCATCACATTTTGCTACGCTAGGATCGGATGTGTGGCATATCTCAGCTCAAAACGTATCAGCAACTGGAGTTCTAACGCCTCCCAATCCAAAGCTTTAAGGCTATCAGCCATGATGCTGTGTATCTTCTCGATATTCTTCTTGGGAACCTTTCCATATTTTATTATCAATGTTTATGACAAAGAATTCCGACAACCAGTTCATCATCTATGGTCCACCATAATAGCATGGGTGTCATACTGTCTAAATCCCGTGGTTTATACGGTGATGGACACCAATTTTCGCACAGCATATCGCCGATTTTTGACCGGAGATTGTGAAAGAAACCCAATGCGACGACGAGAATCCAGCAGACGATCACATGTCTGATACCGATATTAACTTCGTATATCAAGACGGATACTATTCATCATCCAAAAGACAATCAGACATTAATTCTTCATGAGATAATGCTTTAAACGTGACTTACGGTGTTGTTTTGGAATAATTCAAAACGTGACTTACGATGTTGTTTTGGAATAATTTGCATATGAATTATTCTATTTCTTGAAAAGGTTCATAACTCAAATGTGAATGAGGTTATATTTTTGTTATGAATAAACAACGACGACAGCTTCTGAACCATATGGTTATAAAGAATGTTACATTAAACAAGATTTTAATCATGATTTGACACCATAGATATTATTTTGCTATTTCGAGAACTTGTCATTCCATTCAAAACTATCACCGAAATTAAAGGAGGTTAACATCTTAGCACCATCCCTCCAATGCTATTTTGAATATAGATTTTATTTGGATATGCTACTGAATCGACCCTACAGGTTTGGAGCCACGCACTCTCTGTAAAGTAAATGTACAAATCTAAATTCAAAAACTAAAAGAGGGCTCTACTGAAATGAATTTGGTGGCTCCGTTGGAAGCATCACTGATGAGAATCTAATATTAACAAATTATAAGTAATGTGTTTACAAGTAAGAACGGTAATCGCAAATACAAATTTAATGTTGTTAACTATGACAAAACCTACTTTGTAAAAGAAAAGTCCGATTCTGAAAATAAGTACACTGAAACAGATATTATTCAGATGTTAAACTTTCTGACCGACAAAATTTTTGTGGTGTTTGGAGGAAAGGTCTTCCAGCAAATTGTCGGAATTCCAAAGGGGACCAATTGCATGTGCCCCACTCCTTGCCGACATTTTCCTTTACTCATACGAAGCTGAATTCATACAGTCTTTGGTCTCTGAAGAGAAAAGATACTTAGCTTCTGACTTCAACTTCACTTACAGATACATAGACGAAGTGTTGTCCATCAATAATCCAAAATTCGCGGACTACCTGAGCAGTATCTATCCTTCGGAGCTTGAAGTCAAAGACACAACAGAGACAAAGAATTCAGCATCCTATTTGGACATAATGTTGTCCTACGAAACTGATGGTCACATTAACACCTCACTTTATGACAAACGTGACGACTTCAATTTCAGCATTGCAAACTTTCCTTTTCTGAGTAGCAACATCCCTTCATCGCCTGCTTATGGCGTGTTCATTTCTCAGTTGATACGCTATGCCAGAGCAAGTACAAAATATACGGATTTTGTTCTGAGAGCTAGGCGTCTTTCATATAAGCTTCTCAGTCAGGGATATGTTTGTGACCGACTAACATCGTCACTGAGGAAGTTCTACGGTCGATATGGGGATCTCATCATACACTATGATGTCCCACTCTCCAGAATGGTGGATGATATTCTGTCATAAACCATTTGAACCATCCAACCAAAGATTGTACGCTATGTCTTCTGAAACGGAAGTAACCGGATGTGACAGTTCTACCGAATCGAAGCGGCGGGTGTTGCATGCAAGCAGGAGATGCTTACTCTTCCTTGGCATCTGGTCTCACTCCCATATCGGAAGTTCGCTTCTTTTCATATGGTGGAGGTTTTTGTTTGTTTGCTTTGGTTCCTGTTTTATCCTGATTTTGTATGCCTTCGGTTTCTGATTTTCTGAATTATCGATTTTGTGCTGTATACAGGGATATGGTCATTATCCATATTTGTCATTCGAAACACGTGCGTGTCTGGTGCAGACAAATTGGTTTGAATTTTTTTTTCATGAAGATATAGAGTTGGAACACTTCCGTATTATTTCATATTAAACACTAAGCGATTTGTCAGAATTCTTTGTGCCATGCTCTCAGAAATTTGTTTTTGATGTCGCTTACACTGCACTCCAAACCTTTAGTAAGTGCCCACCTAATACTTTCCGAAAGCTTTCAAAAATGAATGATTTGTATTCCATTCTTTTGAAAATCTGAAGATTAATCATACTTCTATCAATTCAAGTAAACTAAAAGAAGTACCTATCAGTTATTCAGTCTCAAAGTCGAGAAGGCAAAGCAAAATCATTAGTCCCGTAGGAACTGTTGCGGATTAAATTTCTGTTTTATAAATTTTTGCAATTTTTCCATAAAAATGTCAGTTTTGACAGGAAAGAATTATGAATTTTGTTAAAGTTTTGTATAAAGATAAATAATGTCAACAATTTGTTGAAATTTTCCTGCATTTTAAAGCTCAGAAGGATAAATTATTGGGATGAGCATTCCACTAAACTGTTATACTACCTGAATACTTATTTATGGTGGGTAGTGTATTTAAAATAAGATTTGAATTCATTATTGTTCATGAAGCATTATTTTTATGATCTTAATTAACTGTTCATTACTATTTCAGCACGAACTAATTTTCGAACTCAAGCATGATAAACGATCTTTCGCTTAGATAATGACAATGTTCATGTTACTCACCCACGACTCGGATAATGAAAGTAGAGTCTGTGAAAAATGTTGATGAAATTTTGCAATGCCAGACCGTTGGATAATCGGACAGGTGGGAGGCTTGTGCGCACAAAATCGGAATCACTTCGCTATTTGCTGAAAGCATTACAAGCGGCCGTCCAAAATCGACCCGACTGCCCATAGGTTTGAATGTCTCATTGGTCTTTCTGTTTTCCTCTTGTGTCTTATGTTATACTTGTCTTCTCTGAGTATGTTATATTTTGGTGTTTTGCTGTTGGTGCAACAAATGAGTCATGTTGAAAATGCCCTCCTTTCTTCAGCAATGTAAGGTAGAACCAATATCTTTGAGCCTGGTTTGTTTAAGGTCATCTGAGCTAAAGTCTCAAAATGAGTTTAGTAGAAGAAGGTAAGACTAAATCATTAGAATGGTTGAAATTTCTGAACATTCATAATGCATCTAAGACCAACGAAGCTTAAGTCGTTATGATACTTCCTTGATATGTCATTTTGGTATGACAATTGTAGGCAATAAATCAAGGGACTTCAACGGTATTTCTTTGAAATGACAACATATGGGTGATAAATTAACAGATATGACTTTCCTTATCATGATTTTTAATATCTATATCCTATATGTAGGTAAGTAATCATGTATATATCAACGCACTTCCTTATTAGAATCAAGATAATCAAATCTATAACGAATTTTCTGTAACACATATGACAAGAAGAATGGCAATATAGGGCACTTTACAGCGATTGTGGTTTTAATAGAATCATCCCTTGCATAAAGAAAAGGAAAGGATCTCCAGTATAACTGTCCTGCATTGACACAGCAGAATAAACCCACAGGAAAGGGATACACAAATGACAATGTACAAAAATATAACCCGCAACAAGACTAAACACGAGTCATCATAACATCAATACAATTGTTTAACGTCTTCAAATTCATTAGCATCATTTGAAAGCGGATGAATTTACAGCATGGACCAGAAGACGTTTCGGGTATTTTACCCTCGTCAGTGATCCTCAATCTAAACAATGTAATATAGCCAAAATCTGTGAAAATTATGTCCGAAAAATACCGAAAGACGTAGCAAGATGGATGGGATACCCAGGTTTTAGAAAATTGAGAAAATCTTAAAATGCGTTTGAAGAAACGACCAACCGAAATTGATCGAACCTGGCTGCATGTGCCCTCGGGGACTTCTGGTTATTCAGCAGAGACACTCACCCAGTGGTAGAAATGCTTAACGTCTTTAAATTTATTATCATCATTTGAGAGCAGATAAATGTACAGCATGGACCAGACATGTAGTTTAAATCAGATAAAGTTAACAAATATGGATAATGACCATATCCCTGTATACAGCACAAAATCGATAATTCAGAAAATCAGAGACCGAAGGCATACAAAATCAGGACAAAACAGGAACCAAAGCAAACAAACAAAAACCACCACCACATGAAAAGAAGCGAACTCCCGATATGGGAGTGAGACCAGGTGCCCAGGAAGAGTAAGCATCTCCTGCTTGCATGCAACACCCGCCGCTTCAATTCGGTAGAACTGTCCTATTCGGTTACTTCCATTTCGGAAGACATATAGTACAATCATTGGTTGGATGGTTCAAATGGTCTATGACAAAATATCATCCACCATTCTGGAGAGTGGGACATCATAGTGTATGACGAGTTCCCCATATCGACCGTAGAACTTCCTCAGTGACGATGTTAGTCGGTCACAAACATATCCCTGACTGAGAAGCTTATTTGCAAGACGCCTAGCTATCAGAACAAAATCCATATATTTGGTACTTGCTCTGGCATAGCGTATTAATTGAGATATGAATACGCCATAAGCTGGAGATGAAGGGATGTTGCTACTCAGAAAAGGAAAGTTTGTAATGCTGAAATTGAAGTCGTCACGTTTGTCATAGAGTGAGGTGTTCATGTGACCATCAGTGTCGTAGGACAACATTATGTCAAAATAGGATGCTGAATTATTTGTCCCAGTAGTTTCTTTGACTTCAAGCTCTGAAGGATAGATACTGCTCAGGTAATCCGCGAATTTTGGATTATTGATTATTGATACATCGTCTATGTATCTGTAAGTGAAGTTGAAGTCAGAAGCTAAGTATCTTTTCCCTTCAGAGACCAAAGATTGAATGAATTCAGCTTCGTACGAGTAAAGGAAAATGTCGGCAAGGAGTGGGGCAAAATTGGTCCCCATTGGAATTCCGACAATTTGCTGGAACACCTTTCCTCCACACACCACAAAAATTTTGTCGATCAAAAAGTTTAACATCTGAATAATATCTGTTTCAGTGTACTTATTTTCAGAATCGGACTTTTCTTTTACAAAGTAGGTTTTGTCATAGTTCACCACAATAAATTTGTATTTGCGATTACCGTTCTTACTTGTAAACGCATTACTTATAATTTTTGCGAGTCTTTCTTTCAATTTAGAATGTGAAATTGTAGTGTAAAGTGTCGAAAAATCAAATGAATCAAAACGAATGAACTTTAGAAACAGTCGAAACAGACATACAGAAATATCAAACATCAGTGACGACACATAAATGGAAGGAGACCAATATGCACCTGGCGCCGACGTTGGACGGCCATCTGCTTTTAAATAGCAAATTGTGTTTTATCCGGACTACGTACGCACAAACCTCCCACTGATCCTGATACACAGAGGTCCCCATAGACAAACTTTTGCTGAAGGTGACATCACAAACAAGATAGTTAAACGCAGGGGTTCATGCAGCACAGATATTATGCAAATGGATATAAAACTTTCTATGGCATGCGAAGAACAGTATGTGCTCTGCTGGCTGAAGCGAGCTCATGATCAATCACCCGAGAAGTCTGGCCAGCTTCAAGTTCGATCAACTTCGGTTGATCGCCTGTCTCTTCAACGCATTTGAAATTTTCTGTTACAAAATTTCTTGAAATTTCTAAAACGTGGGTCCTGTAGCATCATATCCCACCTATTCTGCTACGTCTTTCGGTACATTTTGGACATAATAATTTTCATACTTTTTGGCCATAGTACATTGTTTAGACTGAGGATCACTGACGAGCGTTAGTACCCAAAACGTGCATGTCTGGTCCATGCTGTAAATTTATCAGATTTTAAACGATGCTATTGAATTTAAAGACGTTTAACATTTCAAATAGGACACGGGATCAGTACCCAGTCTTCTCTCACGAGATTTGGACAGCGCCTGTCATGGAGTCCTATCGTCACGATTGGCCAATGCACAGCGTTGGAAAATACACTATTACAGAACTGAAGATGGGTCCAGTACCATGCCCAATGTAAGGTTACCGTAAAATGAAGGCAATGCAATTCCCAATGATACATACTCTGATGCTGGAGATGTCCCAAATTTTGAAAGAGAATATTAACGTATTTTGAGAGGTACAATATAAGATAAACATAATAAGGTAGCTAGTTTGTTATTATATTGAAATTGATAAACATTTCTATTGTCAATCTGTTATCTATAATTTTGAAACAAAAATATGCATGCCTACAGATGGATCGGTATTACGATTTTTTTGTGTAAAAGGGAACGGAGGGAGGTGAACTCTGCCAGTCGGATTGAAAAATTTACGCTCCTGTCATTTTCAGTGATCGTTTGTTTCTTTCTTCATGTGTAAATGTCGTTGTACTCTGCTGTTTATTAGCGAGACAAAAAGTATTTAAATGATGAAATTGTCAATATTGAAATATATGTTCTATAGTACCAATGTTACTGTACTAGACACGTGTTTCGGATATTTTTATCCTCGTCAGTAGTACTTCATGCCAAAGAGTTTAAATAAAGCCAAAGTGAATTTTTTAAACTCGTCTGTAATGTTTTATATAAATCTGGTCTATAGAAATACGATATATATTTTTTATGGACTTTATTGACTTTTGTTGAAAATTAATGAATCTCATTTTTAATACCATGCAATTCCTAGATTGGTAAACTAGAGCTTTATTTACACTCTTTATTTGATTTCCTTCCAGTATAGTCATTCAAAGTTCTACGATACAAATAGGAAATGGTCTCATATCCGATTTCCTTTATTTCATTATGTCCATAATGTTGTATTTTACTTAAATGTTAAGCAAGTATCAAATTTAAATAATCCTTATAGAATAAACGAACCAGAATCATATCGGCATTTTCATACTAGTAACACCGGGTGAAAACGAGGGGGGTGTTACGCAGGGATGTGTCCTTATCCCTATCCAGAGTGGTACCCTAACTTGGTGCGGCGTGGTGCGCTGTTAGGTACCGTAGAAAACGATTACTATGAGGAGGCTTATTTGTGCTCCTAGGACGTATAGCTGTCCGAACGATGATGTCAGGTGATGACGATGACAATGGCGTACATAACATAAGAATGGACAGGAAAACGATGAATATGGATTTTACAACTTTAATATAATTCCGAAATGTAGATGGATACTACTAGTACGAGTGTCTAGTTCCAACTGCCGATAAAAGGCATCGAGAATAATAAAAATAACAAGTTACATGAAACGAGCAAATAACAATTCGATGAGGATCCATAAAGGTTAATTTACATTTTCTCAGTATTAAAGTAAATAATTCAATTGTCAAAAACCTATTCTGGCCTCTACTGACCAGTGACGTAAAATACCCGCCCAGACAAAGACGGGCTCTTGAGGGATAATTACAATTCATTATCTTAAGATATCTGTTTGAAATCAATAAACAAAACCTTTCGTGGGCCTCAATGTCAACATAAAGAACTTCCTTGGCCAGAGTCTTAAAATAGTCCTAAAGGTGACCAGAGTAATCAAGTTGCGCAATGCGCGTAAACAGAGTACTGACACATAAAAGACCCGATTTCTTTACCTCAATCAAAGTGTCAGCTTACTTACAATTAGGGATTAACTGATCGCTCTCTGATAAAAGATAAAATTATTTACAATGATATAAAGAAATTTAGATTAGAAATTTGTCTTAAAATTTGTAAATTAATCAAACTTGAATTTAAAATGAAATTTTGAAATAAACAATTTCTCAAAAATCTAAATATCATGAAGATGAAAAATACTTCATGATAAATCCCTCCTTGGTCCGGCAATCTTCGTCCCCAAAGATTCAAATTAAAATTATACAACATAAGTAATAATTGCATTGTGCGATACGTAAACAGAATAAAACATAATCACTTCTAATAATTGCAAAATCTGGAGCAAATGTAATGAATGAAAATTGAAGCTTAGAGTCTAAATTATTATAATATATGTGAACAACATAGATGTAATGCATAACATGGTTACTATGGTGATAAGCACCATAGCAACAGGTCATTTACACTTATGTAATAGATAGTTGTCATTGTTACTATAAACTGACCAATTATTATACAACAATAGTTGTCTAATCATAATGAACTATTATGGTTACCACAGAAATAATTACCATGGCAACAGGCCATTTACATATCATTAATATGTAACAAATAGTAAGCAAAAACAAACACATCAATTGACCTATCGAAATTTGAATAATGAATGCAAAATCTTTAAACGAGATCAGTTCCAAATGAACATAGAATAGCTCATAATTTGTAAAATCTAATGTTTGGAATATCTTAGAATAATCAGGGACGAAAATCACACATAATTGTCCATGTCAGAATAACTGCGGGTCCGGGAAAAGAGGAGGGGGGGGGGTGTTAGAAGCGTCCTCGCCCGCGGAAATGGCGTTTATGTCGTGAACTGTAGTAGGTACGATTCGCTGGATATGGCTGATCGTAGTGACATTGTTCGCACAGATCTGGTTGACGTCCACTGTTTTGATAACGTTGTTGTAGTTTCTTCACATTTTCTTGCTCGAATTTTAAATTCAGTTCATACTCGTTTTGCACTTCTAAGAATTGTTTAGATATTCTGGCTAACTCACGTGATTTGATGTCAACTTGATTTTGTAGGTCCTGAATTTGAAACATTTGGCGAGTTACAAGTTCCGAATTTTGAGCACTTTCCTTTTTCTCGAGTTTGATCTGTAATTCTTTCTCCTTATTTGAAGCACATTTTAATTCTTGCACTAATTTTGAGTTTAATTCCTTGGTTTCAGATAAATTCTGGTGATGTGCTTTCTCGCGCATTTTGGAGAGTTCTAGCTCTTCGGTAGCAGATCTTAGACGCTCTTCTAGGAGATTGATACGGGCGGATTTTTCCAAATTTACTTTCAAAAATTTCTTGTCTTTTGATTTCAAATGGTCCGTAAAATCTCGTCTGTTTAAAACACTTTCCCGAAATTGTCCAGGTCTAAGTGATGAAAATGGTAGTTCACGCAACATGGTTTTCTTATCCAAATGATACGATATGCGTTTAGAATCTCGCACTTTCTTTCCTTTTGATTTCTTTTTCGACACGTTCGAGTCTTCTTCTTTCGATGAATTTTGAGAAAGTAAATTTTTCCTACACATGCGTCCATAATGTCCAGGTTTGTGACATTTAAAACACTGTCTTTGCATGGCATAACAATTGCCGATTGCATGTGAAAGTCCACAACGTCCACAAGTTGGATGCTGACAGGTGGCGTAAGTCCACTGCCTCCACTGTGGTCGCAAGTTGTATTCCATGTTCTGTGAGGTACTCATTTGTCCATTGTGATTGGTTGGGGGAATTCTCGCTTGGCGGCTCAAGGTACGCAGGATCGGTATTACGCTAAAAGGTAATACGCCGGATTCTATCACCAACTAACACCGGGTGAAAACGCAGGTGTGGTGTTACGCAGGGATGTGTCCTTATCCCTATCTAGAATGGTACCCTAACTTGGTGCGGCGTGGTGCGCTGTTAGGTACCGTCGAAAACGATGACTGTAAGGAGGCTTATTTGTGCTCCTAGGACGTATAGCTGTCCGAACGATGATGTCAGGTGATGACGATGACAATGGCGTACATAACATAAGAATGGACAGGAAAACGATGAATATGGATCTTACAACTTTAATATAATTCCGAAATGTAGATGGATACTACTAGTACGAGTGTCTAGTTCCAACTGCCGATAAAAGGCATCGAGAATAATAAAAATAACAAGTTACATGAAACGAGCAAATAACAATTCGATGAGGATCCATAAAGGTTAATTTACATTTTCTCAGTATTAAAGTAAATAATTCAATTGTCAAAAACCTATTCTGGCCTCTACTGACCAGTGACGTAAAATACCCGCCCAGACAAAGACGGGCTCTTGAGGGATAATTACAATTCATTATCTTAAGATATCTGTTTGAAATCAATAAACAAAACCTTTCGTGGGCCTCAATGTCAACATAAAGAACTTCCTTGGCCAGAGTCTTAAAATAGTCCTAAAGGTGACCAGAGTAATCAAGTTGCGCAATGCGCGTAAACAGAGTACTGACACATAAAAGACCCGATTTCTTTACCTCAATCAAAGTGTCAGCTTACTTACAATTAGGGATTAACTGATCGCTCTCTGATAAAAGATAAAATTATTTACAATGATATAAAGAAATTTAGATTAGAAATTTGTCTTAAAATTTGTAAATTAATCAAACTTGAATTTAAAATGAAATTTTGAAATAAACAATTTCTCAAAAATCTAAATATCATGAAGATGAAAAATACTTCATGATACTAGTAAAAAATCATGACTGAAAGTAGAGTATTCGGAGGATAATGATATTTCCGTTCATCTTAAACGTTATTGATCAAAGTACAGAATAGATAGAGAAGAGATAGATAATAATACAGAAAATATCATAAACGTTTTAAATAAAAAATATAGGTAAATATAGGTAAATATAAGTACATTTTTGTACATGCATGTTAAACATATCTACTCTGACATGTCTGGTCCATGCTGTAAATTTATCTGCTCTAAAATGTTGCTTATGAATTTGAAGACGTTTAACATAAATCTGTAGCTGCGAAAACATGTTAAATAGATGAAACGAGGATCTTGAACGAAGTTGAAACGAAGATCTTGAACGTAGTTGAAATTTTGATCTTCGTAAGAATCATTGCACAAATTTTGAATTTGTTAATCTTTCCTACGGTTTTCTGATCTATTTGTAATTTTTACATAACGATAGAACGTAGTACTTGTTATGGTACGTGGTGTAATTTTGCAGACAGTACGTTTCGAAAACATCTAACCGCGATCGTTCTTTTCCAAAGGGGAACAAGATCTTAATCAAGTTGGCACAGAATCACAAATGATGTTCTACAGTTCTGTACGTTTTTATCACTTTCCATTCTTGTCTTCTGCAACTTTATTTAAGATATATTGAGTCGTAGAACTAGGTATCCGTTCAAACTGGGACACAGTTTACGACCACATCGTTTGGCTTCTGATGCTTTTCTACACGCTGTTTACGTTATTGAGAAGGAACTGCAAATCAAACAAGTGGCGGAGCTTGAGGAAAATAAATCTTAGATGGATTACTTTTAATGATACAGTAGGTCTAAAAATGAAATGGGAGCCGCAGTTCAAGAGAAGTTTTATGGTTAATTTTAGAGGTATATTTCCCTTGAAGATCGACATAGCTACCCAACTCCCAAAGCTTAAAAAAAACCCTAAAGGTTTAGTATTAATTGGGATGTTATTAGCAAAAGTATGATTTGCATTAAATCATGCATGGCAGTTACGTCACTGAAAACAACATCATTTTGCATTTTCGAGTATATGAAAGGATGCAAACTCATAAGTAAAGAAGATTAAGAATTGACTCGCAAAAAAGTTGAATAAGAAATTGACATGTTAATTACCATTATCATATTTGCTGTATGTTGGAAGGACGAAAAAGAAGTGAGAGAATGAGTAGAAGATATTCAACAATATCCAGTTGAAGAAACATCAGTGGAAAGAAGATAAACGTATTCAAGGTATCACAGTACTAAATGGGGAATCCCCTTCGGGTACACGGCAAAACATGGCCGCTATTGAAATCTTGTTCCCGACTTTAAAAATAAAATTCTGAATTAATATAAATCAAGAATCAAGATTCTGTTCATTTCTAACTCAGCTGGTTATATATGTAGGGAATATAAATAACATTAACAACTGCACGTTATCAAGGAGAGGAATATTTCTTCGATTTGGTAGAGCACTTCTAGGATAGATATGAATTAGTTTTCAGTTTATAAATAAATACTTTTTTTCAATTTTTCAGACAATGATAAGAGTCATTATAACTGGACGTATTTTGTATAAACATCAAAGAAGTACCTATCAGTTATTCAGTCTCAAAGTCGAGAAGGCAAGGTGCCCGGGAAGCCAGCGTCTCCTGTTTGCATGCAACAACCGTCGTAACAGCTCCATGAAAAAAAGTATGGTGATCGCTCGATGTACATATTGATGTACATATCGGGTAAGAATTTCTTGTTTGGTATCTAAAGCCTTCAGGGTTTCATCTCTGTCTTATGATTGTAAAGTTTTATCTTAATTGCCTGAAATTAAATGAAAGATCTCACCAACTTCTGAATTTAGAGACATCGAAGAAAAAAGAAGAAAAAATATAGGAAACTGTTAAAACATTGAATATTCAAGAGAGCTTCTGAAACATTGAGACGAAGGGCATATGAAATTTATCAAAAGTGTAGCAATAATTGGTTAATGTTTGGGTTGCCTGCACGAAAATTTTCCATTGAAGTGAAAACAAGTAGTTTTTGACATGAACATTGAAGCATTAAATGCATTTGTTATTTTTAAATTCTTATCTAGATTGAAAATATATATATTAAAAAATGCATAACATTTTTGTGTTTTTCTCTTTAATTGGATTTTGGCATCGAGCAACTCTGATGATACATTTCTGGTTGAAATGAGTGCAATGTGCAGTGAAATCTTTACAACAGAATGTATATTTCAATTTTGATAATTCATGACTATTAATCATAAGTCATAGAGATGCACTATAACTGTCCTGTTCACTAAATCCAGAGCACCCTGTTTGGATGATTTATTCTGTCGTCTGAAGAATTTTGCTATAAATTATTGTTTCCGAGAATTGACCTCCTTTAGTCGTAACTGGAAATTAACATCAACTTACCCTATCAGCTAACTTCAAACCGCATTTTGAAGAAATAAAATGTCTACGGGAAATTCCCATGTTAATTTCAAGCCGCCACCATATTGTTCTGCGTGTCAACAATAGTAAACAGTGACGTCAAAGCCTCCGACGTCACACATTTTCAGCGATTTTACTATAGAAAATCCCCGTAGACTTTTTATTTTCCGTCCTATTTCTAACTTAGCTGACGCACAGCCAAAACAATGGTATTTTCTGTTACGACTAAATGAGTACTATAAAATTGATATCTTATTGAAGATGACATTATCATATTTTAGAGAAAACCGGGAAAACAGGGTGCTCTGGAATTAGTGAACAGGACAGTAGGTATATATTCGTATTGTCTAATATGTCTTGATGATATATAAAAAAAGAAGAAAGATTCGTGAGTGATGATAAAAGTATCTTTAATATCATATTGTGAGAATATCCTTAGTTTTTATGTTGTAAAAGTGCTTAAATGTAGGCACAATTCCTAGAAATGATACTATCGGATAATATAAAGATGGATAATAAAAAAATGAACACGTCGGATTTCATGAATCAATATTCACACTAAATCCGAAAATTGAATTGACACATCATTTTCTGTCGCAAAAACATAAGTATTTCTTATTATAAAGATAATCTCAAAGGGGAAAGGAATTTTCAATTTCAAAAAACCGACTGACAGAGGGAGATATTTTGATAAAATTTACTTATTTACTGATTTCATTAAGTTTTTCTCCGTTTCACAAATGCATGTTAAAGTATTCATTTTACCACTGAATAGTGTTGTGTATCATTTTTTGTGTTTATTTTCGATGTACAGGTAAACAGAAAAGCTAGTATCTTTCTTACCATTACAATCATTAGGAAATATGTTTTTTGTTTTTCATTTGGTTTGGATAAATTTGCAGATTTGAAACTTATTAGATGTATTCTTTAAAAGTGTTCGTGGTAGTATCTAATGAATGAGTGTTTTCTTTTTTGAATTCATGGTGTTGACACTCTGATTCCTCATTTACTCGAATGATTTGCGCCTTTCAAACCAGGGTGTAAAAGCCAGAAAGTCAGAAGCTCATTCTAGGGGTGGATACAGGATTGAGTTTGTAGAAGGGGGGGGGGGGGGCTGAATTCCATAATGGCACCTCCAGGGTCTGATGTATTCTTCTCAAGTGTCAAGCTTATTTTTTTCAAGCAAATCATATGTTTAAAGTGAATTAAGATGTAAAGTAGATTTTAGTAAAGAGGCAAATAAGGCATGGCTCTCCTCTTCCAAAACTTCAACCGACAAATTGATTAAATACACAGACTATTTAAAGCCTTCTTCATGTGATACATCTAACAAGCAAAACTCCAAAAGGCAATAGAAACCATTGACATTATGTCTTGGAGTCTGGGATAATTACATTACAGAAAATTTGTCCAAAATCACGTCAAGTTTCTACCGTAATTATGTTTACCAAATCAACGTGAACGATGTCACATTACCGTTAAATCAAGTTTGTGGATCCCTTCCGGTCTGACGGTTCTCTTTAGAACTGATTTCATTTGACCAAGATATAATTGCATAGGGCATCAGAAGAATTTGTATTTATGTTCAGAAATCAGCAGGAGGATTGTTTATATAGAGTCTTAATTGGTCAATCAATGCCTGAATTATGTGATAAGAAAAATATTTGAAATGTTATGAATAAGCATTGTCAAAAGAAAGCCGTTAGCATTAAAACTAACAGATGAAATGTGGGATGTTTCTGTCTCCAATGACTAATTAGAATGTCTAATCAGCGAATGAAAGTCATACACAAAACCCGAAATCAGATTCCAAAAATCACAATTTACTTCTTACAAATTATTGAAAAAATATAAAACAGAAATTTCTCTCGAGAAAAGAAAAATGGGACAAACAGACGGAAGCAATAACGCAGCTCCATGGAAACGTGTAATGTACTATCTCGAGAGTCCAGTGCAAATTCGAAGTACATTTTAGGTGGCGATATTTAAAATGCGTAGGAGATTGATATTGATGTACATATCGGGTAAAAAGTTCTTGTTTGGTATCTAAAACCTTCAGGGTTTCATCTTTGTCTTATGATTGTAAAGTTTTATCTTTATTGCCTGAAATTAAATGAAAGATCTCGCCAAGTTCTGAATTTAGAGACATAAAAAAAAAAAAAAAAAAAAAAAAAAAAAGCAAAAAAAACCCCACAAAAATGTTATGCATTTTTTAATATTTATATTTTTATTCTAGATAAGCATTCAAAAATGACAAATGCATTTAATGATACAGTGTTCATGTCAAGAACTACTTGTTTTCACTTTAATTGAACATTTTCGTGCAGAACACCGAAACATTAACCAATTATTGCTAGACGTTTGATAATTTCCATATGCCCTTCGTCACAATGTTTCAGAAGCTATCTTGAAGATTCAATGTTTTAATAGTTTCCTGTATTTTTTATTTTTTGATACTACGCATACCGAACCTCCAAAAATGCTATGGTGGTATGGAATCATTCCGGATGCCGTACTATATCGATAAGAAACAATTGCGCATCTTACTATGCAAAATGTTATTTTTCCACTTAATGCCAATATGTTAAAGAAAGGAGGGGGTCTACAACAAAACTCGGTTGCAGTACCAACAGCAACACACCAAACACCCCAATGGAAAACACAGAGAAGACACATACAGCAAGAGACAAGGAACAGCAAACGAGACATCAAACATGTGATGAGGGTTAAGTACCCGAAACGTGCATGTCTGGTCTTATCTGTTCTTAAATGATGCTATTCAATTTGAAGACGTTTACATCGAACATAAAAGACAACACATAAACCAACGAGACCCATGGGCAATCGGTGCCGACTTAGGACGTTAAATATACGCTATATTCTGCGAACACAGATCACCTACGAACATGAAATTATTTTGTTTTTGAGGTCATATTTAGTGTCCCTTTTTCCTTTTGCGCGTCTCGTGCTGTATATGTCTAGTCTAAGTTTTCGCATAGAGAGAGAGGGGGAGTCAGTGTATTGTTGCGGGCGCTAAAACTGAGTCTTGTTGGAGATCGCCTCTTTCTTTTACAAAGAGAATAAAAACGGAATCCAATACCCAAACATCCCCCTAAATGAGACAAAGCAAAAAAAAAAAAAAAAAAAAAAAAACAACTATACAGTACATATATTGAGCTGGTACATGTATCAGTTGTATTGTCTATTACCTTTTTCTTAATATCTGTATAATGAGAAATGAAATAGTTGAAACTTGATTGCCCATTGGTCTCCTTGATTTTTTCGTATGTTCAACACGTAATTTTTATTGAACCCCTTTGTTTCGGAGTATCACTAAGGCAGAAATTGGATAGGCTTAAGACTTCCTTTTTGGTCCTACCTGCTTCGATATTTCATAAGATATGTGACATGGTTCATGTGACGTATGAAAATAATTACTGTCCTGTTCACTAAATCTAGAGCACCCTATTTTGGCGATTTATTCTGTCGTCTGAAGAATTTTCCTTTTAATGATTGTTTCCGAGAATTGACCTCCTTTAGTCGTAACTGGAAATTAACATCAACTTACCCCTCCCCTCCCTTCTCTTACCCTATCAGCTGCTTCAAACCGCGATTTGAAAAATAAAATGTCTACGGGAAATTTCCATGTTAATTTCAAGCCGTCGCCATATTGTTCTCCGTGTCAACAATAGTAAACAGTGACGTCAAAGTGTCCGACGTCACGAATTTTCAGTGATCTTACTATAGAAAATCCCCGTAGACTTTTTATTTTCCGTCTTCTTTCTAACTAAATTGACGTACAGCCAAAAAATGGTATTTTCTGTAACGACTTAAGGAGTACTATAAAACTGATATCTTTTTGTAAGTTGACAATATGATATTTTAGAGAAAACTGTGAAAACAGCGTGCTCTGGATTTAGTGAACAGGACAGTAGTACGGTGCGTTTTAACAGTGCTACCTATGATGCATTCTACAATGCCTCCCGTACTTGCACTGGAAATACTGTTGTTCGTGTATCTGTGGAGCTGTGTCATTGTCTTCGCCTTTTTTCCCATCTGTTTTCTTTTCACGTGAGAGAGTTCTGTTTTGTATTCGTATCCCAGAATTCGTAAGCTTTTTGATTGTAGGTTTTTGGAATCTGATTTCTGCTTTTGTGTTTGAGTTTCATTCCTTGATGATGGGAATGTGAGAATGCATCAATCTTTGTATTAACTGAGCATCGACGGACCCCTAGCAAGCTAAAGGTGGGACCAGATGCCCGGGAGGAGTAAGCATCCCCTGTTGGCTAGCCGCACCCGCCGTCGATGTTCACGCACGAAAATGAAAATAAATATTAAATACATACACTGTCTGTGGTTCTGTCTATATAGAAAGTGCTATGGCGACAATGTCAAGAAATATATTCAAAACACTTACTGTACTCTTTCGCTCACACAATTTCTAAAAAAATTTAAAAGCACAATAATCTTCGGTGATATAAAGATGTATCCCCTTAAACCAAGAATCAATTTAACCAAATAAAAATGTACATAGATATACATATATTAGTATGATGAGAAATGATAAATTTGAAACAAGAAGATCATGACGATAGAAATAGAGTTTTTGATCATACATCATTTTTAATGTCTAAAAATATGTATTATACGCTAAAATATCTAGAAATGATAATATTGTTTTAAACTCATATTTTCCGCTGTATCGTATAAATAAAAATCCATAAAACCAATTATCAATTCAAACAGATAAAGAACATGCAGATGTGTTACCAAAGAAGCAAAAAGCAAAATAAAATCTCTTGCAGGCATGCCTTCAGAATCATGGATAATTGAACCAGAGAGGCGACTTTGTAACAGAATCACACCAGATCCCAGTATGATTTTGTCCAATCTAAGCATACAATGTCACATTACCGTTAAATGAATCTGTTTTCATGATGTCTTTAACTTATGCTCCGGTCTAACTTTTCCCAATGGAACTGATTTCATTTTCGCTAAATATGATATCCCGACTGATACTCAGGACTTTAGGAACATCATTCATGTCAAGAAAATAGAAGGAAGGTTGTTTAAGGCTTGAAGAAGTCGAAGTTGATTATTCAATCTTTTGATATTGCATGTTCATCTAAATAAAGGAAATTAACGATCGGAGATAAGTATTACTTATTGGATGTCTTGTGTGGACTAATCGCCAAGCTCTGAACTCAGAGATATACGTTCGAGACAAAGATTGTTCCATGAAGTGACCAAATATCCTTATAATGAATCCACATCAGGGGAACATTTAATAGAGCCAGCTTCTCTCCCTCACTTTGATTTTGATTTTCAGAGTTCTCAATTAAAATTGTGTCAAATCATATATAAATTCTTAATATATTTGATTCAAAAGAGAAACAATAGAAGGGGCTTTTTTTCATAGCCAATGTCCTTGTAAAAAATGATACTTTGATGATTCTTTCTTTGTCAATCAAAAATTAATTGTAGTTTTTACAAACATTATGACAAAAGGAACCTCGTGGTCGAAATAGGTTTAATACAATGTTTTGGTGGTTTCCACGCACATTACTTACTAACGAGTCCATGATTGTAAAAGTGTCAGTTTTGAGAAGGATATAGGCTATGAAAAGATGAAATTTAATCAAAGCAATTATTTCAGTTCCTATTTTCTTTCCTCCAACCTGGTATTTTTTTTTATTTATTCATGGTTTCACCACCTTAAGTCACGTGATGCTACACAGTGAATGTACTCGATTTTCTTCTTTAAATGTTAAATTAGAAAAAAGAGAAGAATGACACATGTACAATGAGAACAAAACGTAAGTGATACACAAATTTAAGATATACATTTTTGACCTTTCTACAATTTTTCGCGGGAATATATTTTCGCGATTCCAAATCACTCGCGAGTATAGCGTATTTTGCGAAAAATTCTGGTTATCTTACCCTATTACCTGTCTCGAATATGTTATAGTGTCGATTATTTATACATTTTTTAATCAAAATTGCATCAAGAGTGAATCTTTAACCTTTTTAAAATCTCTTATGCATTGTAAAAAAAATCGTATGTTTAAATTGTTTATTCTAAATAGATAAAATAAGAACAAGATTATAATTCATTTCAACAATGAATAGGATGAAAGAATCTGAGGCGAAGGGAAAGGCGATTGGATTTTTCTTATGCCTGTATTCACTGTGATGGCCAACCTTAGATTATATACTGGTATTGTTTATGACGGTCTACAAACGAGATATTTTTACCACTACAGTCTTGCTTTCAAGGCTCTCAGAGACTCTATTAAAGATGATTTACGTGTAAATTTAATGATATAATGGATCGTACAAAAGAGTTTTGCCTCTTTTTCGTTGAAGGAAAACTGTTTTCTCGACTTCGTTGCAAAATACAAGAAAATCAAACAAAACAGATAAAGATAATGATAATAAAAAAGAATAATAAAAAAGAAATCAAATTTAAACTTCATAGTAGTATATTAAAATAAAAAAAGGAGTCAAGCGACAAATATGTGCACGCGATATGACAGGATGGTTCTAACAGCTCATACATCATGTAGATATCAAATTAATCAAATTTAAAAGAACAAAAAAAAAAAAAAAAAAAAAACAACAACAACAACAACAAAAAAACTACAACCACAAGGAATTGGATAGATATCATCTTTGCAATCTTGTGTGTCTATTTTCATCAGGATACGTTATTCTATTTCGAGTAAATTGAACTGTTTCTGTTCATGTTGCCATATACTCCTTTACGGATAAAATATCCAGTTGCATTGAAGTAAACGTCAAAGCAAATTTGGAAGAATATTTCACATAAGGAAGCTACTTGAAATGTTCAAATTGCCATAGCAAACCTTCTCCTTACCAGTGTCGGGAAGTAAAAACCAGAAACCCACGTAAACTATCTTACTACTGTGTAACACTACAAACATAGTATTAGTGTAGAAAGCTAAATGAAAACAGCGTTTTTAGACAAAATAACCAAGAGGAAGATCCCCATCGAAAACATTGCAGTACACACACGCATGGTTAAATTGGGGAACAGCACATGAACTAACAGCCGGAGAACATTTTATGCAGTTTCTAAAATTGCATAATTTTTTGGTTTTCTTCAGGAAAAAAATATTCCCGAGATCATATAAGATCGAATCAAATCTTTTGTTTTTACAATCCTACATATCAAAAATAACAATAAAATTCCTTTGTGAGATATAAAATCTAATACTCAATTAATACAACGATAAACTATATGCTGTTAAATTGAATTATGGAAATCAGTTACGTAATAATCTGACACTGTGGAATAATAAACAACCACCATTTGGCTTGATTTATTATGCACATAAACTTTTTCACTGATCCCTTCTCGTATATTTTATATTTAATTTGCCGAGTGGGATGTCAATATTCTGTTTCTATTGATATTTCATCATTTTCATCGAAAATGTTTTACTTGAAGCAAATTAAAGTAAAATCATACCTGTCGGTTGCATGCAATGAAAGAGAAGAGCTCCAATTAAGCTATTAGAGGGAAGCAATGTATCGGATGATATATCCTTATTAATGGTACTTCAAGCAAAAAAGATTCAACGATTAAAACATAGTTTATCGTGGCGCCCTTAATTAAATTTCTAAATTTTAGATAGATTTTTTCTTTAAAAAAATGAGCAGTCCCAAATTGTAACCAAGTGTAAAAGAAAAGAATTAAGATTAAGACTCGGTTGCAGCACCCATAACAAAACACCGGGACATTTATACAATAAGATACACAAAATGGAGAAGAATTCAGATGACATCAAAACACATATAATCGGCATTGATTGCTTATTTTGTAGATAATGCAGTGCATGTTTTGTAGATATTGTTTTCATTTTCGTGCGTGAACATCGGCGGCGGTTGCGGCTAGCCAAACAGGGCATGTATACTTGTCCCGGGCACCTGAACTCACCACTAGCCTGCTATGGGTCCGCCGATGCTCAATTTAGTGCTCTATTGTGAGTGCTGTTGAGAATGCTGTCAGGGTCTTCCTCATTCGATTATGTTATTTTTTGTGTATGGTGTTTTGATGTCGTATTTTGCGTTCCTTGTCCCTTTTGCGTCTCTTGTTGTGTGTGTCTACTCTATGAATTCGCATTGGAGCGTAACTTGTATGGGTACACATTTGTCAAGAAGAACACACAATTGCTGTGTATGATAATCTCCTCCCTGTAAAACGACGACACAAAGAAGACAGCAAAACGCAGGGACCAAAATATGAATATGTAAATAGATAACAAAAGCAGAAGGCCGTACGTAGAACAGTCCGTGTTCTGTAGAAGAATAGATGAGTATAGAATACGTTTTCCCTGGGTAGTTGAACGTTTCGGAATTTTAAAAATAAAGCTATAATTTCATGGTTATGGTATGGCCATGTCAAAGTTACTAAAATTCAATGCAGCGGTTCAAGAGTAGAATTCTGAAAAATCCCTGTTGTTCTTCGTGTGATATAAAAAGGAATCAGTGATTATATATTTTCTATTACAATTCTGAATCCATATCATCAATTTATACGAGTGGTACAGCATAGTTTGAAGAAGTGTCATATAATAGAGACCACATGGTACTGACCTCAGCAGAACACACATGCATGAACAACACAATCAACGTTAATCACATAAAACAACCCCATCAACAAAAAAGCGGAGGCAGGCGTTGACGCGAAGAAGACAACACTTTGTCTCCTTTATTTGAGGTAGATTTTATCGAGTAGACCGTTAGCTTGTTTTCTTGAATATCAATCTTTTAATCATATTTCATTAAAAATATCATCGAAATTGAAGGAGGTTAACATCTTAAGCCCCTGTCACACCTTCACGTTCTGGCATGGCGTTCGCACTACGACCACCAAAATTGTACGAAACGTGGTATGAACGTAGTAAGGACGCGGGGAACGTAGTAAGAACTCGTTGATACGTATTGAGGTCGTAGTAAGGACGCCGACGAACGTGCCCGTACGCCGAGCCACCACGACCGTTTTGAACTGTTCAAAACAGTCGTAGTGAGGACGCGGTGATGACAGAACGTGTTAAGGACTACTTGCGAACGTATTGAGAACTTCATGGACGTATTAGAAACGTGTTGCGAACGTAGTAGGGTCGTAGTACGGACGGCTAAAACTTTTACATATAATCATATGGAGATCGTCACGTCTCTGCCGTCCTTACCACGTTCTTGGTTTTAGAGGTCGAAAAAATCAAAATCGACCTAATACAAACAATTTTTCCTTTGAACGTGTCATGATCGTTGCATGAACGCAGTAAGGACTTCGAGAACGTAGTAAGCACGCCGTACTATCGTAACACAGACGCCTTCTTCGTAGTGTGAACTTGGGACAGATCGTAGTGCGAACTTGATTAAACGTATTAAAGACGGGAAGAACGCGCTACTAACGTGTTACGGACGCTAAAGGTCGTGTTGCAGACGTATTATAGTAGTCAGTTATTGTTTCGGAGAGCCCTTCCGGGTGAAAAATGCCACGTTCTCACTACGTTCATGAAAATTTACAAGGACTTCAAGGATGTAGTAAGAACGCCTCGAGAGAACGTGTAGGTGTGACAGGGGCTTTAGCAACATCCCTCCTATGCTATTTTGAACATAGATTTTATTTGGATATGCTTCTGAATCGACCCTGCAGGAAATTTGGATCCGCACACTCTCTGCTAATTGCACAAATGTAATTGAAAAAATATAACCAGAGGGCGCTACTAAAATCAATTTTAGTTATGTCTAAAAATCACTTTAGATGGAAGCATAACTGATGAGGATTTAATATCCGAAACTCGTGTCTGAAGTTTGAATTTTTCTTTGGTATAGGTATAGAATTGGAACACTTCCGTATTATTGTACTTGGCTGATTCAAGAGAGTATGAGGTAATTGTTACATATAAATACATTTCAATTATGAAAAGATCTTCTAGAATATTATGCTGCACTGACATTATAAATTTAACCCCCAAGTTACGTCGATTTTTTGTTCCAGAAATATCGATCTTTGAAAATAGTTTTAAATTAGTAAAAAGTTGGAAAATATGTCAAACATTTTTTTATGAAAAATCACACAAAACCAACAAACAGCAATATCATATTTACAAGAAAATGCTGCCCTTAGAACTGTTAATTTTTTCTCGAATTAATGTTTTAATTCACGCACAGCTAAAATAAGAATGTATATGAATTCCTGAAAGGACCTCTCACGAATTGGCGGGAAATCCGCCCAGATAGCAAAATCTCCTCCATTGCTACAAAAACTTTTCTAAGGTAAAAGATATGTATTTATAGATAGAAATACTTATAATCTATAATATTTACTCATATGTTTATCATTTACATCACCCACTTGGCATTTATTCGAAATCGAAGCAACATGGGGTCCGCCATTTAGAGTCTGTGGAATTACGTTATACAAATCAATAAAATGGGATGAAATTACTCTGACTTACATTAAGTTATCATACATTTAGTGATTTAATAAACGGTAGAATTATTGTTCTTTAAAAACTAGACAAAAGTATTTCTTTTTCGTACGGAGAACTACATTTTTGGTTCATCACTATACTCCCAATAGTTGACAATGGAAAAATGCACTTAGTGCGTTTACGTTAAGAAAAGATAAGCGAAAAACTATCGAAAAAAAGATTTTTGTGTGGTCATTCGTAAAAAGAGATAAAAGAGTGTTTGATAAATAAAAGAACATATTAAAATATAATCGAGGACAGTGTTCTTTGTCGTAAGTTTGTAAATAAATATATCAAAAGAAATAAATGTAGTCGCAGAATGTTTATCCCTTTCCCAAACCAATTAAATGACGTCATAGAAGTAACTTTTTCATTAACATATTACATGTTATTGCAATGTATCATCACTTTAAACCTAACGAAAGAAAACAAGATAGATTTATGTATAAAAACTCAAGATTTCCTACCTTTTCACCCCCCCCCCCCCCCTTTTTTGATATTTTGATCGCCTGGTTGACATGGTTCTCCACCTTGCTACAGGATCTAACTTGTTATGCTGGTACATGTAGATCTTGTCATACTCAATACATTCTATTAAAGGGAAATCCTGTAGCAAGGTGGGGAACAATACTCTAAAAAAACTTTTCCAGTTTCCATAGGGTTGAATGTTAAAATTGTCTGTTTTAACACAAATTATACACAAGATAAAGGTAACATGTTTGAATATTACTCTTATCATAAAATTCAGCAAAATTCATACCAAATTCAGAGTTTTAATTTCTTTTAATGAGAAATTTTTTTCGGTCCCAACTGGGCGGAATTCCCTTCGAATCGTTCGAGCTCCTTTCATGCATTACAGAGGTATGTAAAGTTTTCAAATTGAATTCTCAAAAAAACACGAAATTAGTGAAAATTAGACCCCCCCCCAAAAATCAAAGCACTGAAGGTACTGAGTGCGAATAGCCAGAATATGTATCACTTATAATGTATGACAAAATATTGTGTTTTCAAAGTTATATTTGTCCCTGAACACCTTCGTAGGCCAGTTTATGGACGTATAAAGACAGAACTAAAATGCAAATCTATAATGTTGTCGTAATGAATTGAAAGATGATGTCTGACATTGAACATGAAAATTAAATTACATCAGAAAATCATTTTTTAACATTAAATCTACCCCCCCCCCCCCCTAAAAATTACAACAATCCAATATGACTATCGATTGATGATACCATATACAAGGAAATTTTCTAATTTGATCTCCACTCTCTCTTTAACCTTTTATGTTCAATGATAGGTGTATATCCTAAGAATTTGAAGGAAAATTCACTTCTTTTTTAGTATATAAAAACATGATACATCATAAACGGGAATGTTTTGATCATTTATTTTTCATAATCATTAATATCATATTTCATGATGAAAGTTCCTAATTTTTCCGTATACAGATTTTATTTTGTGAAGCAGGGCACAATAAGCCTACTTGAAGTTAGTTTTACGTTTCAATGATTCAACTTAATATCTTTATCGATTCGTTTCATTTATACATTGTCCACTGAAAGTTAAAACGGGTAATGGAAAGGGGTTTCCAACTCACAGCCTGTGTTCATCTATAAGTACGTACAGATGTAATTTTTCATTAGGCATGCATGTTCATAACACGACAGCTCGATTCATATAGATAAGTCGTTGATTCAGACAGTGATCAGACTTTATACCGATCACGACGCCGAAGCAGTCCCAAGGTACATGTAAACAGAGTAACATCGTTTATACATACTCAGTAGACGGGGCACCCCTGAGTGAAGAAATCAGGCAATCGCTATGTGCTATTCGCACAAAAAAATTTGACGTTTGTAGCTAAAAAACAATAAGTAAATAAATAAATAAATAAATGAAAATAAAATAAAATGAAACAAATAAATAAACGAGACGGGCAAATTTTGATTTTTGGCCTGAATAGTTCGAGGGGATGTTCCTCTACAGGTGGACATTTCCACCTTTCCTCTACCTCAAGTCTATTAAAAGTCGCAACACAAACCCTAAAATGACACCATGTTAGACCAAGAGCAATTGCATAGGTTTACTCAGACCAAAAAAGATTCAAGAAGAAGTAGAAGCGATACCTCTCAATGCTCTATCATCAATATCCATTGGGTATTTTGTATCTATTTTTAGGGAACCAATTTTCTGGCTTAAGATCCAATTAAACAAGGATACTTGGCTTTGTCTTTAATGAAATAATGTAGTATACATGGATTTTGTATGTTTTGAAACACATTGGAAGAGGAATGGGAATTCTCGAAAAAGTGGCAATCCCTGTCTGGCGAATGATAATCCATTACTGAAAATGACAGGATTATTACCATAGACAGTCATTTCATCTGAGTAGATGACATCATATTCCTAACGGATATTCATAATCACTAGCCCAAATAATAGGCACAGCGGAATGGAAGACTTTCCGAGAAATGTTGATGATAGTTCTCAATACCTAAATCAAGTCAGAAAAACACCAGATTAAATGCATCTGTTCATCAACATTGTCGATTTAACGGTATTGTATTATCCTAGGAGATTCAGTCTTTCGCTTGGCTTGGATCAAAAGTCAGAAATCGTTAGTTTTTTTCTTTGGCCCGTCAGAACCAATTTGTCAAACACCGTCTCTTACACTCTTGATGAATTGCTTTTCTCAATATTTGTTCGATAGAAAATAATAATCTTCTTGACGAGGAGTGAAAAGTCGGTAATGGACGATCGTAAATCAAAATACATATTCAAAAGAACTAATAGACTTCTCTGACAGCAACGACTTATTCAAATTCCGTATCAACTGTTTTTGATGTAGCGTTTAATAAAGAAACATAAAAAACTTTTGACTTATTTTTAATAAAACAGATTTATGTCGAAAGCCTCACGTACTGCATATGATGCGGTTAGAATAACAGCAATAGATATAATAATGAAATATTGATAATGATAAAAGTGATGTCCGAGGCAGAGGAAAGAGAACAACTGAACTATGAATTTGTGAAAAGATAAAATGTGTGTCCAAAGAGTATATAAGGGAACGACTATAGCCGAGTATATAAGGGGACAGGTAAATTTTCGGTCAGTTCCTCGCTGACTGTTGTAGGGTTAACATCTGCAAATGTCATCATATTGGTTCACTGTAATCCTTTTACCTCCATCAAATTCTGATTGACAGCTTAAAACAGATAGAACTTGGTGTCTCATTAGTATAATAAAGGATCACCTGTCAGTATGTCTTTGGTGTAATAAAGCTTAAAAGACGCGCTACCATATCACGCCTATCATGACTTCGTCACTCAGGTATGCATAGTAATAACCGGGTGGCTGCCAACATCGGCCTTTAATGTAGGCTCATTTCAGCACGACCAGAAGGGATCTAGACTTTTGAGGACCACAAAATGAGAAAAAAAATTGGGAACAAGTCTGATTGTCTGTGTAAGTTTTAGCGGCCACATGGAAGCAAGACGTATTTAAACTAAAAAATAATAGCGGCCCATTCATAATAATAAGGAATTGTTCCAACTCTTTACCTTCTTGATGAAAATTTAAAACCAACTCTAATGTAACAGACATGTGTTTCGGATAGTAAATCCTCATCAATTTTACTTATAAAATGCTAAACTCATTTTCTAATAACTAAATGTATTTCAGAAGCGCCCTCTGCTTTTATTTATTTTATTTAAATTTGTGCATTTTCTTTGCAGAGAGTGCGCTGCTCCAAATTCTATGTATGTAAACGTCTTCAAATTGAATCATAATCATTTAAGAACAGATAAATTGGCAACATGGACCAGACATGCACGTTTCGGTTACTTAACCCTCGTCAGTGATCCTCAAATCTAAACAATGTAATATGCCAGAAAGCACGAAAGTTGCTATGTCGAAATAGCGTACCGAAAGACGTAGCAGGATGGGTGGGATATGATGCTACAGGACCCACGTTTTAGAAATTTCAAGAAATTCTGATAACAGAAATTTAGAATGCGTTGAAGAAACGATCAACCGAAATTGATCGAACTTGGCTACATGTGCCCTCGCGGACTCCTGGTCCACCAGCAGTGACACTCACCAAGTGGTATAAATGTAAACGTCTTCAATGATCGATTCAGTAGCATACTTAAATGGAATATATGACCAAAATAACATTGGAGGGATAATGCTAAAATGTTTAACCTTCTTTGATTTCGATGATTTTTTGGATGAAATCACAAGTGACAGAAGTAGCAAAATTATATAAAATAATATTCTTGGAGGTTAAGAATGTCGAAGGGTTCCAACTATCTACCTTCTTTAAGAAAATTCCAAATCAATTTACATGCACCAGACATGTGTTTTTCCAATATTCAATTCTCATCAGTGATGCTTTCAGCGGCGCCACCACAAATAGTTTCAGTAGCGCCCTCTTTAATTTTTTGAAGTTAGATTTTTACATTACAGAGAGCGCGCGGCTCCAAATTTCCTGTAGGGTCGATTCAGTAGCATATCCAAATAAAATCTATGTTCAAAATAGCATTGGAGGGATGGTGCTTAGATGTTAAACTCCTTTAATTTCGATGATATTTATCGGTGAAATGGCTAGTATCCGAAATAGCAAAAATATATATTTCATGTCTCATGGATAAAAGGCCAAAACAAAGCTTCTTTCATGTGACAGAGCTGGAAAGAAGTAATTAATACACTTGACAAACATCAGGCCACGGGGAACGATTTTAACTGCTCCACACTGTAACGTGAAATAAGTGTCTATATTAATAATGTCGAAGGGTTCCAACTCTCTACCTTCTTGAAGAAAATTCCAAATCAATTTACATGCACCAGACATGTGTTTTTCCAATATTAAATTCTCATCAGTGATGCTTTCAGCGGCGCCACCATAAATAGTTTCAGTAGCGCCCTCTTTAATTTTTTGGAGTTAAGAGTCACCATCCTAGTAGTTACAAATAAATATAAGAAAATCACAGAACCTATTCTTCTATATCATATTAAGATAATGATTTTAGTACTTTGTTCATTACCAAACATATTAAACATATATAATTCAATATTGATGATGTATACGTAATGATGACGATTTTAGTCTATTTTACGTTACCAGATATGACTGATTAAACATGCTAGATCATGTTTTTTGTCTTCTCTAATGCAACAGGTTGCTAATTTGTACCTTTTGTTTACTGACAACCAATTGGGATGGAGTGTCATGCATCATACAATCTCATTTTGTCTCACTTTCTGTCGACCTTAACTGATGTAGGTACTAGTATAACAGGTAACCAAAATACTTCTGACGAAAGATGGCAGTTCTTCTATTTGAGAAAGATATATACAATGTCTAAGAACACAAATAAAATAAAAGTAAAAACACGAAAGGGTAATCGACACCGGTAAGGCTTGAAATTGAAATTGCACAAATATCTATTCTGAAACCTCTGAACAAAATCCTAGAGGTCAAATATTCCTACAAGCATATGTTTAATTAAAACCAGACTCATCATCTTGAAAAAAAAAACCAGAAAAAAATCCAAATTAACTTAAACTGATACAACTGTGCCAGTTTACCTGTATTTGAATTCGACACCAATTCTAATGAAATGTATAAGTTTATGACTATTCAATCCATAGAATTTTCCTTTTTTGCCATATTTTGATAAATTCTAATGATTTTGCCTTACCTTTCCGACTTTGAGGCTGAATGCTTCGATGTCTTTTGTATGCATCTCGATTTAAGATTTTCGACATAGTGATTTTGCTTAATGTATTTTTCTGTTGTATATTTTGCTATTCGTTATCTTTCAGTCATTCAAATAGAAGAAAATAAATTCCATCTAATGAGAGTCTATGATACTGCACCCTAAAATACAGAACATTGCATCGGAAATATTTTCTTTATTTGCAACTATTTTTTATTTCTTATTACAAAAATTACACCGTTTTTTCCTTTATACACATTAATCATATTCTTTCTGTATAACTATCATGATAACATTTTTGATACACATATTTGATACACATTACACAATACACATATTTGATACACATTATTCGTTCTGTATAACTATCATGATAACATTTTTGATACACATTTTTGATACACATACACATTTTGTCATAGACCATTTGAACCATCCAACCAAAGATTGTACTATATGTCTTCCGAAATGGAAGTAACCGGATGTGACAGTTCTACCGAATTGAAGCGGCGGGTGTTGCATGCAAGCAGGAGATGCTAACTATTCCTGGGTACCTGGTCTCACTCTCATATCGGGAGTTCGCTTCTTTTCATGTGGTGGAGGTTTTTGTTTGTTTGCTTTGGTTCCTGTTTAATCCTGATTTTGTATGCCTTCGGTTTCTGATTTTCTGAATTATCGATTTTGTAATGTGAACAGAGATATGGTCATTATACATATTTGTCATAGGGACTTAAAAAAATGTAATGATGATATAACAATTCCTTTTACCTCAATTACTATAAAAGAGGGGAAGGGATTTTTTATGTCTGTAAGTGCTTTCACATAGACTTTTTGTCGGGAAAAATATTTTTCTATCTCCTCAAAGAACACGTTCTTACACATTCTCTCCTTTCATGATGCCCTCCTACTTTATGAGATCACACCATGAATTCAATACGTTCATCGATACGTCGTTTCCTTAAAGATATTCCTTTGCATAAAAAGTGTTACATTGTCAAAGAAAGGTTTCAACCTTTAATGTATGTAACTCCCCTTAAAAGGAAATGTCTACAAATTGAGAACTAGTGTTTAAAATCTAGGATCTAAAGAGATATCTATTCAAGATACCATGTATGGGTACATCAAATGCGCCTTAGAAGTTAAAAGCTTGCTTAACCATAGAACAATTTCCACAACCAGACGACAGAGTGTTGATTTATAGGTTATCTCTGTTGTGTAAACTTCGACAGACACATTTCTCTTGCAAACGACACTTATCGGAGTGTGATGTATGTTTCTTGCGCATTGACGCTTCGATTTTTCTCCGTATGTCCGTTAAATCTGTTCGGAGAAACGACAAAATTTTTATGTTATTATTTCAATATTGGCCATGAATCGATGTGTCTGCTAGTCTGTTAGTTTTTTTATATTTTGTTGATCCCGTTAATCGTTAAAGCCGTTTTGTTTGATATTCGTTGTTACTTCTGAGGTATTGCATGGAAAAAGTGAAGGAAATCTTCTCCAATAGAAGAATTATAACTCGGTGATACAACAGTTATCGTTTATTCATATATGTCATTATTCTATTCTTGTGCAAAAGAAAAGACTATGAACACATACAATATCTATACCAGAGGCAATTTATTTCCCGTTTGTTATCAATATCGAAAAAAATGTATTCTTTTGTAAAATATTAGAGTACCATTTGCGCAATTGAACAAATAATGTATAATCAGTGATACTCGAGGCCAAAAAGAGAGGAAATCCAAATGGTGAATATAAGAAGAGCGACTTCAAAACATGACCTAAAATGTATACAAAAAAGGGAAGGATCTCCAGTGCGACCACCCTGCACTCTTCCAGCGGAACAAACCCACAAGAAAGTGACACATAAATGGCAGACAAAACTACAAATCGCAAAAGGACACAACAATATCCACTAGAACATCATACAAAACAATCTAAACAGACGTACAGAAACATCAAACATCAATGACAACACATAAAAGGAAGGAGACCAAATGTGCACCCATTGCCGACTTTGGATTGCCATCTGCTGTTAGTAAATGATGTGGTTATCCGGATTACATACGCACAACCCTCCCACTTTCCGGATACACAGAGGTCTCCACAGACGCACAACTGTTGTATAAACAAAGGGCCAGCTAAGAACAGAGCTATGCCATCAGGGAGATAATCTTAGTAAGAACATTGAAGTTTCCAACAAGTTTTTTGAACATTTCAAACCGATTTTAATTCACCTTTAGCAGGTATATTTCCATCTATCCGGACATACCTTATTAATACGTACTAAGAAAGACTCAAGTTTTGCTTTACGCTACGCAACTAACAGATTTGGAAATTAAGTTGAAATACTTAAACTTGATAAAGGCAAAAAACCCCAAAACCAATACCCTTTCAGCGTTTATTGTAATTAATTTGATTAAAAACATTTTCATTATTTCCAATTGTTGTGGTAGACCAATATCTTTTGCATCAAAATTAGCTTTTCCTCCCGTTATATTCAAACCTCAATTTCAAATTTAGGTTTGGGCTCTACATATTTTGAAATTGTACTTTCAAAAATTTGTCATTTTCTATGGTTTCTAAGTCAAAGAACTCAACAACTAAATGAACTTTTGATATTCTTGTAGTAAATAAAAAGAAGACATTTCATAATTATACAACCACAGGATACATTACCCCTCTTCTATAACTATGTATATCTTGGATTCTTCGATTATCTTTCTTTGCTCAAAAGGATTGGCAGATCATTCTCTTGCTGTTTTTATTCTGCCTCTTAGTCCTTCAACCTGGTCAAAGAAGAGGAAATTACAATTTAATTTCTTAATGAATACAAATTTTCGGAAAAAAGAGTAAAATGTATTCTTCTGAATTCTGAAGTGTTCTGAACGTTATTACGACAAAATCTTATCAAAATTGATTCCTTTTTTCGGCAAAAAGAAGTAAACCAAAATCTTCAATACTTTTTCCTTTTCCTTATCACTGATTGTGATGCTTTGAGCGAGATTAAGAGAAACTACAAAATACAGGTACAAAATCAAATATATCCAGAATTTCATTTTTTTTTCATTTTCAATTATTTCATCATATTTACATATGCCCATTCATTTGTATAGAATTTACAATGTGATTATAGGAGTATAACTGCGGTGGCGTGATTTGAACTATGATGTCATAGTAACTTGGCTTAATTTGACGGTACGTAGTGACAGAGCCTGAGCTACGGAGTTTTCAACGTATTTTAACGTCATTTAAGCTTGAAAAACTGGAATGTAAATATATATGATAACTGTCTTTTTGAATGCGATTATACTGTGATAACCTACAATGGATCCAGAAATTATGTTGACGGGCATTATGGAACATAATTCATGGATCCATTGTAGGTTATCACAGTATAATCACATTCTAAAAGACAGTTATTCTATCAATATTATATTAAGCTCTAGAATAAACTTGTGTCCGGACAGAATTAGGGACGTATTGTCCCTTGTTCCGTCTGGATAAGAGTGCATATTCGAGTATCCAAACGGCTCAAGGGATATACTGTCCCTTTCGCTGAAATTAAAAGAAGGGAGGGGATCTCCATCAAGACCCTGTTGCAGCACCAACAGCAAAACATCCGATGCAAAAACACAAAAGACGAGAATAGTATGAGACGAAAAAGAGACATACGACATATAAACATCAAACACAAAAGAGTACACATAAACCGACGAGACCAATGGGCAACCGGTGCCGACTTTGGACGGCCATTTGCCACCCAAGAAGCAAATGGTGTGGTTATCCTGGATTGCGTGCGCACAACCCTCTCACTTCTCCAATTACCCAGATGTCTCGAAGAACGTACAATTGTGGCGTAAAACAACCTCCTCACTGCAAGATGACATCACACAAACAAGACTGCAAAACGTAGAGGCCCCAGCAACAAAGATGAATATGTAAATGGATATAAAAAGAGGGCGTGCGTCATACAGTCCGTGCTCAGCCGGCTGTAGCGAGACATGCACGTTTTGGGTACCTAACTCTCGTCAGTGATCCTTAATTTAAACAATGTTATATGACCAAAGAGCATGAAAATTATGATGTCCAAACATGTACCGAAAGACGTAGCAGGATAAGTGGAATATGAAGCTACAGGACCCATGTTTTAGAAAAATAGAGGAAAGTAATTGTATTGAGAAAAGGATTTGTGACCAAGCGATTATACCTCACCCCTGTGATAAGTATATATACATTGTACGGTGTAAGATACAACCATGGAAACTCTGTATATTCACATCTGGTTATTTCGGTGTTTTGCTGTTGATGCTGCAATGGAGTAATGTAAAATATCTTTTCTACATTTTCACTTATTTAAAAAAGCAAAGCTTGTATACTTATAGAAAGAAGGCAAAGTACACTTAGCTGCCAGTGTTATTGGATATGTACGGAAGCCCGTAGGTGACAGGTTTGAATTATGATATATCTGGCGGCCGCCACTTAATATATCTGGCGGCCGCCAGATAATTATCTGGCGGCCGCAAGATAATTTATCTGGCGGCCGCCACTTAAATTATCTGGCGGCCGCAAGATAATTATCTGGCGGCCGCAAGATAATTATCTGGCGGACGCCTGATGAATTAAGTGGCGACCGCCAGATAATTATCTGGCGGCCGCCAGATAATTTAAGTGGCGGTCATCACATAATTTACAATAAATCAAAACAAAATCAATGCATAACATGTTCTTTCTGTTCTAAGGTGCTGAATTCAAATTCTCTTTTAATCTATTTAGTATGATAGATGCAAACTAAGCAGATGAAATGTAACAAAAGATTTATCTGGTGGCCGCCACATAATTAAGTGGCGGCCGCCAGATATGTAAGTGGCGGCCGCCAGATAGGTACTCGTTGAGGCGGCAAACACATTATGCTTGATTGAGAAGGACACATTAGGTTAAATATGGACTGTCTTCTTGACAAATGTCAGTGACATAAATGGATATCTTACGACATTGGATTTTCTCATTTCTCCCAAAATAGAAATTTGTCGTAAAAACAAGGTATCAATAACGGATATCACAGACTAGCTTCCTTGTATTATACAAGGTTAATTGGTTGTTTTCTTCATACGACAAAGTATACTAGATACACTGTAGAGAGAAATGATATTCATATTTTCAAAATTGACGAAAACGAAAAAAGATTATGAAATATGTATATATTTTCTTACGAAACGAAATGTAGTGAACAGGGAGAGGAAAATTCAATTCCAGATGACCACACCAATCATCAGAATTCTGGATTAAGAAACTACAACCAACGAACTGTTGTTCCCGTTAATCATTAAAACCGTTTTGTGTAATATTCGTTGTTACTTCTGAGGTTAGTGCATTGAAGGACTAAATGATATTTTTCCTATAGAAGAAAGATAACTCTGATACAGCAGTTATCGTTCTTTCATATCTGTCATTATTCTGTTCTGGTGCAAAAGAAATGACTATGAATACATGTAATTTCTATATTAGGGGCAATTAATTTCCTATTTGTTATCAATATTGAAATATATATTTATTCTTTTGTAAAATTAAGGGCATCATATGCGCATTTGATAAAAAAGAAATCGTCAGCGATACTCGAAGCCAAAAATAGGAAACCCAATGGTAAATATATGAAGAACGGACTTCAAATAATGACCTAAAATGTATATCAAAGAGCCAGCTAAGAACAGGGCTATGCCATTAGGGAGATACGTCGTTGCAAGAACATTGACCATATTGAAATTTTGAAGTTTCCTATTTGTTACCTTTTTTTCTTAACAACATTTCAAATAAATTTTAATGCACCTTTAGTATGTTTATTTCCATCTATCTGCACAAACCTTTTCAATACGTACTAAGAAAGACTCAAATGAGTTAAAGAAGATCCTGACGATAATCTCAACAGCACTCACAATAGAGCACCAAATTGAGCATAGGCTGACCCCTAGCAAGCTAGAGTTGGGACCAGGTGCCAGGAAAGACTCAAGTCTTGCTTTACGCTAGGAAACTAACAGACATGGACATTAAATTGATGTGCTTAAACTTGATAAAGGCAAAGAGGCCAAGAATCGACCCCCTTTCAGTGTTTCTTGTAATTCATTTGATATAAACATATTTTTTCTTTCCGATTGTTTTGGTAGACTGTTATCTTTGTAAAGTTTCCATCAAAATTAGCTTTTCCTCCCATTATATTCAACCTCAATTTAAAATTTAGGCGTGGGCTCTACATATTTTGAAATTGTACTTACAAACATTTTTCATTTCTATAGTTTCTTGGTCAAAGAACTCAACAATCATTTGAACTTTTAATATTTTGAAGAAAGTAAAAAAGAAGATATTTCATCATTATACAACCATAGGATACATTACCCCTCTTCTATTACGATGAAATCTAGGAAACTTCGATTATCTTTCTTTGCTCATTTATATTATAGTTAACAATGTGCTATCCCAGCATTTTTACCCTGTTTTCCAAATCAGCAAAAGTCGTGATTTTCACCACCACTGACCTATCAATTATTCTTCATAAAATGACTAATTGACATAAACTCTACGATTCAATATGGTTTTCATAAAATCGTTGAAATTCCTTGGTTCAAAAATAACATGCCATAGGTCAATAACATTCCACATGCAAAATGAAATTCGTGGGTACTTACTTACGTTAGAGAAATCTGGACTGTTCAAATGAGTACCTCCAGCTCATTTTTATAGAAATTACTGCGAAGCATTTACTTACGGATACTTCATTCAGTTGAGATCAAATTTTAAAACTATTCCGCTTTTATGTATGTAATGAATTTAAGTCTTCAATAGAGTAAGAAATGATACATTTTCCAAAATAAATATAAATATCTATATCATTTAAGCTCAATGAGAGATAAAAAGGGGGATGCGCAAGAATGGCCTTAAATAGTGACCAATGACGCATCTTAGGTACCCGAAACTTGCATGGCTGTTCCTTGCTGCAAATTAATTCTTTAATGATGCTATTGAATTTGAAGACGTTTAACATTCGTACCATTTGGCGAGTTTCACTGCTGGTGGAACACAGGAGTCCCGAGGGCACATGTAGACAAGTTCGATAAATCTCGGTTGATTGTTTCTTCAACGCATTCGAAATTTCTGTTATCAAAATTTCTTAAAGTTCTGAAAAGTGGGTCCTGTAGCATTGGTACATTTTTGGACACAATAACTTTCACACTCATTGGCCATATTACATTGTTTAGATTTAGGATCACTGACGAGGGATACTCGAAACTGCAAAATCTGTTCTTAAATGATGCTATTAAATTTGACATTTGTTTTATCATTCTTTTGTTTAAAGTAATTTTGTAAATTATCTTTTCTACATGTCCACACATTTTACAAAGCAAAGCTTGTATACTTATAGAACGAAGGCCAATGACACTTAGCAGCAAGTGTTATTGGATATTTACTCGTTGGGGCATCAAAACACATTGTGCTTGACTGAGAAGAACACATTAAGTTTAATATGGACTATCTTATTGACCAATGTCAGCGACATAAATGGATATTTTACGACATTGGATTCTCTCATTTCTCCCAAAATAGAAATTTGTCGTAAAAACAAAAACAAGGTATCAATAACGGATATCACAGCCTAGCTTCCTTGCTATAAACAAGGTTAGTGAGTTGTTTACTTCATAAGACAAAGAATACTAGATACACATCTATTCACATTTTCAAAATTGACGAAAATGAAAAAAGACAGAATATAAAGTATTTATATATTTTCTTATGAAAGGAATATAGTGATCAGGGAGAGGAAATTTCAATTCCAGATGACCACTACATTTATCAGAATTCTGGATTCATAAACAACAAACTGTGTGATATTTTCCCTCCAATGAACACAAGACAAATACTTATTCCCATCAAGTGTCGTTAATTGATCTGATTACAAAATCATATACAAAACACAAAGGGTAACAACTAACATAACTATGGAAAGAGAGGGGATCTTTGCTGCAGTAACCACAGTATAACCAAAACACCCAATGAAAAAACACAGAGCAGACATGCACAGAAAGAGACGCAAAAGTGACAAGGAACATTAACTCACATCATAGAAACGTGAAAGTTTTTAACACAAAAGACTACACATAAACCAACGAGACCAATAGGCAACCGATGTCGATTTAGGAAGGCCAACTGACATGCAAGTAATAGACGGTGTAGTTATCCCGTTTACGTGTGCACAACCCTCCCACTCTTCTGGTGACCCAGAGGTCTCGAAGAATTCACAATTGTGGTGTCCAATAACCTCCTCCTCACTGTAAGAGGAACATACAAACGTTAACAGGCGGCACAATGCAGGGGCCCAGAAAACACACAGACGAATATGTAAATGGATATAACAAACTGAAGGCATCCGAAATACAGTCCGTGTTCACCCGGCTACAGCGAGCTAATACATGCGATCACCCGAGGAGTCTGACTGACATTCAAGGAGGACAAATGGTGGGCCGTGTCTTCTACAAAGAGGTTTGGACAGGGTCCGTCAGGGAGTCCTGTCGTCACAGTCAGTCAATGTGCAATTCTTAAGAATGCGCAGGTACAAGGTTGTAGATTGGTTCCGAAACTAAAGTTGATATATAGGGATAACGAAAATTCCGAAACTTAAGTCGATATGCAGTAACGTTTTCAAATGATTATGGTATTGTTGGCTGCCTTATCTGCAGGCGCGAATACATATTTTTTATGTTAATTACATAACTATGATGTGAAATATCTTTCAGATTTAGAACTTGGATTTTCAAAAAGAGGATATTTGTGGATGTTATCTTTTCGAATATCAGAAGTATCCAAACAGAGATTTTTCCAGTCATTCAGAGCATGCGATTCGACTCCTTCCGATTTACACCATCGTTTGGTAGAGTTACTTAAGGCTTCCTGTAGCACGCGCGACAATAAATAAAATCTATCTTGGATGGGATTCTATCATAGGTCCTTCCTTTAGAAGACCATGGAGCTTCCTGTCTTGGAGTATTGTAAAGTCACTTGTAATAATATGACCAGCTGCTTTATATACTAGTAGATATTCAGACGTTAAACATTCTCAAGAAGCAGGACATAATTCAATTGATTTAGGATCTGATGTTTTTTTGTTGTAAGCTCATCTTATAGATGTTTGGCAAAGGCATAATAACAGTGATAATTATATCCTCCTGACATGTGTATTTGAGCGGAAAATACATGTACGAGGGTTGTCCCAGAATATCGTAGACATCGACAATAAGAAAGTGGTAGAGGGCTGCATTTTTATCAACTTTGCATTATAAATTTGACATACAAATCGGCTTCTGTACATGAAAAATGAATAATTTATCTTTCATAGCAAAATTTGTATAGAAGAAATAAAGACATAGGGTGACGTCCGACGGCGCATGATATGTAACGTCATGGATTACGGCGACGGCAGTTAAGAATATGACTAAAGAGAGCAACTCATAAATTTGTCTCAAATATTGATAATAGACTTGGCATTCATCGAGCAGACACATGACTCAAATTTAATCCACTTGACAGGATTTTATGCCCAGAGAATTTACTTATCTGGACCCTCTCTACTATTTCGTTTACTGTTCGATGCCGGTCTTCATCAATGACGTTTCTGGCCAAATTTACTGTCAGAATATCTGAACCTCTTCTCGCGCCCTTGTTTAGTTTTGTCTGTCTGTCCGTTGGCAAATTTCTTGTACATACACAAATTAAATACTCTGCGAACATTTCCGAACTTTTCTGATATTTTCATTTTTTATTTCGTCTAAAAAGGGGTCAATCGACGATCAACACAATACCTTGGTACCATTTACTGCTCCGCTAAGAGAGTTGACGTCGCCGTCTTTTGAATGATTGACGAGGGAATTGCTTTATAAATTGCTTCATAATTAAATTGTTTATTACGTCATTGACGAAAATATGGTATGCATGTATCCGCAAAAATCCATACTTTATTTTGATTAGACTTTTATACTATTCATACATGCATTGATAAGTGTTTAACTGGTTTTAATATCGATTCTGTTTTTGGCGCATGAAAATTTCGGACTGCTCCGGTATGGTCCAACCGCTCTTCTAATAATTCAATTTATTTTTAATGTTAATGACAGATATCAACAACATTAACATCTTATGCTTCCTAGATAATTAAATTTATATCTTGGAAAATCTTGTTTAGATTTAATGCTAAATAAAGAAATTAAGAGCAATGTCTACGTTTTTCTGGGACAACCCTCGTATATATCACAATCTCTATCTGACGACAAATTCCATTATTAAACATTAATAATGAAATGTCAGTAACCTATGGAATATTTTCCATATCCTAAGTTTTGCTTATGTATCTACCGTGGTCGAGATTGGGATTTTTCCCTTGTTTTCCAATGAGGGTCGTATCAGTATCAATAGTAAAACCAACTGGAGCATAAAATCTTTAGAAGCAACATGCACAAACAGATATACAGAGGGACAAACAAAACGAAAAATAGAAAACAACAATGGCATAAAATGATAACTAATCAAAGTGTTGTGGAAGTCTAACAAGTGTAGCCTGATATAGACTTTGCTGCCAATAAATAATTTATATAAAATGCAAGCGCGGATCCAGAGGGGGGGGGGGGGGGGGGTCCGGACCCCCCCCCCCTGGAATTTTCAAAACATACCTTTTTTTATTATTAATATACATATTTCAAATGATAAGTCCCAATTCCCCTTTTGTTGTCATAATTTTTGAAAAATATATCATGAATTTGTATTAGAAATCTTTTATTTTGATAATACATTTATAATTTCTTCTCTGTTTGTTACAAATGTACATACATGTACGTTGTTTTTCGAATGATGCTGCGCTTTTCTATAAACAAGGGCACTAAGAAGACGAAAAGAAACTGAAAAAGTCACAAATAGTGGATTTTATTTCAATTCTCGGAAAAAAATTCGATGGCTCGCTATCGCTCGCCATTTGTTGTAATCACATAATAGAACTGATAATCAAGTACTATGATGTGAAAATTCAAGATTTAAAGCTTTCTGCTCGCCGTTACTTTCCAGTCACCTGTTTTAATAATAATAAAATACAGAACTAACATCATCAATCAATAACTATTTTCTTGCGTTTACCTTCTCTTTTTTTTTTTTTCTTTTTTTTTTTTTGCTCTTTAAAAAATTCGGACTTTAGGACCCCACCTGAAAAAAATTCCTGGATCCGCCCATGAAATGAATATCTAATGGATATCAAATTCATGAATGGCGTATTTAAACGAAAATATAATGTATCAGATGAATCAAACGAATGTTATTATCGGGCAATTCAAAGTATCGATAAAATGGAAAGAAGCTTCGGTCAGTTTTATATCCAATGAGTTTTGGATAGAGCCCGTTCTACAGTCCCGTTCATATACAATGTAGTTCATCGGTTTGCAACTGAAAAGAGATTGTAGATACAAGCTAAAATAAAGTGTCCGTGTGTCCGTAGTAAATTCGATTGAATTATTAATAAAACTAAGGTATATCTCCATGATGACATACACTAATAAAAATTAATGGGGCAAGGTTTCTATTCTAAGTTTCAGATACTGTAAACTGCTTTAATTTCGCGGTGTCAAAAGTTCGATGTTATCTAAATGTAGTAAAAAGTCAATTTTCCAGAAAATAATTGTGACTGTTTTCAACCTTGATTTTATTTGCATGGACACCAGGCACCACATCAATTGGCAAAATTTTGAATTTTAACGTCCTATTTGAATCGACCCTATAGGAAATTTGGAGCCGCGCGCTCTCTGTAATGTAAATGTAAAAATCTAAGTTCAAAAAATTAAAGAAGGCGCTACTGAAATTATTTTTTGTGGCTCCGCTATATACGAAACACGTGTCTGGTGCATGTAAATTGGTTTGGAATTTTCTTCAGGAAGGTAGAGAGTTGGAACCCACCGGCATTATTTGATCGCACTGACATCATGCGTTGTCATGTTTTCTATTCTGACGTCAAAATGAAGATATTGCAAAATTTTGTGATGTCTGATATTTGTCCGAACAATGAATCTGCTGAAAATCAGCTATTGCGGTGGTTTTATGTTCGCAGAATCGAAGGTTACCAAAAAAAAAAAAAAAAAAAAAAAAAAAAAAAAAAAATCACACTTTTGAAAAAATATGTTGTGTCGGGCAAACATTTAATTTGATTGCTTTTAGTATCCATTTTGTTGTTGTTATAAGTGTTTCTCAATGTTATTAATGACAAACACGAAGTAATTAGTTATAATTACACAGAAATGATCATATATCAATTTTAGTGTACAGATAAGTAGATTGAAACTAATTATTTGTAAAAAATTAATTGGAGATCTAAACGTAACCATATACATGTAGTTTGCAATATTGTGAGTGCTGTTGAGATTATCGTCAGAATCTTCTTTAACTCATTTGCAATATTGCGTACGTTTTGCACAACAAATCTTTCACCCGCTTTACATGTCTTCATCGATTATGATATCAAAATCAGCGTACATGTAAGTAAAATTGTCCATACCTTTAAACGTAATATCTAGCAAACGTTTGAGGCAATAAAAAGATTTATTTTTTTGTTTTGGTCTATTATACAAAACTATTGAAGTGGCTTAAAGTTCGCGGAAAATCCAAAAACCGCAAACATAGCGAAGTTAAAACCACCGCAATCATTTCTCCGTTTACAGTATTTTATGTAATGAACAAAGATGCATTTAGACATATATCATTGCCATTTCTTATTTACCTGTGTCGACCAGATTATTAGACACGATTATTCCAAAAAATTCATTTTATGTACTATGATATTACAATGACGAGCAGTGTAGTTCTGTCCAAACCTGCCCCTTTGGATTTAAATTTCGCTTTTCATAATTTTTTTTATTTGATTCACTATTTTTATTTCCTCTTATTCCTCTCCTTCCACCTCGAGCATCACTGATGAGACATCTTTTGTTGAAATGATCATATGGTGCACTAGATTATTACAAAAAAAAAACACGTTTATTTCAGGATTTATAATTGCAATAATCTAACGAATAGCATGAATATAACTAGTTGAGTGGATAGATCAATTCAAAAGGGAAGTTATAGAACATATCTCTCGAAAAAAATATATCAATGATATATGTCGTAACAGTATAACAAGAAAGAATTGGTCATTTTCCATCCATTTCATGGAACATTTAGAGAAAAGAAAAAAATCAGAGAATGTCTTTGAAATCTGAAAAACTTGTCATCAAGTTATCTACACATTAAGAGGCACCTGATCTTATATCAATTCAAGAGTGTTCAACTCTGCTGACTTGGTGCAATCTTCTTGTCATAACTTCCTAAATGCCATATACCAGACATCAAGACCTTAGTAATTAAATATTTTCTTTATTTTTTTTATTTTCTAAATGAGCTTCACATTCATTCATATCATGCCATATAATCATAATAAGGTCATAAAATCTGAGAAGGCTAACTTTTTTTATATTGCAAAGGGAGGGAAAGGTTAGAAAGATAGAGGCGTCGTAAGGGATGGTAGTAGAGATTGAGAATGGAATTGGATGGGTTGATTACAAAATGATTTTGGAATGACGAAAATATGTAATACTAGTAGATCGATAAATAGCCAAATAAAAGAAATAAAATGTGGTTGGCTCATAGTTGTTTATCGTAAATGTTTTGATGGCCAAGGACAGGTCTCCAAAATTTTCAATCAACAACAATCTGACTTGAAGCAATCTTCTTAACAAAATTTCCAAAATGCCATATACCAGACATCAAGGCCTTAGTAATTATTAGCAATTCTCTGTAACCATTTAAACATGTTCGGCACGCATGGTCTCCGATTTTCATGAAAATTCACACATTAGTAGGGACCAATGAAAAAAGATGAATTTGACTAAAAAAATGTTTCTAGGTCATCTGGTTGTCATGGCAACGGTCTGTAAAGTTGCCAAATTGGCAAAATTTAGCTTTTTTGAAGCTCTATAATTTGGTCTGTATATGACATTAATGGAAAATTTGTTATGCATCATAAAGATTAGGACATAAAATTTCAAATAAGCTAACTGAAGGTATCTGATTTTGTATCTAAGCCTGGTATCCATGAAAACAAAATTGGCTAATTTTAATATAATATTGATTTCAAAATGCTGTTTGTATTTTCCAATTTTTCTTCTCCCTTGATCGGTATATGATAAGGAAATGGAATTTAATTTATAAAATGAGCAAATTCAAGATCAATTCTGTTGTTGCTATGTACATAAGTTACCTTGGCAACAGTAACTATGACCTATAATATACCTAATGCTACAATTTCAAAACTGTGAAAAAGCTATGGGGAACATATGTTACCATGACAATCATCTTTTATTATCTTTATAAAACCGCTATTGTTAATCCCTGGAAGTTCAAATTCAATGTTTATAAAGATCAAGTAGGCCTCTAACAAAATACAAGAAAAAACCTTCAAATTAATAACGGTTGCTATAGTAATTTCGCCAATGACTCAAAGTGGGCTTATGTGCATTTTTACACAATTGTTCCTATCGCAACGGACTTTTCCCCGAATAATTTCTAAAATTATTCTTACATGAAATGAAAAGTCTACTTGGATACATTAAGTAATTATCATCACTTTCACTTCTTTGTATCAAAATTCATTGATCTTAAAAAAATTGGACTCTGAATATTGTCTTAATTTGCTTTCATTTTTGCAATTTGAGCTTCTGTTGCCATAGCAACGAACAAAAACTTTGTTCCAATGTGTATGCTGATCTTTTCTTTGCATAAAAAAGGGAGAAATGTAAGTAATTTATCATTGAATTTTGAAAAGATACCCAAAACACTATTTTGATAGGGTACCTGACTTGTTGCTATGGAAACATATAGATAAGACCTTAAACCCAACACCGTTAACTTGAAAGAGTTATGATAGGGTAATAATATTTCATCACTTTCTGTCTTAGATTATGTTGCATAAATGATGTATGCGACTTCAAAAACGCCCATAAATGCATTATTTTAATGTTTAAAGTTCGTTTCCATGGCAACCGGATGTGATATTAAGACATGTTTTATCAATATTTTACTTTTGGGTCAGTTCCAACCTTATGTATAAATTTTATCAAAATCCGAGACATGCCGTGCCATGGGTCCATCATAAAATTGCAAATGCTTACAGAGAATGGCTATTAAATATTATGTTTTACGTGAGGGTGGGTACCTTTTAGGAAAAACTGTTAAGAAAAAACACACTAACATGTATTTATTCCTCTCAAAAATATCCAGAAATTAACTTCAGCTTACACTACATCTCAGTTAATGATCTTCTTTATCATAAAATGTCTTTAACAACATCAATATAAAGAGATGATATCGACAGAATTACTCGACTCTTTTGAGAAATATTTTTTTCTCTTTTGTTTTCAACCTTCATTTTCTAGTTCAGCAGTTATGTGTTTGTGTGTTTTCATACCTGGCGGGATGTTACCTTTCAGATAAATAACTGTACTTATAACAAAATATCAAATGGATGTGGCCTAATCAAGATTCAGATTTGCTCTTTTGCAGAAAGTGTCCTTGAATTCTGGTGTGGATTTTTGTTGTAATTTATGTGTACCTTTCTTGTGCGTTTGTTTCGCTGGATGAGTGCAGGGTGGTCATGCTGGAGATCATTCCCTTTTCTTTGTTTGACTATTACTCGCTCATTCTAATAGTTTTGGCATAAATATCATCAATTGCCATTTATTTTCTTTCGATCATGAATGTAGTCAACTAAGAACATCCGAAGACTTATAATTTGATTGAGGAATCAATAATAAAAAAACAACACCGAACGCAATTGATCATTTAAATTGAATAATAGAGGCATTGTATTTTTTCTTCAATTGAATAAAAAATTTGTAAGCATACGAACAATTGCTTCTCTGCATGTATAACGTGATGATGAAGCACGTGTTCAGACTTCCCTTATTTCAGCATGTGGCTCGAAAATGTCAAAAGTAAATTGTCTTAGATGGTAAATATGAAATAAATTGTATTGCCTTAACAGAAACTCAGTACGCATTTGTGTAGTGAGGGAAAACATATATTCTAAAAGGCCTCTTTTAGAGACATCATCGCACCATGAAGGAACATTACAAATAGGGAAATCTATCGCAGTAGAGTACCTGAGAACAAATGAATTTGTTTATTGATATCAATTGTATGACAACATGCTGTGTCGACTGTATATCTAGCTTTGATAGCTAGCTCAAAAACCATAACTTCTAATTTGAAGAGGTCACGTAATGAAGAACCATCCTAGCGTTGTATCCAGTCTTTCAATATTGTTTGTAGCTCCAGTATAATAAAAATGCAAGATTCTGTTTTTGGGTTTTGTGTTTTACTTTCATTTGTCAAATTGACTACTTCACGTACCATTTTATTCTAGTGATTTTTATAAGTCTTAAGTTGCACTGTACAAAATAATAACACAGGCTGCAAGGACGAAATTGATCCGGATTTCAAGAAGCATTCTTGACATAAAAAGATACTTGTGCATCTCAAGTAACAACACCGAGGAATTTCTCTTGGTCTCAAATAGCATAAAATGATAGGTAACCTGTTTGAACGGCATACTTTGCAACAGAGGAAGTTTTCTGTAAATGTTGGACTTGATGTTATAATCTCCATATTTGCTTAAGTACAGGTCCACTTATGAATCGGGTAGGTGAAATACTAGCACCTTCAACATTTTGTAAAACTTTTCTCATACGGAATGTGCTCATATCAACCCCCAGACATATGTCCCGAAGGAATTGTCTTACTTCATTTTTCACTAAATACTATTTCCTATTAAATATTTTCAATAAGTACTATCAAATTTCATGTTTAGTTATATGCTATATTCAATTTCCCTTCATTTATACATTTCATTGAGTATTTGTAACATTCTCATATCGGTCATTTTATAAGTTTTCAGTTTTTTGTCCAACCCCCGAATTTCCTTTGTTGTAATATTAATTGCATATGTATATTGTAATAAATACTGTATAAACTAAGGAATTGTCTACATACTTGGATGGTGAAAAAAGTTATAAGCGCACTTAATGTGGTTGAATTATATATATAGAGCAATTTTCCAGCCATTTTCCCCGTTATAATCCTATATGAAATATTAGGTGAATATCTCACTTTACCGTCGCTACCTTGCGAAATGATTTCATATGTTGATTTGTACTATATATGTCTCAAAACAGAAATACAAAGGTTTGCAAAACATATTGATGTATCATCCTTGCTCGATTCTTACGTGGACCTACACTTAAATACTTTATAAGCAACAACCTTTTTCTCGTTTATTTCTTATGATTAAAAGACAAAAGATAATACAAAAATGGAATTCAAAAATCTCAGTAAATAAACATACAGATAAAGATAAAGAAAACCCCACCAGTAATCATAGAACATGCAAAACCAAATAAAACAACCGAAACATTCTTTATAGGAGCAAAAGTAATGTGTCCTGAAAGAGTAAGTTTTTCCTGTTTACTAATAAGAGCTGCAGAAAGCATGTATGAACTGTGGTGTCTTTGGATGGAAGTATCACTGATTTAGTATCAGAAACACGTATCTGGTGCATTATAAAGATTTAAAATTAACTTCAAGAACGTAAAGAGTTGAATCACTTCCGTATTTTTTTGTTAATTTAGATTTTAGGACAAAGAGATGATATAGTGTTTCATATCTTCATTGTTTGTCCAAGGATATTCACAATGTCTAAGTCAGTCCCTAAGAAATATACAACTTGTTTAGTATTTATGTAACCTTGTCCTCATATCGAAGACGTCATTCTTGCTCTCGTATACATAGAGGCATGGGACGAAAAAAGTATCCTTGGAGGAAATTTGTTATTCTAATGTCGATGTTGTAACATTTATTTTCTCTTGAAGTAAACGCATAGTGGCTATAACGAAGGCTGAAATATGGTATATAGTTCAATTGATATTTCTAATGATGAGGTATAAATGCTTCAAGGTATTAGGGTTTTAATAACAATATCGCCGAAAAGGTTGAAATTGTGTAATGTCATATTCAATAGATATTTACATATTTTTTTCTGTTTCATTCAACTCACCATGAAATGTATGGTCCCGAACTTAGCAGAAGTCTTGGGTCTTCGGCCAACTTCGTGGTATTTACATTTTTTATTATGAATGTTAAACGTGTTCAAATTCAATAGCTTAAGAAGAGATAAATTTGCAGCATGGATCAGACATGCACGTTTCAGGTACTTACAATGTAATATGGCCAAAGAGTTTGAAAATTATCATGTCCAAAAATGTACCGAAAGACGTAGCAGGATGGGTGGGATATGAAGCTACATGACCCACGTTTAGAAATTTAATAATAATTTGGTAGAAGTTTTCGAATGCGTTGAAGAGACAGACGATCAACAGGAAGTAGAGTATCAGTATCATACCCCTTATGCCTTAAGTGATGTCCCTGTGCTTGTATCCTTCTTGTTTCTTCCAGGGACTACGATCTGATAGCATGTATTAATTTGAAGTTCAATTTCAAGTTGTGTTTGTTACGTCTATAAAAAGTAATTCTTTTTTCAGCCTGTATAGTGTATTTGCTTGTTTCCTTCTGCACATTGCGATATATGTTGTTATTGTGCTTTGCGAAGATTCATTGTCTTTGTGATACTATTGGTGTAAAGACATCGGTCTAAAAGCTCATAATCTAAAATGTTAAACGTCTTCAAATTCAATAGCATCATTCAAGAACAGATAACTTTGCAGCATGGACCAGATATGCACGCCTCGGGCAATTATTTCTCGTCAGTGATCCTCAATCAAAACAATGCAACATGACCAAAGAGTGTGAAAAATATGTCCAAAACGTACCGAAATACGTAGCAGGATGGGTGGGATATGATGCTACAGGACCCACGTTTTAGAAATTTCAAGAAATTTTGATAGCAGATTTTCGAATGCGTTGAAGAAACGATCAACCGAAGTTGATCGAACTTGGCTACATGTGCCCTCTGGGACTCCTGGTCTACCAGTAGTGACACTCACCAAGTGATACAAATGTTAAACGTCTTCAATTCAATAGCATCATTCAAGAGCATATTAATTTGCAGCATGGACCAGACATGCACGCCTCGGGCACTTAACCCTCGTCATGATCAGTGATCCTCATTTCCAATGCAACATGACCAATGAGTGTGAAAGTTATGTCCAAAATGTACCGAAAGACGCAGCAAAGCTGACCTTATCTAAAGTACGGAATTTACTGAAGGCGGCGTTGCTAAAATATCACATGAATCATGTTGAAAATATAATGAAAATTATTTTATCTAAGTAAGAAGGAACAAAAAGGAAGCTTAAAGCATCTTTTAATCTTTATACCTTTTATTTGTATGGTGACATACTTCTGCCCCCTACATGCGAGATATTTTAGTACAGGTTATGCAAACATACATGATAATTATATTGACATGCAAGATAATTATGTTGACATGCAATATGCTTTTGTTGCATGTTGAAATAAGTCGCATGTTAAAATAAGTAAGTTGCATGTTGACAAATTTAACTTGCATGTTGACATATTTAACTTGCCTGTTGACATAATCTGAAGAAAGTTATCTCGCATCTAGGGGGCAGAAGTATTGAGCTTATTTTAAACTTTAAGCTTCCAATATGTGTTTTCCACTTGATCAGCGTCAATAGGTCGAAACGTTTTGGATATTCAATGTTTATTGTTAATCATTTAATTTCTCTCGCTGAATTATTCAAACATTATGTAAAGAATTGTTTTGGCTTCATACGACCTGTAGTGCGTTTCCATAAATAAGTTATCAATTGATTTATGAACAACGAAACATGGAAGGATTATTGGGTGTCTGCTCTTTTTGGGGACATATACATTGTATTTAGATTGTAAATGACATATAAAAGTTAAATATAGACTGTATCATTAACGATTGTCAGCAACGTAATGAGATATCTAACCGCATTCGACTGGCTTAATTATCCCCAAAATAGAAGTTTATCCTTTAAATCAAGCTATCGTTAACAGAGATCACAGACAAGTTCTTTTGAATTTTCATCGATATTACCTTAATTAGATGAAGCTGTTTATTTCAACAAGGGAAAACCTATTTATAACTGCGCTATATAGATTATTTTTCACTCTATAGATTTCTTTTGCTTTAAAACGAAATTGCTGACTGTGATAAAGAGAACTAAAATATACACTAACTAAACTAATGACGAATATGGACAAGAACAAGATCCAAATATAGGGAATAAAATGGAAATACGAAACTCATTAACCGAAGGGCATATAGAATCATGATAAAACAGGAACCAAAGCAAACAAACAAAACAATGTACCATATGAACGGAAGCGAACTCCCAATAAGGGAGACTAGGTTCCCAGAAATAGTTAGATTATATTCCAAGAAGAAAATTGTACATATAAGAGTCTGTTTCAAGAAAACATCCTTTGATAAAGCTAAGAACAAATGGCAAACACTTTATGAACTACAAAAGACAGTGCAACTTCTTGTAGATGGCGCCAGGAGAATTCACTTTGGCCTTATCTAAACTGTTTGGCATGAAGTACTACTGAAGAGGATTAAAATATCCGAAACACGTGTCTAGTACAACAAAAATTGGTACTATTTTGAATATATTTTTCAATATTGACAATTTCAACCACTAGGCTGGTATCGCTGCTGGTGGACTGCAAGTCCCCGAGGATATCGCTCACCTAGTTTTAGTGCATACGCACTGCATTGAAATATATTCTAAATTTCCTGTCATCAAATTAGACCTAAATTTCTAAGGGGTATCTCCCTCATTGCATAGCTCTGTCATTAGCTGGGTATCGGCATATTTTTTTTTCGGTCATGTTTAGAATTAAGTTCCTCCGCCTACCCTCCAACGATTTGTGGCCATATTTTTCACTTAAATATGGTTTTGAATAAACCCCACACAAAATTATGAGCCGCTCATTTTGGCAAGAGGAAATTAAAGCTCTGTAATGTAGATGGCGCCAGGAAAATTCACTTTGGTCTTATTTAGACTGTTTTGGCACGAAGTGCTACTCACGAGGATTAAAATATCCGAACACGTGTCTAGTACAACTAAATTGGTACTATAGAACATATATTTCAATATTGACAATTTCTATCATATATGGAGTCCCTTGAAAAAGAAACATATAAGATGCAGAGGGAGAATAAACATATCCTTGATAGATTTCTACTTACAACAATCATACATTCTTAGAGATTTTACTGAAACTACAGTACCTTTCAAAGATGGCATTTATATTACAATGACAGGAACACATAAACAATCTTAATTTATATACACAGCTAATATATTTCCCTGAGATGAAACTATTTAAATAATAAGGAAGTGTTCCAACTGTATATCTTCTTGAAGAAAATTTCAAACCAATGAAAGGAACGCGTCGAATGCGAACGCACGTGACGGCACGATGCTAATTCTTTACAGAATCATGCCGCAAATGCTTATCTAAACTGCAATCTGAACCAGCGGTGACCAAAATTTTAAGTTCACCCTTTTACCCGGAGAAACGCGATTTCAGAAAATAAAGAATGAAACTGACAATCGTGGTGCAAGGAATAAATGTTATTATTTGTGTATTGTGACGGGTATTCAACATAGAAGAGCAAGTATTTTCATTGCATAAAATACATTAACGCGCGTTACATGTATGATCATAACTATCTACCATATGTTGTCTTATTGGTTGAGAAATAACCCCACCTCTGACGAGTTTGCCTGGAAATCCCTGATAGAGATTGGCTAATAACGGTAACGTGAAAACGTGGTAAATCTTATATCGAGCGCAAAGACTCTCTCTTATACCAGACCCCTTGTGATGTCACAATGTTATCCTTCGTGTTGATGTCGTAGCGTAAACAGTCAATGACGTGCAAACACTATGAAAATTATCAAAATATATCATCGGCATTCGGATCCCCTCGCCCTTTATTTGTAACGGCATAAAAAGACTCGGATGCCAATGGTGGAAGGTTTTACATCAAATCGATGTAAAAGTAAAAAGGCACTTTTTCAACATTCAAAATTCTCCAACTTGAGTGAGTAATGTTGTGAGTAAAATATTTGTCAGTTACGATCCAGTGTTGGAATTTGTATTTCATGATAGATTATAACAAAAGTAATAGATCAACGGGGAACTATTTTTAAAATGGCGCCGTCTGACGTCCGAGTCTTTTTTCGAAGGAAAAGGTCGAGGCTGATCCGAATGAGATCATCGGTTGGGAAAATTCGTTACCTAGTCATCTGGTGACTTTGCATCGGGTGTTTTGGTGTTTTACTGTTGATGCTGCAACGGGGTCTTGTTGGAGATCTCCTCCCTTCTTGTTACGGGATGATACCAGGTCACTAGATTTTATACCGGACTCGGGCTTCGCCTCGCCTGGTATAAACCTAGTCCACAATCGGTTCATTGTAATCTCGACTTATGACATCTGACCTTGAAAATCAATAGGTGTTGTCCTCCTACTACGAGGAGATGACAAAGATCTTTTCTCAAGGTCATAAGACAAGAGGCCAACGGGGGCCACATCGCTCATCTTATTTGCAGACAAAAGAATGATATTGGACAATATGTTCGAGGCCCTTGAGCACTTGCTTCCTGTAAGGTGTCGTGAAATTCTGTGCAGTGTATAAAGAGGGGATGTCGAAAATGTTTTAAAAGTTAACGACGGACGGACACCTTGTGAACGCCGCCCCGCGCACTATGACAATAGCTTACTTGAGCTTCGCTTCGTGTGAGCCACGGCAAGTTTTTTTGTGTGCAAGCGCAGGTGAGCGGGATAGGTACGACAATGACTCTCTGAATACTTGTCGTATGAGCTATAATGATTTTAAAGAGAAACAATTAAGGACTAGGAGCGCTAACCCCTCATATCGGCCCTATAATTTCGACGAAAATATTTTTGATAAACGAATTACGAATTATCACTTTTTGCAATGTTGAATGTTTGAGAAAATCCGACGTCATGATTTCGAGCTCTCGTAACGTCTCGTGCGTGATGTATGACGTCATGTTCTGACGTCAGGTGCACTGAATGACGCAAAACAAAGGAAAAATCATCGTTTTTTTACACACAAATCTTCAAAATTCATCTATTATCCAGGTCTCGCCCGCGGAATTTATTATGAATATTACAAAGCTGATCAGAAATCCATCGATTCGTACAAAAATATTCACATGCAAGGTCTGGAGAACTACTTGATTTTATAAATTTCTATCGAAATTTCGCTCATTTATTGATATTTTCAATGATTTCAATGTTTTTAGACGTTTTTGGCGACGCATTATTCAGTATAGGACTGCGAAATCAAAACAGGCTTTCCTGATTTGGATTCATATACATTTGACCTTTTAAAAATGAGTTAAAGAAGATCCTGACAAAATCTCAACAGCACTCACAATAGAGCACTATGTTGAGCATCGACGGGCCCCTAGCAAGCTAGAGGTGGGATCAGGTGCCCGGGAGGAGCAAGCATCCCCTGTTGGCTAGCCGCACCCGCCGTCGATGTTAATGCACGATGAAGAACACAGTATATAAAATGCATGTAAACTACAATACTATGGATATATGGTCAAATTTGAATTATATTTGAATATTATAAACTACAATATTATGGATATATGGTCATTTTTGAAAATTGAATATTATAAAATCGAATATTATGGTCATTTTTGAAATTTGAATATTATAAACTACAATATTATGGATATATGGTCAAATTTGAAAATAGGGCCGAATTAGCAGGTTACTGCACCCACCCCTTTACAGAGGGATATACATGTATTTTAAATATCTAAAAATAATCTCAATTACTATCTTGAGTATTAACAATATGCACAGATTTCATTGGTAAATTATTTTGTGGCCACGACTTAGCAAGTCGTGCGCACGAGATAATCGACCAATAGAAACGCACGATTACGTCGTGGCCACGAGATATTAAGTCGTGGCCGTCCAATTGTACACGTCCTCTCAGTGCTTCCATAGAGTATCACTGACGAAATTGCGCATATGGTGCGCGAAAATTATTGCCACAGAACATATTATTCGCTATTGATAATTTCAATAACATTTGCCCCCATTATTTCTCTCATACCCGCGTATGTGTTACAGAGTAGGCCCATGAAATACAGCTATGTGAGCTACTTCTGTATCACATATCACGTGACAGCTCTATCACATATCACGTGACGCTATTGTTTCGATTGTTTACGCTTTTGTGACGTCATGATTTCAGCCCGCAAAACAAACAAGCTAGCGGCGACGTCGCCATAAAACTTCGATTTTAAGATCGTTTTTCAATGTACTCTTGCGTTTTATTTTGAAAAGCCTAATATTCGTAGTTTATTCTTATAGAATAAACCATTTTCGGGGGCGCTGAATTCGAATATCGCAAAATTTTTGCGATTAGATCAACTTGACATTTTTCCAAATTTCATCCCTTTTTTTCAGTTTTGTTTTGACCCTTAGATATGAGAGAAAAATACTCTTTCATGTTCTTCTATGAAAGATTCATCGTTTCCACCCTCGGGGTCTCAAAATTTTGCAAAACCCTCGGCAAGCCTCGGGTTTTACATAATTTTGAGACCCCTCGGTTGGAACCGATGTATCTTTCATAGAAGACCATGAAAGAGTCTTATAATATTGGCATGTGATATTTCAAAAATTTTGTCTTCAGGGTATTGATTTTTGCAGATTGAAGTGGGGAAGAAATACGTTACAATTGTATTTTAAGAAGTCACCTTTAAGATAGTTTCATTTTTTCAGCTAATGCTTCAAAACACATGGGGTACCATTGAAACTTGATAATAATGCACGTGCTCACCCAATCCTTATTCCGACATGTGACAAGAGAATGCCAGAAGTAAAATACATGTATCTACCTTGTTGCAGCATTGAAGTAATTGCTTTTGGAATAAAAGAAAAATTGAAAAGTAGTCAATTACACATTGCCTTCGGTATTCTATATGTTAATGCAATTATCTATGAAATGTCAATAATTTAAAATGAATCATTTATAAAATTATCAATTCTTATTTTTCACGAATTATTTTTGTTTAAAATTTAGAATATTTCAAGAACGACTAGCGATAACAAATGCATAATGCAAAAAAAAACCAAACAAACAACCCGAAAGAACCAGAACAAAAACGAAAAACCATAAAAAGTTAAGATGCGAGAGAAATGTGTACCCGAGACCAACATTTTATGGACATCTACTACATGTGTATTCAATGTTTACACAGCAAAAACTGTAAATCAGTGAACGAAAGTTATAGTAAATGTTGACAAAATCAGAAACCAGATTAAAAAAAAATCAAAAGAAGTACACTTTCTTGTAAAAATATAAAACAGAAAAAAAAACCAGAACCATATCTGAATCGATCTTTCTCAACAAAGTTTTATCTGAAATTAAATCTTGACTTCAAAAATATTGTTCGACAGTATTTTCCAGATGCGATATCAACCAGATTTTAAAGAATTCGAAGGAACTTTTAAAACATCTGAAATCCACTCATTTCAATAGAGTCCATTCGATCAAAGACTTTGATTTTTCGACACTTAACACAACAATACCACTTCTAAATTGAAAGAAAGACTCGCAAAAAGTATCGTTAATGCGTTTAAAAGCAAGAACGACAATCGCAAATATATTTATTGTTGTCAACTATGACAAAATCTACTTTGTTAAAAAAAAGTCTGATTCTAAAATGAGTACACTGAAAGAGACTTTATTCAGATGTTAAACATCCTAATCGACAACATTTTTGTGGTGTTGTGGAGGAAAGGTCTTCCAGCATATTGTCGCAATTTCAATGGGAACCAATTGTGCCCCACTCCCTGCCGACATTTTTGTTTACTCGTAGGAAGCTGAATTCATTCAATCTTTGATCTATGAAGGGAAAAAGTACTTAGCTTCTGACTTTATCCTCACTTACAGATATATCTGTGTTGTCCATAAATAATCCGAAATTACCTTAACAGGATCTAAGGAAACTACAGAAACAAGTAATTAAGCAACCTATCTGGACATAATGCAGTCCTACGACAGTGATGGTCACATGAACACCTCGCTCTATTACAAAAAGAAAAGGAAATGATCTCCAGCATGACCACCCTGTAAAAGTGACGACTTCAATTTCAGCAACACAAATTTTCCTTTTCTGAGTAGCGACATCCCTTCACCACCTGCTTATGGTGTGTTCATATCTTAATTGATACATTATGCCAGAGTAAGTACCAAATATACAGATTTTGTTCTGAGAGCTAGGCGTCTTTCAGACAAGCTTCTCAATCAGGGATACGTTTGTGATCGACTAACATCGTCACTGAGGAAGTTCTATGGTCGATACGGGGAACTCGTCATACACAATAATGTCCCATTCTTCAGAATGGTGGATGATATTCTGTCTTAGATCATTTGAACCATCCAAACACAGAATATACTTGTTTCTCTCATAACCGCGTATGTGTTACATAGAAGGCCAATGAGATACAGCTATGTGAACGACATCTGTATCACATATGACGTAACAGCTGTATCTCATATCACGTGACGCTATTGTTTCGATTGTTTACGCTATTTTGACGTCGTAATTTTAGCCCGCAAAACAAACTAGCTAGCGGCGACGTGGCAATAAAATATCCATTTTAAGACCGTTTTTCAATGTATTCATGCGTTATATTCTGAAAAGCCTTATATTTAAACCATTTTCGGGGGCGCCGAATATCGCAATTTTTTTTTGCGATTAGATCAACTTGATATTTTTTTCAAATTTCGTCTCTTATCTTTCAGATTAAACTTTGGCCTTTAGATATGAGAGAAAATACTCTTGCATGTTCTTCTGTGAAAGATAAATCGTTTTCCACCCTCAGGGTCTAAAAATTTTGCTAAGCAACAACAACAATAACAACAACAAAAAAGCGTCAGGTTTTATATGATTTTGAGATCCTCGTTAGGAACCGATGTATTTTCATAAAAGACCATGAACGAGTCTTATAATGTTCCGAAATGGAAGTAACCGGAAATGACTCCGTTGGAAGGCTACCTTCCGTTGATGGACCACATTAGGTCTTATTGTATACAAAACCGTTGATAAGAGTGTGTGTTTTCTTGTAAACTAATAGTTTTCGCAATTTCTTTGATAACCTTTATATTGCACATTGAAGCTTATTTTCTATGTGTTGTTTTGTTGATTTTCAGACGCACGTGTTGTTCAGTATTATGTCATCACTTGAATGCTAAATAATAAATTATTATCATTTGCAAGCTCATTTCGTTTATGAACTAAAAGAAAATTGTCTCTTATGATTTGCAAATAAATTTCTTTAAAAAAGAACTAGTCATTGATATCTAGTGAACTGATAAAAGGTGATACATTTACAATATAATCCCGAGGATTGTAGGACTGATTCGCTGAGTAGCAAACAAAGTATTGTTTCCACTGAATTTGCTTGATCTTCTTTCTTATGTATACGACAAGAGTAATGTCAATGTATTAACAACATAGCCTGTCAAATAATGGTTATGAGAAATGTGCCTCTTATATGGTATCCAAAACAGGACATTGTTTTTTTACAAGGATGACAGATAATTGCCATAACTTTGTTACTCTCTGCTTATTATACGGTGTCATTATCCTTTGCCATCCTTTGCAGTTGTAGAATTGCTACTGTCCGCATATAGAATTATTGTCTGAAATGTTTAATTGAAGCCCATTATAACTGATATGAATTAGATTTGTCAGCCTTTATATTCATTATCCAAAAATAGATTGTGTATACATATATCTTTACTTGACGTGTTAACTTAGTCATCTAGTGTTGCTATCGTTAACAATCATTCATTATAATCCGATATATTTTGTCAAACATTGCAATGATCGTTTGAATTGAAATTGACGCAGACTTTTCAAACACTTATCTTTCGTTACAAAGAATTCTTGAGCAATTACAGATAAATTGAAATCAATGATGATTAAATATTAAGTAAGCCGAGAAATATCATAATTTCACACATCTAATGAAATATGTGGTAAGTTGTACTTGCACATCACATATTTTGTTTTCTGATTTATTATTCGAAACACGTGTAGTGAAAATTTGAAGCCACGCATTCTTTAAAAAGTAGATACATAAAACTTAAAAATTCAGAACAAGAGAGCGCTACTTAAATAAAATGGATTGTCTGACAATCACTCTGGTCTGAAGTTGCACGTGTGATGATTTACAACCGGAAACACGTGTCTGGTGCATAAAATTGGTTTGGAATGAAAAGAAAAGATAACGAGTTGGACCACTTCAACTTCCGTAATATCTATATTTATTCAGAAAAGGGGTAGGACCACGGGACTCCTAAATCGGCCCACGATTTTTCTCTAGAAATTGTTATCTCTCATGAAAATACAGGAATGTTTACCGCTTTTAATGAAAAGAAAATATCACCAAACAAGGTGCCGTTTAACTGTAATGACGTCATGAATTTTTGACATTATTGACAAAAAATTGCGAAAATTGCTGGGAAATTTGTCTTTTGTGGAAGAATTCAATGTGGCCGCATGCGTTAACTGAGATAAAATGTTTATGACTAAAGGATATAATGATAATCTTTCACATATAATTTTTTTCATCTTAGTTAAGGGATGCCGCCATTGCTAATTTGATAGAAATATGTATTTTTAGCATCAATTTCGCGGAATATGACCTATTTTGGTGTTTTCAAAGGGCTAAAAGCTATTGATAAACGCAATGTTTACAAAAGATATATTCATGACTTAGTATAGAGAACGTTTCAAATGTCAAATCACAGTTAAAAATTCTAAAAAGTACAATGTTCAAAATTACGGCCAATATCGGGCTTCGTGGCCCTACCCTTTTTCCGGCCATTTATCCCTTCATAATCCATAAATTATGAGGTGAATATCTCGCTTCAACATCGCTACCTTGAGAAATGAATAACATATGTTTGATTTGTACCACATATGTGTCTCAAAACAGAAATAAAAAGTTTTGCAAAAAATATTTGGTGTATCACCTCTGCCTGATTCTTACGTTGACATATACTTAAACGCTTTAACCGCGATTGAGAATATTACTTTCTTTCAAGCCAGCTCTGTTCCCTAAAACAACCTCTGTATTTGCTCTATATCAATTTGACATCATACACATCTTTGCTTTTTGTAAACTTGTCAATCCATCCTAAAATATATCGAAATTAAAATAGGTTGATATCCTAGCACCCTCCCCCAATGCTCTTTTTTCATAGATTTTATCTAATAATTCTTCTGAATCATTCCTACGGGAAACTTGAAGCTGCGCACTCTTTACAAAATACATACACAAAATTAAAATAAAATCAAATTAGAGGGCGCGATTTAATCAAATTTGGCTGTATCTTAAAATCACAGTGGCTCGAAGTATCACTGATGAGAATTGTCTATCCGAAACACGTGTCTTGCACATCAACATTTCTTTGGAACACTCTCAATTTTCTACATTAATCAGTTTTAAATTCGGTAGCAATTTGAATAGAAATGAAGCAGCTGAATGACCAAAAATGTTATTTTATAGTACGATCGAATCGATAAACAGGGGAGTTTATTAAAAAAATATATGTGCAGGCATACATAGGAAGCAAGAATATTACCCTTAAGTTGGCATGGTATTTCAGAATGAATTGACAGATTTCAAATATAGAAAAATTCTGAAGTGTTTACTTGAACATTGTCCAAGACGAAGCATACCTCCTGTATCAGAGTAAAACTCGCTATGTTCAATGATAGTTCATAACTTAGTAGCTTTCGTAACTGAGTTTTTCTTAACACGTTATAATTGATTATATATAGATACAAAGAAAGAGGTTAAGAGTATTTTCATTCTGCCACTATTGAAGAGATTTGTTTGTTAGAGAACATTGGGATACCAGCTTTCGATAATCGAGTGTTGTGGGAGATCACCTCCTTTCTTCTCATACATAAATAAACGAATATGTTCTATACCCTCGACACAATCATCGCATTTGTGTTGATCAGCAGTCCTTTCATCAATATACAATAAATAGAAAAGGTACTTTTCATTTATCCAAACATGTCAAATTTACAGAATGGACCAGATATGCACGTGTCTGGTATAGAACACATGGTTTATTCGAGGATAAATGTCTGGTGCTCTGTTTTTGGCATTTTGTCTCCAAGTGTTGCTCTCTGACATGATAGTTATACGCTTTGGGTTTCTTTATTATAATTTGTAGATGGTTTATTGCACATATGACGTTCATGTATTAAATTCGATGTGTTGAACAATCAAGTCAATCCAAAATTGCATTCCTTCTGTAGAGCGCTTTGTAAGTCATCGGTGACTAAAGTTTTGGTCTAATTCTTCAAATTCATCATTTTATTTTCAATCTTGATGACAGCTAAATAGGTATTTTCAAAAAAGCTTCTTGATGTGAAAGTTAAACTCTAAAGAATAATAATCATAATGATTAGATGAAAAAAGTTTGAGACATCTTTGTACATACGGCTTCATTCAGTGATAAAGAATTACATGGAACATGGCATCAGATACACACTGATGTGATTAAACCCATTGAGAACAATGTGAATGGGATATCGTTGCCAGATTTGTATCGAGCTTTACGAATTGACGCTGGTGTGTCGTCTGACTGAAATCGAAGTGTATTAAGGAGACACGTGACTATCTAGAACATGTTTCCACTATCATGTTCATACCAAAGTGCATCATTAAGGTCAAGAAAAGCTAAGTTTTTGACGTTGTATGTTTGAGTCAATGTTTGAATGTTTAAAATTGAAGAATGACGACAGCAAAAGGGAAATGGTACCTAAATACAAAAAGAAGAGAGTCTGGTAAATTCAACGTCTTATTCCAAATTTTTGACATAATTAATTTTATAAAGCTTTCATACTTTTTGGTCATATTATATCGTTTAGATTGAGGATCACTGACAAGGGTTAAGTACCCGAAACGTCTGATCATGCTGCAAATGTATCTGGTCTTAAATGATTTTATTGAATTTGAAGACGTTTAACATTTCTGGTATATTGAAAACTGTCATTTCTGAAAAAAATTAAATGGTTAGAGGTTTAATCATTCCTCCAATGATTTCAGACTTCTCATTTCAGTTTGTGTTTAATATGTTGCAGTGAAAACATCAAAGGATAGAAAAAAGGAGCACAAGAAACTTAGAAAGATGAACAGCAATAAAAATATTATAATAGATGACATCGCACGACGTTTACCCTTCAGAGGACCTTGCTTTTCATCTTGATGCAGTATCTATTTTTCTATATAAAGCAAAGATAAAAGACAAATTTCCATTTATAGAAATACATTGCATTTGCTTTTATTAGAAGTTGATGACAAGAGAAAAAATTATAGAAAAATAAATTAAACAATTAGTTGTATACAAATTTTCAAACGGACTTCATTTTTGTTCATGTACATATTTACAGAGACATCGATCTTCGAACGTTCTTAATACATATATGAAAGCTTTCAAAACCAAATAGGCTTTTAAGCTCACCTGAGCTAAAGGCTAAAGTGAGCTATTGTCATAGCAATCCGTCTGTCGTCAGTCGTCCGTCGTCGTGGTCCCTCGTCGTCGTCCGTCGTCGTAAACTTTTCACATTTTCAACTTCTTCTCCAGAAACCATTGAAGGGGTTTGGATGAGATTTGGTAGGCATGAAGTACTAATGGTCCCCTACAAGTGTTGTTGATTTTCGTACGGATCCGTCAACAGGTGGCGCCACCAAAGGCAAAAGAAGGTAACAGGGGGTACCCTCCTTTGACAAACTTCTTCTTCAGAACCCAAGTAGATATCGACAAACCGAAAGCATCAACATGATCTAGAAGGATGTCTTAACAAGTGTTGTTGTTTTTGGTTCCAGTTCGAAGTCAAACTATTGACGCTTTTTTGACGTCTTTTTGGACTCATTTTTTAACTTTTTGTTTGACTAACTCTATAAATGAGAGATGCTATCATCTTCTTTTTTGGAATTTTAATGAATTTTCTAAAATATGAATAGACATGTTTACTGTGCACATGGACCAAAGGGTTGTGGGTTCAAGTCCCGGTGCAAGCACCCATATCTTTTTTGTCTTCTTTTTTCATTTTTTCAATTTTATTACCTTTTTATGCACTTCTAAATCATCTAAAAACCTTTAATTTCATTTTTGACCAAAAGTTTTTTTTTCTTCCATTTTCATTTTTTCCGTTTTGAACAATCTTTCACTGTGTATTTGACATATTTAAGTCTCTTATTGCTGTGATTTTAATTTCATGCCTAAATTATATATTTTTGAATTTTGAAAAAAAAGGTTTATGTGTATATAGTCCCAGGGTTGTGGGTTCAAACTCTGGCACTGACACTATCATAATGCAATATCAGTAGGTTAAGAGTGTGCATGGGTATCAGATGAGCATTGTGCCCTCTGGGACTCTTGTTTTTCTTATGTGAAAAAAGGAGGGGGTTATTTTCATACATATTGGACATCTTATCCAGAACAGCTGAAGAGATTTTAATGAAACTTGGTAGAAATGAAGTACTCATGGTCCCCTACAAGTGTTGTTGATTTTGTCTTGTTCCGTCATTAGGTTGCGCTACCACAGGCAAAAGTAGGTAACGGAGGGGGTTGTGGTTACCCTCCTTTGACAAACTTCTTCAGAACAGAAGCACATATGGATAAACCGAAAACATCTGGATGATCTAGACGGATATCTTAACAAGTGTTGTTGTTTTTGGTTTCAGCCCAAAGTCAAATTTTTGACATGTGTATGACATCTTTTCGGACTATGTCAGAAATGCTCATTTTTGAACTGTTTCTTTGATTGACTCTATAAATGTTTGGTTTTGTGCACTTGTTTAGTGCATGTTTGTCATATTTAAGTTACTTTTGGCTTTGATATACATTAAATGCCATAATCTTTTTTTTTTATTTTTATGAATTCTTTAAAATATGAATAGAAATGTTTTCTGTGAACATGGACCCAAGGTTTGTGGGTTCAAGTCCCAGCACTGTGACCCCAATTTTTTTCTTCCTTTTTCATTCTTTCCATTATGTCAGCTTTTTATGCACGTTTCAATCATCTTAATACCTTTGATTTCTTTTTTGACCAAAAACATTTTTTTCTTCCATTTTCATTCTTTTCCGTTTTGCACACTCATTCACTGTGTTAAGTCGCTTAATGCTGTGATATATATTTTATGTCTAAATTTTATATTTTCAAAAATGATTTATATGCATATAGACGCAGGGTTATGGGTTCAGATTCTAGCACATACACTATTATCATGCAATGTTAGAGTTAAGAGTGTGTATGGGTATCAGGTGAGCGTTGTGCCCCCTGGGGCTCTTGTTATTGATACGTAGACTTCATGTAGAAGAATTTCACATCCTAAATCCACTTATGTAAAAAAGTTCCCCGCGAGGGGTTTGACAGTAAGTGTTTTGAATGTCTTTCCCTGACATGGTCGCCATAGCACTTTCTACATAGACACAACCTAGGACAGTGCATAATTTTAGATATTATTTTCAAATTCGTGCGTGGACGTCGACGGAGGGTGCGGCTAGCCAACAGGGGATGCTTACTCCTCCCGGGCACCTGATCCCACCTCTGGCTTCCTAGGGGTCCGTCGACGGTCAAGTTTGTGCTCTGTTGTGAGTGCTGTTGAGATTGTTGTCAGGATCTCCTTTAACTCATTTATGTCTGGTGCACTCTTAAATGCCCTCTGGCAGGATAGTGAAATAATTCTGTATTCTTTACGGAATATAAACTTGGTTACATTTTATTTGTTTATGATTTAGTGCACATTAAAGTGACTTTGCAATTAAAAAAAACTTCTTTTTAGCATTCTGTAATATCATGCATAAAGGAAGATAAGTTTTGCTTCAAAGCAATTTTTCAAAATTCTGTAATTTTCGCAATTATCCAGACTGCGGGAAATGCAGAACTAGGATCATGAAGTGGTCGATGGTTAAAAAAATCAGATCACAAAGTAAAAGAACTCCCCTTTTTATATAAACTTTCTCATACATTGATGGCATGGCTTCAGCTACCAACTAGTCTAATTGAATTTTAGCGACAAAACAAGAAATTGTCAAATCTATTGTATCGAGATTAACCTTTGAGATAATTTGTTTTATTACAAACTCACGCTGTTTTGTCTTCTGATTGAAATCTAGCTGAATAAAAACTGTATACGACAGGAACGTGACCAACTATCACATGTTTCTGTTCATTCTGCCAGCAAATTTGTCATGCTAAAGTGCATCATCAATTTCGAATATAAATCTTCGCATCAGCAAGGTTTTGAACTTGTTATCATATTTGCTTCACAAATGAAAACTTCTTAATTTTTTTTAATTACGAGTACTGGGGTAAAATTTCTGCATGAAGAGGATCAGAATAGCATGTCTTTACCAAAACGATATACACCATAAAATTTGTCGTCGGAATTAATCATCTGACTTAGTGGCTTAGGAATAATGAGATACATTACTCTACAATGTCTTTAAAAAGTGTTCTGAGTATCATTGCAAAAGTTGTATACAGTCAAACTCTTTCAGAAGGTTTCCAATATTTGACATCTGTCTCCAATGGGTTTTAATTTAAATTGACATTATTCAAATATCATAGATGGTTATTTTTTCAAATCAAAATGTTTTAGTTAATCTGAGCCAAAGGCTCAAAGTTAGATATTGTCATACCGGTTTGTCCGTTAATTTTTCACATTTTCGACATCACCTCTGAAACCACCTCGAGGATTTTGATGAAACATTTCATCCAAAAATATCATCGAAATTAAAGGAGGTTAACGTCTTAGCACCATCCCTAATTTCAACATACACTTTGTTTAACTGTGTTTTGTTTTGCTACTGAATCGACTCTACAGAAATTTTTGAGCGTAAAGTGAATGCACAAATTTAAATCCGAAACCAGAACACCAGAGGGTGCTACTAAAATGGATTTTGGCTGCGAATGAAAATCACTTTGCCTGGAAGCCATCATTGATGAGGATTTAATGTCCGAAACACGTGTCTGGTGCATGAAAATTTGATTGAAATTTTCTTCAAGAAAATAGTTGGAACGCTCTCCTATTATTGGAATGTATGAAGTTCTAAAGGTCATCTATCAAGTTTGTACATTTCGGCCGGATCCCTTCAGGAATGGATCCAGGGTACGGTCAAATAAGTCCCAGAGGGTACCCCTCTTAAAATGATCTTTAGAATTGCTGCATGGATTGAAAAAAAAAACTGATGACATCTGAATTTTCAGGAAGGATTTATTATTCAAGTTTGTTATTTGGTTAAACCCGATAGCTATTTTACTGTTATTTAATGAAAGAAATGAGATTTCGTTTTTTCTTTTCTTCTCTTAACTCTTCAAGAGTTTGCTTCACATTATAAATCAGGAGTAAAAACAATTCAAATACTAATAATTGAATTCAACGTAAGAATTCTTAATTGAATTGATAATATTCAGATCAGGTACAAATAAGCTAGTACATGTTCATCAGTGATTGAAATGTTAAACGTCTTTAAATTCGATAGCATCATTTAAAACCAGATGAATTTGCAGCATGGACCAGACATGCACGTTTCGGGTACTTAACCCTCCTCAGTGATCCTTAATGTAAACAATGTAATATGACCAAAGAGTATGAAAACTATGATGTCCAAAAATGTACCGAAAGACGTAGCAATTTGGGTGGTATATGATGCTACAGGACCCACGTTTTAGAAATTTCAAGGAATTTGGTAACAGAAATTTTTGAATGCGTTGAAACAAAGAAGGGGATCTCCAACAACACCCGGTTGTAGGACCCACCCATAACACCCAATGCAAAAACACAAAGCAGACAAGCACGGAAAGAGACGCATAAGGGACAAGGAACGTCAACGCACAACACAGAAACATCAAACACAAAGGACTACACATAAACCAACGAGGCCAATGGGCAACCGGTGCCGACTTAGGACGGGACAGACGATCAACCGAAGTTGATCTAACTTGGCTACATGTGCCCTCGGGGACTCCTGGTCCACCAGCTCGAAACTCGAACCCAAGACCTTCTCTGCTATCAGGGCAGACGCTCTTACCGACTGAGCTAATCGGGCACGATACCCGAACCGTCACAACTGAAAGACTTTTTCCTAAATTGTATATTAACCTTTATTTCGTAATTGATGTTCTGAAGTGTTTTTTCTCAATGAACTAATCACTAACATGGAAACCATTGCAGGGAACAATACTATATTTGAGATTCTAGATTTGGATTAATTTGTTTTGCTTCATGTGCACATTACCTTATTGTGCATGAAGAATTCAGTTTGAACTTTTTTGCTAAGATACTAACTAAGATTCAATGTAATGGAAAATATACAGAGTTACTGAATAGTTTGGCCGAATTGTTCACACTGTGTAAGAAGAGCGATGTTAAATGGACAAATGTCATGTTAACATGTATTTGTTCTTCTCTACAGGATATCACAATAATTAACCCACGTTAATAAATCATGATGCATGATTAATCGAATCTGTAATAAAAGTCTAGACTCACATTTGCAATAAAGATTATCGATACAGTAATGTCTTTTGATGTCTAATAACAGACGTGGGCGAGCAACGAATAACATTACATCAGCAGTTTTACGTGATTGGACGGCAAAGAGGGTGACCTTATTATCGATACGATTGTGAATGGTTGGCCAAGTTTTAGTTACAGAGAAAAATAAAGATTTATTACTCTCAATAAACGATCTTATAAATAAAGAATGGGCAACTGTCAGGGATTGGCATCATTCTAGGCTCCAGTCGATTCTAAAACAACGAAGTCATGCTGATCTTTTTTCATCGTAAATACGTTATTCTCATTCTTTTCCTTGAGATTTGTCAGCATGATATTTATTTCATAATATTAAAAAGTGTTCGATTTCATGTAACAAATAAAAAAAAAGAATAGTCATGGGGAATTTTATAATGAAGGATTTTAATTAAAAACAAAACAAAAATTTCATCCACGCTGAAACACAGACAATTTTTTTTTCTGAGTTATTTTTCTTTTTTTCAATTCTCTGATTTGGCTAAATGTATGTCATTTTTTCACCATTTCACAATGTAACATACTGTGAAATCATTAATTTCGTGGAGGCTCAATTTTCGAAGATATCCTCACCCATGAATTTACATCCCCAACGAGTAAAGGTACATAAAGCAAGAAATTGGAACAACTTCTAATGACAAAGCATACATGCATATTTTACAGGCGATTAACGTATAACACCCTCCAATAACGAGGACACATACTTTAATTGATTTGAACTGCAATGTTTGTCAACTTTTTTTTTGGTTGTTACAACTTTTTGCCACATGTCAAACTTGTGTGAAACTCTCTTTTGATTTGGTCACGTATCAGCGACAACTTGGTGTGAGCACGTTTAACATTTGAACTACTCGGTGAGTGTCACTGCTGATGGACCAAGAGTCCCCGAGGGCACATGTAGCCATGTTCAATCAACTTCGTCTCTTTAACGCATTTGAAATTTTCTGTGACAAAATTTCTTGAAATCTCTAAAAGTGGGTCATGTAGCATCCTATCCCACCCATTCTGCAACGTCTTTTGGTACATTTTTGGACATAATAACTTTCATACTTTTGGCCATTTCACATTATTTAGACTGAGGATCACTGACGAGGGTTTAGTACCCGAAACGTGCATGTCTGGTCCATGCTGTAAATTTATCAGGTCTTAAATGATGCTATTGAATTTGATGACGTTTAGCATTTGAACTACTTGGTGAGTGTCACTGCTGGTGGACCAAGAGTCCCCGAGGGCACATGTAGCCATGTTCGATCAACATCGGTTGATCGTCTGTCTCTTTAACGCATTTGAAATTTTCTGTGACAAAATTTCTTGAAATTTCTAAAAAGTGGGTCCTGTAGCATCATATCCCACCAATTCTGCAACGTCTTTTGGTACATTTTTGGACATAATAACTTTCATACTTTTTGGCCATTTTACATTGTTTAGATTGAGGATCACTGACGAGGGTTTAGTACCCGAAACGTGCATGTCTGGTCCATGTTGTAAATTTATCAGGTCTTAAATGATGCTATTGAATTTGAAGACGTTTAACAATCGCAATACGCCAGTTGGCATGGAGGGGCTTTAAGGTGGAGGTTGTTTTAAGATCGACCTTAACGCCATCGTCTTTTCAACCCCTTTATCCAACTGGGCTGAGAACCTTCCGTGATTTCACTTAACATTTATAGTCGTAGCTAAACGCGGCATCCGCGAAATTACGTCCTCACAGAAATTTTGAATCTCACGATTCCATGAAAATTGAGCCCCATCAAAATAAATGATTTCACAGTAGATAGCCGGAAGTACGTTACTTATTCAACATTGCAGCGTTCAATATTGAATAAGTAAATGAAAAATGAAGTTGGTTACTTATTCAACATTCAAACATTTTAGCGTTCAATGTTGAATAAGTAAATAAAAAATGATGTTGGTTACTTATTCAACATTCAAACATTTTAGCGTTCAATATTGAATAAGTAAACAATCTAATGAAGTTGGTTACTTATTCAACATATCAACCATTTTAGCGTTCAATATTGAATAAGTAAACAATCTAATGAAGTTGGTTACTTATTCAACATTCAAAACTTTTGGCGTTTAATATTGAATAAGTAAATAATACTTATTAAACATTCGAAAATATGGGGAAAATACAAATGTACTCAATTGATTTATGTATGATAATATTGAGGTGGACCTTAACAAAAGTTCATATCACTTTTTAAAACCATTTCCCAGATGAATACTACAATCTTATATTAAATGGTGTATATCAAGATATCTGTTGGAATCTGAAAAACGACCAATACTACACTGACAGTTAAAAAAATGATTTAGATGGAGAGTTTTTGAACTCATGTATAAACTATCCAGAAGAAGGGAGGTGATCTCCAAACAAGACCCTGTTGCAACAACAACAGTAAAACACGAAATCACCCGATGCGAAAACACTAAAGACGAGCATACCAAGAGACGGAAAAGAGACAAACAACTTATTAACATGAAACACAAAAGACTACGAGACCAATGGGTAACCAGTACAGACTTTGGACGGTCATTTGCCACGCAAGTAGCAAATGGTGTGGTTATCCTGGATTACGTGCTCACACTTCTCTCACTTCTCCAATTATCCAGAGGTCTCGTAGAACGTACAAGTGTGGTGTAAAACAACCTCCTCACTGTCAGATGACCACACACAAACAAGACCGCAGAACGCAGGGGCCCAACAACACAGATGAATATTTAAATGGGTATAAAAAGAGGGCATACGTATTACAGTCCGTGCGCCGCCGTCTGTAGCGAGCTCATAATCACCCGAGGAGTCCGACTGATCAGAGAGGATAGGTGGTCAGGGCCCTGTTTTCTCTTATGAGGTCTGGACAGGGCCCGTCATGGAGTTCCGTCTTCATAGTCAGTCAGAGTGCAAGTCTCAAGAATGCACTGGTACTGTAGATGACTGTAGATGGATCAAGTATCAAGCCTATTGTCCGTCTGGTGATATTGGGATCATATCCACGGTATAAAAGGCGTTTGATGAGTCTGTCGCATTTTCGATGGCTATGCTGTCTACCTTTGATCCTTCTAATTTTCTTTATCATATCACAATAAAAGACAGGTTAAGTAATACCCAAAGTAATGTACTCTGTTGCGTGTATAGATCCGAATTTAAAAAGTAGTTGACTGTAACTTTTGTAAAATTTCCAGAAAGTCTTAACTACTTTATGGAAGCGGAATCCTTGACCTAAAAGTTTCTTGGTAATTTGTAAATTACTGTGGAAATCTAGAATATCAGTACTTGCTCTAGCGTACCAGATGAGCTGCTATAAATGCGTATGACGGTAGTCTTGGAACATCACCGTCAAGCTATGGGAAATTCAGCCAGGGGAAATTCAAGCCAGACAAAGTCAAGCTATCTATCAAGCTCTATGTGTTGCAGAAAGAAGTCAAGAAAACTTTTTTTTTGTATCAAGGGCACAAATCCTCGAAAAGGTCATGCGTGACCCAAACTTACTCTGTAACTATCCAAGACGAAGGAACATATCAAATTTCACCGGAATATTTCTATTTGTTGCAGAGCAAAAGAATTTTCCAAGTCATGAATTTTGCATGTCATCAAAGGGCAAAAGTCCTCGAAAATGGGTCAAACATGAGGAAAGTAAAACTTCCTCTGTCACTATCCAAGAATAACATTTGCAGGTGTGTATCACATTTCACCTGAATATCTCCATTTGTTGCAGAAAAAAGAGCAAGGAAAAAAAAAACAAAAAACAACAGAATTTTGCAAGTCGCCAAGGGGGCATAACTCCTATAGACCTGCAAACCAACTTGTTTGAGAAAAAAAGTGGATAGGGTAGGATGTAGAATACAGGATGTAGGGTAGAAAGTGGATAAAATCTGATCATATCCAATCCTACCCCATCCTACCCTATCCTATACTATCCAATCCTATCCTTGGATAGGATAGAGTGGATAGGAGGTGGATGTAGGATGGTGGATAGGATAGGATAGATTTGTAAAACAAGCGGGTTGCAGTACTGTAGAAAACGTAACGAAAGTCAAACTTGCTCTGTCACTATCCAAGACTAAGCCATGTATCAAATTTCATATGAATATCTCTGTTTGTTGCAGAAAAAATTCCAGAAAACTGAAATCCCCCTGAATTTTGCAAGTCATCAAGGGGCATCACTCCTCGAAAAATGGGTCAAGCAAGACGAAAGTCAAATTTGCACTGTCACTATCCAATATTAAACTTTGTATCAAATTCCACCTGAATATCTCTATTTGTTGCAGAGAAAGTCAGGAAAATTGACAAAAAACTAAAGAGGCATACTTTTAAAAACCAGGCTGTGTATCAAAGGGGTAGGGGCAAATGTGAACATTTTTGGACCCGATCAAAATTTCTAAAAATGTTCTATTTTCTTATTCATTATGCTTCTTCTAAACAGAAATGGACAAACTTTATGTGATTTCTCGAAAAAAAAACCCCGACCTTTTAGGGCAAAATGATTGAACATTGAGCAATATGTCCTCACATTAGAAATTCAGACTTTCGACAAGGGACAAACATATCTACAGTTGTAAGCCCCAGAGCAAGGGCATGTAACAGTTTCAAACTCATATGGGACCATCCTTTTCATATTCTGAATGTACATGGGCTTGCTCTATATATACTATAAACTAAAACGTTGAAATCTTGTTGTTATCATTTTGCTACTAATTCCGATAGTAGAGGGCAATCTGGGCGGGAAATAACACTCATAGTAATGTATCATATCTTTTTTCAATTCATTTTCAATACACAACAATATCTCTACCCTTATTTAAAAGATAAAAAAGGAAAGAAAATAATTTTTGAAAATAGCTGAAATAGGGGGAAAAAAACGGCCAAATTTGCCTCTACCCCTTTCACATGAATATCTCCATCTATCGCAGATAACTGACTTTTTCAAGTCACAAAGGAGCATAACTCCTCGAAAAAGAAGTCAAACTTGACGAAAGGTAAATCTGTTTTGTCACTACTCAAAAACCATGCTGTGTATCAAGTTTCAGCTGGATATTTCAACCTATCGCAGAAAAAAGTCCGGAAAACTAAGAAAGTCTGGCTTGTTCTTATCTGGCGGAAGCCACTTCTTTAGGCGACGGTCAACAGATATTTTTAAAGTGGCACCGCCACTTAAGGAAGCGGCGACTGATACATTCTTGCGGTCAGCACATAATTATCCAGCGACTGCAAAATAATTATCTGGCAGCGGCCAGGTAAATTAAGGTCAGACCCTGCAAATCCGATTCTTGTATGTCTTTCTCTCAAATTTTGAGTGGCATTTTAAATAATAAAAATATTTAGATTCCATAGAACTTGATACAGTGTCAATATACATTTTGTCTTTTATCGACTTTCTACTCTTATAGAGTCGTTGATTTCTGCCCTTATCTAATAATGGCAAAAGGTACAAAATCCATTTTCAAATTATTTCTACAGTATATTTGTTTTTCAAAATTAGAACCGAATATCCTTAGTATGTTATCGTAGAACCTGAAAAAAAAAGAAAATGGTACCTTTCCCAAGTAAATTTCAAGAAATGTTGAAGTTTTGACGATATCTGCAGTGCAATGCGTTTAGAATTATCTTTCTTTTTCACTTTGTAAATTCATCTGTACATGAGTACATGCATTCCTGCTCTCTTTTTTGCAATAATACCCAAATACATTATTTTGCGAATAAATAGTATCAGTCAGGTAATTTATGATAAATGTTATCCAAAATAAAGGGAAAGGAAGTTGTTGGGGAGTGGGCTTCCGATGTCTTTGACTTTCTGTATGTATCTGACAATTATATACTATGTAGAAGTGGTGTTTGATTGGATTTTTGCCACGAGGCTTTTTCTGCAAATACCAAAATATTTGATTATTTCAGAGTAAATGTTAAAAAAAATGATAGGGTACATGTCTACACATATGTAATACACAGACATACTTCACTTGTCTATACGTTTATGCAAGCTAGCCTGGAATTTGCAATAAATGCCAATTTTTCCGTTTGAACATATACTTTTGATCGAAACCAAGGACTTGACTCCCCCCCCCTTCTGATAATTTGGGATTCCCCTCTCCTCCGCGGAATTTATTTTCTTGATCCACCATGAAAGTGAATGCAATGTGGAACTTATTCATTCATAATTTCATTTCATAAATGGTACATACACATAATTTTTTTTTATATTGCACTTTATGACATCATATGATGATATAATTAACATCAATTTATCACCAAAAATAAATAGATAAATAAATGAATAAATGTCTTTAGGAATGAAAAATGGATCGAAATAAAAAAAGATAAATTAGCATGCCTGAGGTCATAGTTCATTGTGAGAGACGGTCTCCCGACTTTCGCGGCTATTCAGGAACTGATCAAATGAGCAGAAAAGTTGTCACATAAGTATATAACAATGAAACAATCAACGAAGTTAAAACAGAAACTCGTTAATATCATACAATGAACTCTTCAGTGTAGAGATTAAAAAAAATTGGGTCCTGTGTCTGTCTTTAAGTGGCGGTCGCCAGAAATTTATGTGGTTGCCGCCACTAGATAGGAGTGGCAGTCGACACGCTATTTATCTGGTGGTGGTCACATAATTATCTGGCGGTCGCCACATAATTATGTTGCTGTCGCCAGTTAATTATGTGGCGGCTGCCACTGTTTTTAAACGATTATATGAATTAGGGTTTAACGGGATATCACACGCGTTTTAGTAGCCTCCCTTAGACAAGAATTTTAAAGAAATTTCCACGCTGAAGATTTCCGATTTTCGTAACTTAAAATGCCTTGATGTTCTGGTTTTGTAATAATCGCTTAATCGGCAAGTCAAATCAATAGCTCAGAGGTAGAACTCTTGCCCGCCATGCGGGAAGACCGTGGTTGGGTGATATCAGAGTGTTATTCGTATGTATATACGAATGTTTTTTTTCTTTGCAAAGTAATGGTAAGCCTACAGTGATCAACGATAGTCAAATTTTTGCTGCAATTGAACTCATTTGAAAATTTTGTTAAGACTTTTTTTACCTACATACATATGTCGTATCTATTCAGAAATAAGTCAGGTGAAAAGTAAAGTGTTTGAATGTAGAGAAACGTATAATATAGTTGCCCATATGGCAATATCATATATTACACATATGCACATACTGTCGTGTTATCACACAAAATCTGCATTCGGCTCTATTTATTTACATATTGAAATCTTTGTGAGTGAAGGAACACTGCTGTGATATTTAAAAAAAAGTTGGTTATATAAATTAGAATGCTTTTGTCTTTGGTCACATAGTAAAGAAAGATAACTCGAATTGCAGTTTTAATTTTTTACACGATAATTTACACATTCAGTCAGATTTTGCAACATATGACGTGGTCATTGAATGATTTCTTTCTATAAGAATTTGCACAATATGATGAGGAAATCATAATGTGAAGTTACATTTGAAAATCTTGGGCTGAAAAAAAATATAGCCAAGAAATGAGTATTTCCATTACAATGGATGGATAAAAAGTCTGATCAGGTTCAAAATCTCAAAATTTTGGATGGTGACCTCCTAAAATTGTCCCTTACATCTGAATTTCATCATAAATCAGAATTATGTTTTTTTTTCTGAAAATAAGTGTTGTATAACATGAAACGTGTGATATCACCTTAATGCCAAATTGAGTTCCATTCGAACAATTTGGCGTTAATTCCCAACAACATTACATAGATAATTAAAATGGATAAGATGTAAACATTTTCGTTTTGGAACCAATCTCCATTTGATTTTTTATTTATATATGTATTGTATATGTTATGTTGCTGATGTGCCAGTGGGCATAAAGTAATTAATGAACTTGAACTTGATGGTAGCAGTAGAGGCAAGATATAAAAGGTAGAAAAAATGCATGTAGTGTTGGAAGCGATAGTAGCGGCACAACCGCACAAAATTAATAATAATCAGAGATAGGATATTCCGTTGTGTGTGAAACCCCTTAAAATGATATTTGAAATTATTAGAAGTACACAAAGAACAGAAAGTTGTAGTTATCACAACGGAACACACACGGGATGTGTGATGTCAAGCTTACATAAGTACACGGGTCAAGGTGATTTCTAAATTTCGGCTAAAATCTACATAGATATTGGGATTTCTTGTTATGATTCACTTGAGATATTTCCAATTAAACATCAATTGAAATAAAATTCAACCATTACGGTTTTGTTGAATTCGTAAATTTCTTTTGACAGGTATTTACATGTCCATATATTGCCATAGTAACCTTTATCAAAGGTATTTACATAATTTTCCATGTGAAAAGCAATCAAAACATACATGTAGTTTAAATCCTTCCTAAATTGTCAAAAAATGACACGTTCTTAATGGGATTTTTTTTCATATAAGTAAGACAATTACATGGAGAAGATATCATGAAAATGCCTTGTTTCAGTTATACAAAACTTGAAAGGTCAACAGTAAGGCCTTTGTAGTTATACACTATAAAGATTTCTTTCGCTCAAACATTTCCATTTTATACTTGTTCTCAATAAATGATCGTTCATTCTATGAATCCTTTAGCATCACTATGAGAAAATAATGGTTGTGTCTCTAGAATATCCAGCCCACTTGAGAAAAATTTTTTTCCTTGCTAATTTAGTCTTTTTAAGCATATCTTTGTGTCTTTCCATGTTTGGCAGGAGGGTTATTTTCAGAAAAAACCTAATTAAATATGTTTTAAAGAGAAATCTAACATAACGTTAAAGTGGAGGGGGGTCCAACTCGGTGGGACCCAAAAAGAAATTGAATACAGAACATATACGAGGTATAGAGATTGGAATTTTTTACTGTTCTGTCCTTCTGTATGGTATAATCAAGCCACAAAATTACAGGAATCAGTAGAAATGTTGGAGGTGCGATAAAAAATTAAGAGAATTCTTAATAATTCAAAAAATAGTTTCTGATGTGATATTTAAAGAAAACAAATCACCATATATAAAACTAGTCAGTCATATTTGAATTATGAGTTAACATATATTTATGAACATTCATTTCATACAATGATTATATATGAGTAATAGGAAAATTCTATACGAGTTATCTTTCTTGAGATTAATTAAAATGTATAGCCTCTGCTAGCCTCTGTTTCGCACATTGACCTCCGTATTTTTCTTTCTTATAAAATGGTATATTACAATTCTGTTGATATTATGATATATGTCCTCAATAAATGGATTGACCTGGGTACAGAAACATTAATTAGAGATAATAATTCCTTTTAAACTTCTATAATTTGAGGGGCTCTCAATGAGAGCTAGGTACATATACTGATTATAGGGGGCTCATAAGAGGAGAAAACATTTTGACAATTTCTGCCATAAAAATCGCCCATTGGACCTCTATATGCGCTCTTTGCGCCTATACCCAGGTTCGATAGGGGTATATGCGCTATAGCAATCGAAAGAGGAGACTTGGGGCTAGGTACATGCCAAGTTTCATCATGATTGAAACGGTTTCAGATAGGTAGAATTTCATTTACTTATTCATTTTGACAATTTCTGCCATAAAAATCGCCCATTGGACCTCTATATGCGCTCTTTGCGCCTATACCCAGGTTCGATAGGGGTATATGCGCTATAGCAATCGAAAGAGGAGACTTGGGGCTAGGTACATGCCAAGTTTCATCATGATTGAAACGGTTTCAGATAGGTAGAATTTCATTTACTTATTCATTTTGACAATTTCTGCCATAAAAATCGCCCATTGGACCTCTATATGCGCTCTTTGCGCCTATACCCAGGTTCGATAGGGGTATATGCGCTATAGCAATCGAAAGAGGAGACTTGGGGCTAGGTACATGCCAAGTTTCATCATGATTGAAACGGTTTCAGATAGGTAGAATTTCATTTACTTATTCATTTTGACAATTTCTGCCATAAAAATCGCCCATTGGACCTCTATATGCGCTCTTTGCGCCTATACCCAGGTTCGATAGGGGTATATGCGCTATAGCAATCGAAAGAGGAGACTTGGGGCTAGGTACATGCCAAGTTTCATCATGATTGAAACGGTTTCAGATAGGTAGAATTTCATTTACTTATTCATTTTGACAATTTCTGCCATAAAAATCGCCCATTGGACCTCTATATGCGCTCTTTGCGCCTATACCCAGGTTCGATAGGGGTATATGCGCTATAGCAATCGAAAGAGGAGACTTGGGGCTAGGTACATGCCAAGTTTCATCATGATTGAAACGGTTTCAGATAGGTAGAATTTCATTTACTTATTCATTTTGACAATTTCTGCCATAAAAATCGCCCATTGGACCTCTATATGCGCTCTTTGCGCCTATACCCAGGTTCGATAGGGGTATATGCGCTATAGCAATCGAAAGAGGAGACTTGGGGCTAGGTACATGCCAAGTTTCATCATGATTGAAACGGTTTCAGATAGGTAGAATTTCATTTACTTATTCATTTTGACAATTTCTGCCATAAAAATCGCCCATTGGACCTCTATATGCGCTCTTTGCGCCTATACCCAGGTTCGATAGGGGTATATGCGCTATAGCAATCGAAAGAGGAGACTTGGGGCTAGGTACATGCCAAGTTTCATCATGATTGAAACGGTTTCAGATAGGTAGAATTTCATTTACTTATTCATTTTGACAATTTCTGCCATAAAAATCGCCCATTGGACCTCTATATGCGCTCTTTGCGCCTATACCCAGGTTCGATAGGGGTATATGCGCTATAGCAATCGAAAGAGGAGACTTGGGGCTAGGTACATGCCAAGTTTCATCATGATTGAAACGGTTTCAGATAGGTAGAATTTCATTTACTTATTCATTTTGACAATTTCTGCCATAAAAATCGCCCATTGGACCTCTATATGCGCTCTTTGCGCCTATACCCAGGTTCGATAGGGGTATATGCGCTATAGCAATCGAAAGAGGAGACTTGGGGCTAGGTACATGCCAAGTTTCATCATGATTGAAACGGTTTCAGATAGGTAGAATTTCATTTACTTATTCATTTTGACAATTTCTGCCATAAAAATCGCCCATTGGACCTCTATATGCGCTCTTTGCGCCTATACCCAGGTTCGATAGGGGTATATGCGCTATAGCAATCGAAAGAGGAGACTTGGGGCTAGGTACATGCCAAGTTTCATCATGATTGAAACGGTTTCAGATAGGTAGAATTTCATTTACTTATTCATTTTGACAATTTCTGCCATAAAAATCGCCCATTGGACCTCTATATGCGCTCTTTGCGCCTATACCCAGGTTCGATAGGGGTATATGCGCTATAGCAATCGAAAGAGGAGACTTGGGGCTAGGTACATGCCAAGTTTCATCATGATTGAAACGGTTTCAGATAGGTAGAATTTCATTTACTTATTCATTTTGACAATTTCTGCCATAAAAATCGCCCATTGGACCTCTATATGCGCTCTTTGCGCCTATACCCAGGTTCGATAGGGGTATATGCGCTATAGCAATCGAAAGAGGAGACTTGGGGCTAGGTACATGCCAAGTTTCATCATGATTGAAACGGTTTCAGATAGGTAGAATTTCATTTACTTATTCATTTTGACAATTTCTGCCATAAAAATCGCCCATTGGACCTCTATATGCGCTCTTTGCGCCTATACCCAGGTTCGATAGGGGTATATGCGCTATAGCAATCGAAAGAGGAGACTTGGGGCTAGGTACATGCCAAGTTTCATCATGATTGAAACGGTTTCAGATAGGTAGAATTTCATTTACTTATTCATTTTGACAATTTCTGCCATAAAAATCGCCCATTGGACCTCTATATGCGCTCTTTGCGCCTATACCCAGGTTCGATAGGGGTATATGCGCTATAGCAATCGAAAGAGGAGACTTGGGGCTAGGTACATGCCAAGTTTCATCATGATTGAAACGGTTTCAGATAGGTAGAATTTCATTTACTTATTCATTTTGACAATTTCTGCCATAAAAATCGCCCATTGGACCTCTATATGCGCTCTTTGCGCCTATACCCAGGTTCGATAGGGGTATATGCGCTATAGCAATCGAAAGAGGAGACTTGGGGCTAGGTACATGCCAAGTTTCATCATGATTGAAACGGTTTCAGATAGGTAGAATTTCATTTACTTATTCATTTTGACAATTTCTGCCATAAAAATCGCCCATTGGACCTCTATATGCGCTCTTTGCGCCTATACCCAGGTTCGATAGGGGTATATGCGCTATAGCAATCGAAAGAGGAGACTTGGGGCTAGGTACATGCCAAGTTTCATCATGATTGAAACGGTTTCAGATAGGTAGAATTTCATTTACTTATTCATTTTGACAATTTCTGCCATAAAAATCGCCCATTGGACCTCTATATGCGCTCTTTGCGCCTATACCCAGGTTCGATAGGGGTATATGCGCTATAGCAATCGAAAGAGGAGACTTGGGGCTAGGTACATGCCAAGTTTCATCATGATTGAAACGGTTTCAGATAGGTAGAATTTCATTTACTTATTCATTTTGACAATTTCTGCCATAAAAATCGCCCATTGGACCTCTATATGCGCTCTTTGCGCCTATACCCAGGTTCGATAGGGGTATATGCGCTATAGCAATCGAAAGAGGAGACTTGGGGCTAGGTACATGCCAAGTTTCATCATGATTGAAACGGTTTCAGATAGGTAGAATTTCATTTACTTATTCATTTTGACAATTTCTGCCATAAAAATCGCCCATTGGACCTCTATATGCGCTCTTTGCGCCTATACCCAGGTTCGATAGGGGTATATGCGCTATAGCAATCGAAAGAGGAGACTTGGGGCTAGGTACATGCCAAGTTTCATCATGATTGAAACGGTTTCAGATAGGTAGAATTTCATTTACTTATTCATTTTGACAATTTCTGCCATAAAAATCGCCCATTGGACCTCTATATGCGCTCTTTGCGCCTATACCCAGGTTCGATAGGGGTATATGCGCTATAGCAATCGAAAGAGGAGACTTGGGGCTAGGTACATGCCAAGTTTCATCATGATTGAAACGGTTTCAGATAGGTAGAATTTCATTTACTTATTCATTTTGACAATTTCTGCCATAAAAATCGCCCATTGGACCTCTATATGCGCTCTTTGCGCCTATACCCAGGTTCGATAGGGGTATATGCGCTATAGCAATCGAAAGAGGAGACTTGGGGCTAGGTACATGCCAAGTTTCATCATGATTGAAACGGTTTCAGATAGGTAGAATTTCATTTACTTATTCATTTTGACAATTTCTGCCATAAAAATCGCCCATTGGACCTCTATATGCGCTCTTTGCGCCTATACCCAGGTTCGATAGGGGTATATGCGCTATAGCAATCGAAAGAGGAGACTTGGGGCTAGGTACATGCCAAGTTTCATCATGATTGAAACGGTTTCAGATAGGTAGAATTTCATTTACTTATTCATTTTGACAATTTCTGCCATAAAAATCGCCCATTGGACCTCTATATGCGCTCTTTGCGCCTATACCCAGGTTCGATAGGGGTATATGCGCTATAGCAATCGAAAGAGGAGACTTGGGGCTAGGTACATGCCAAGTTTCATCATGATTGAAACGGTTTCAGATAGGTAGAATTTCATTTACTTATTCATTTTGACAATTTCTGCCATAAAAATCGCCCATTGGACCTCTATATGCGCTCTTTGCGCCTATACCCAGGTTCGATAGGGGTATATGCGCTATAGCAATCGAAAGAGGAGACTTGGGGCTAGGTACATGCCAAGTTTCATCATGATTGAAACGGTTTCAGATAGGTAGAATTTCATTTACTTATTCATTTTGACAATTTCTGCCATAAAAATCGCCCATTGGACCTCTATATGCGCTCTTTGCGCCTATACCCAGGTTCGATAGGGGTATATGCGCTATAGCAATCGAAAGAGGAGACTTGGGGCTAGGTACATGCCAAGTTTCATCATGATTGAAACGGTTTCAGATAGGTAGAATTTCATTTACTTATTCATTTTGACAATTTCTGCCATAAAAATCGCCCATTGGACCTCTATATGCGCTCTTTGCGCCTATACCCAGGTTCGATAGGGGTATATGCGCTATAGCAATCGAAAGAGGAGACTTGGGGCTAGGTACATGCCAAGTTTCATCATGATTGAAACGGTTTCAGATAGGTAGAATTTCATTTACTTATTCATTTTGACAATTTCTGCCATAAAAATCGCCCATTGGACCTCTATATGCGCTCTTTGCGCCTATACCCAGGTTCGATAGGGGTATATGCGCTATAGCAATCGAAAGAGGAGACTTGGGGCTAGGTACATGCCAAGTTTCATCATGATTGAAACGGTTTCAGATAGGTAGAATTTCATTTACTTATTCATTTTGACAATTTCTGCCATAAAAATCGCCCATTGGACCTCTATATGCGCTCTTTGCGCCTATACCCAGGTTCGATAGGGGTATATGCGCTATAGCAATCGAAAGAGGAGACTTGGGGCTAGGTACATGCCAAGTTTCATCATGATTGAAACGGTTTCAGATAGGTAGAATTTCATTTACTTATTCATTTTGACAATTTCTGCCATAAAAATCGCCCATTGGACCTCTATATGCGCTCTTTGCGCCTATACCCAGGTTCGATAGGGGTATATGCGCTATAGCAATCGAAAGAGGAGACTTGGGGCTAGGTACATGCCAAGTTTCATCATGATTGAAACGGTTTCAGATAGGTAGAATTTCATTTACTTATTCATTTTGACAATTTCTGCCATAAAAATCGCCCATTGGACCTCTATATGCGCTCTTTGCGCCTATACCCAGGTTCGATAGGGGTATATGCGCTATAGCAATCGAAAGAGGAGACTTGGGGCTAGGTACATGCCAAGTTTCATCATGATTGAAACGGTTTCAGATAGGTAGAATTTCATTTACTTATTCATTTTGACAATTTCTGCCATAAAAATCGCCCATTGGACCTCTATATGCGCTCTTTGCGCCTATACCCAGGTTCGATAGGGGTATATGCGCTATAGCAATCGAAAGAGGAGACTTGGGGCTAGGTACATGCCAAGTTTCATCATGATTGAAACGGTTTCAGATAGGTAGAATTTCATTTACTTATTCATTTTGACAATTTCTGCCATAAAAATCGCCCATTGGACCTCTATATGCGCTCTTTGCGCCTATACCCAGGTTCGATAGGGGTATATGCGCTATAGCAATCGAAAGAGGAGACTTGGGGCTAGGTACATGCCAAGTTTCATCATGATTGAAACGGTTTCAGATAGGTAGAATTTCATTTACTTATTCATTTTGACAATTTCTGCCATAAAAATCGCCCATTGGACCTCTATATGCGCTCTTTGCGCCTATACCCAGGTTCGATAGGGGTATATGCGCTATAGCAATCGAAAGAGGAGACTTGGGGCTAGGTACATGCCAAGTTTCATCATGATTGAAACGGTTTCAGATAGGTAGAATTTCATTTACTTATTCATTTTGACAATTTCTGCCATAAAAATCGCCCATTGGACCTCTATATGCGCTCTTTGCGCCTATACCCAGGTTCGATAGGGGTATATGCGCTATAGCAATCGAAAGAGGAGACTTGGGGCTAGGTACATGCCAAGTTTCATCATGATTGAAACGGTTTCAGATAGGTAGAATTTCATTTACTTATTCATTTTGACAATTTCTGCCATAAAAATCGCCCATTGGACCTCTATATGCGCTCTTTGCGCCTATACCCAGGTTCGATAGGGGTATATGCGCTATAGCAATCGAAAGAGGAGACTTGGGGCTAGGTACATGCCAAGTTTCATCATGATTGAAACGGTTTCAGATAGGTAGAATTTCATTTACTTATTCATTTTGACAATTTCTGCCATAAAAATCGCCCATTGGACCTCTATATGCGCTCTTTGCGCCTATACCCAGGTTCGATAGGGGTATATGCGCTATAGCAATCGAAAGAGGAGACTTGGGGCTAGGTACATGCCAAGTTTCATCATGATTGAAACGGTTTCAGATAGGTAGAATTTCATTTACTTATTCATTTTGACAATTTCTGCCATAAAAATCGCCCATTGGACCTCTATATGCGCTCTTTGCGCCTATACCCAGGTTCGATAGGGGTATATGCGCTATAGCAATCGAAAGAGGAGACTTGGGGCTAGGTACATGCCAAGTTTCATCATGATTGAAACGGTTTCAGATAGGTAGAATTTCATTTACTTATTCATTTTGACAATTTCTGCCATAAAAATCGCCCATTGGACCTCTATATGCGCTCTTTGCGCCTATACCCAGGTTCGATAGGGGTATATGCGCTATAGCAATCGAAAGAGGAGACTTGGGGCTAGGTACATGCCAAGTTTCATCATGATTGAAACGGTTTCAGATAGGTAGAATTTCATTTACTTATTCATTTTGACAATTTCTGCCATAAAAATCGCCCATTGGACCTCTATATGCGCTCTTTGCGCCTATACCCAGGTTCGATAGGGGTATATGCGCTATAGCAATCGAAAGAGGAGACTTGGGGCTAGGTACATGCCAAGTTTCATCATGATTGAAACGGTTTCAGATAGGTAGAATTTCATTTACTTATTCATTTTGACAATTTCTGCCATAAAAATCGCCCATTGGACCTCTATATGCGCTCTTTGCGCCTATACCCAGGTTCGATAGGGGTATATGCGCTATAGCAATCGAAAGAGGAGACTTGGGGCTAGGTACATGCCAAGTTTCATCATGATTGAAACGGTTTCAGATAGGTAGAATTTCATTTACTTATTCATTTTGACAATTTCTGCCATAAAAATCGCCCATTGGACCTCTATATGCGCTCTTTGCGCCTATACCCAGGTTCGATAGGGGTATATGCGCTATAGCAATCGAAAGAGGAGACTTGGGGCTAGGTACATGCCAAGTTTCATCATGATTGAAACGGTTTCAGATAGGTAGAATTTCATTTACTTATTCATTTTGACAATTTCTGCCATAAAAATCGCCCATTGGACCTCTATATGCGCTCTTTGCGCCTATACCCAGGTTCGATAGGGGTATATGCGCTATAGCAATCGAAAGAGGAGACTTGGGGCTAGGTACATGCCAAGTTTCATCATGATTGAAACGGTTTCAGATAGGTAGAATTTCATTTACTTATTCATTTTGACAATTTCTGCCATAAAAATCGCCCATTGGACCTCTATATGCGCTCTTTGCGCCTATACCCAGGTTCGATAGGGGTATATGCGCTATAGCAATCGAAAGAGGAGACTTGGGGCTAGGTACATGCCAAGTTTCATCATGATTGAAACGGTTTCAGATAGGTAGAATTTCATTTACTTATTCATTTTGACAATTTCTGCCATAAAAATCGCCCATTGGACCTCTATATGCGCTCTTTGCGCCTATACCCAGGTTCGATAGGGGTATATGCGCTATAGCAATCGAAAGAGGAGACTTGGGGCTAGGTACATGCCAAGTTTCATCATGATTGAAACGGTTTCAGATAGGTAGAATTTCATTTACTTATTCATTTTGACAATTTCTGCCATAAAAATCGCCCATTGGACCTCTATATGCGCTCTTTGCGCCTATACCCAGGTTCGATAGGGGTATATGCGCTATAGCAATCGAAAGAGGAGACTTGGGGCTAGGTACATGCCAAGTTTCATCATGATTGAAACGGTTTCAGATAGGTAGAATTTCATTTACTTATTCATTTTGACAATTTCTGCCATAAAAATCGCCCATTGGACCTCTATATGCGCTCTTTGCGCCTATACCCAGGTTCGATAGGGGTATATGCGCTATAGCAATCGAAAGAGGAGACTTGGGGCTAGGTACATGCCAAGTTTCATCATGATTGAAACGGTTTCAGATAGGTAGAATTTCATTTACTTATTCATTTTGACAATTTCTGCCATAAAAATCGCCCATTGGACCTCTATATGCGCTCTTTGCGCCTATACCCAGGTTCGATAGGGGTATATGCGCTATAGCAATCGAAAGAGGAGACTTGGGGCTAGGTACATGCCAAGTTTCATCATGATTGAAACGGTTTCAGATAGGTAGAATTTCATTTACTTATTCATTTTGACAATTTCTGCCATAAAAATCGCCCATTGGACCTCTATATGCGCTCTTTGCGCCTATACCCAGGTTCGATAGGGGTATATGCGCTATAGCAATCGAAAGAGGAGACTTGGGGCTAGGTACATGCCAAGTTTCATCATGATTGAAACGGTTTCAGATAGGTAGAATTTCATTTACTTATTCATTTTGACAATTTCTGCCATAAAAATCGCCCATTGGACCTCTATATGCGCTCTTTGCGCCTATACCCAGGTTCGATAGGGGTATATGCGCTATAGCAATCGAAAGAGGAGACTTGGGGCTAGGTACATGCCAAGTTTCATCATGATTGAAACGGTTTCAGATAGGTAGAATTTCATTTACTTATTCATTTTGACAATTTCTGCCATAAAAATCGCCCATTGGACCTCTATATGCGCTCTTTGCGCCTATACCCAGGTTCGATAGGGGTATATGCGCTATAGCAATCGAAAGAGGAGACTTGGGGCTAGGTACATGCCAAGTTTCATCATGATTGAAACGGTTTCAGATAGGTAGAATTTCATTTACTTATTCATTTTGACAATTTCTGCCATAAAAATCGCCCATTGGACCTCTATATGCGCTCTTTGCGCCTATACCCAGGTTCGATAGGGGTATATGCGCTATAGCAATCGAAAGAGGAGACTTGGGGCTAGGTACATGCCAAGTTTCATCATGATTGAAACGGTTTCAGATAGGTAGAATTTCATTTACTTATTCATTTTGACAATTTCTGCCATAAAAATCGCCCATTGGACCTCTATATGCGCTCTTTGCGCCTATACCCAGGTTCGATAGGGGTATATGCGCTATAGCAATCGAAAGAGGAGACTTGGGGCTAGGTACATGCCAAGTTTCATCATGATTGAAACGGTTTCAGATAGGTAGAATTTCATTTACTTATTCATTTTGACAATTTCTGCCATAAAAATCGCCCATTGGACCTCTATATGCGCTCTTTGCGCCTATACCCAGGTTCGATAGGGGTATATGCGCTATAGCAATCGAAAGAGGAGACTTGGGGCTAGGTACATGCCAAGTTTCATCATGATTGAAACGGTTTCAGATAGGTAGAATTTCATTTACTTATTCATTTTGACAATTTCTGCCATAAAAATCGCCCATTGGACCTCTATATGCGCTCTTTGCGCCTATACCCAGGTTCGATAGGGGTATATGCGCTATAGCAATCGAAAGAGGAGACTTGGGGCTAGGTACATGCCAAGTTTCATCATGATTGAAACGGTTTCAGATAGGTAGAATTTCATTTACTTATTCATTTTGACAATTTCTGCCATAAAAATCGCCCATTGGACCTCTATATGCGCTCTTTGCGCCTATACCCAGGTTCGATAGGGGTATATGCGCTATAGCAATCGAAAGAGGAGACTTGGGGCTAGGTACATGCCAAGTTTCATCATGATTGAAACGGTTTCAGATAGGTAGAATTTCATTTACTTATTCATTTTGACAATTTCTGCCATAAAAATCGCCCATTGGACCTCTATATGCGCTCTTTGCGCCTATACCCAGGTTCGATAGGGGTATATGCGCTATAGCAATCGAAAGAGGAGACTTGGGGCTAGGTACATGCCAAGTTTCATCATGATTGAAACGGTTTCAGATAGGTAGAATTTCATTTACTTATTCATTTTGACAATTTCTGCCATAAAAATCGCCCATTGGACCTCTATATGCGCTCTTTGCGCCTATACCCAGGTTCGATAGGGGTATATGCGCTATAGCAATCGAAAGAGGAGACTTGGGGCTAGGTACATGCCAAGTTTCATCATGATTGAAACGGTTTCAGATAGGTAGAATTTCATTTACTTATTCATTTTGACAATTTCTGCCATAAAAATCGCCCATTGGACCTCTATATGCGCTCTTTGCGCCTATACCCAGGTTCGATAGGGGTATATGCGCTATAGCAATCGAAAGAGGAGACTTGGGGCTAGGTACATGCCAAGTTTCATCATGATTGAAACGGTTTCAGATAGGTAGAATTTCATTTACTTATTCATTTTGACAATTTCTGCCATAAAAATCGCCCATTGGACCTCTATATGCGCTCTTTGCGCCTATACCCAGGTTCGATAGGGGTATATGCGCTATAGCAATCGAAAGAGGAGACTTGGGGCTAGGTACATGCCAAGTTTCATCATGATTGAAACGGTTTCAGATAGGTAGAATTTCATTTACTTATTCATTTTGACAATTTCTGCCATAAAAATCGCCCATTGGACCTCTATATGCGCTCTTTGCGCCTATACCCAGGTTCGATAGGGGTATATGCGCTATAGCAATCGAAAGAGGAGACTTGGGGCTAGGTACATGCCAAGTTTCATCATGATTGAAACGGTTTCAGATAGGTAGAATTTCATTTACTTATTCATTTTGACAATTTCTGCCATAAAAATCGCCCATTGGACCTCTATATGCGCTCTTTGCGCCTATACCCAGGTTCGATAGGGGTATATGCGCTATAGCAATCGAAAGAGGAGACTTGGGGCTAGGTACATGCCAAGTTTCATCATGATTGAAACGGTTTCAGATAGGTAGAATTTCATTTACTTATTCATTTTGACAATTTCTGCCATAAAAATCGCCCATTGGACCTCTATATGCGCTCTTTGCGCCTATACCCAGGTTCGATAGGGGTATATGCGCTATAGCAATCGAAAGAGGAGACTTGGGGCTAGGTACATGCCAAGTTTCATCATGATTGAAACGGTTTCAGATAGGTAGAATTTCATTTACTTATTCATTTTGACAATTTCTGCCATAAAAATCGCCCATTGGACCTCTATATGCGCTCTTTGCGCCTATACCCAGGTTCGATAGGGGTATATGCGCTATAGCAATCGAAAGAGGAGACTTGGGGCTAGGTACATGCCAAGTTTCATCATGATTGAAACGGTTTCAGATAGGTAGAATTTCATTTACTTATTCATTTTGACAATTTCTGCCATAAAAATCGCCCATTGGACCTCTATATGCGCTCTTTGCGCCTATACCCAGGTTCGATAGGGGTATATGCGCTATAGCAATCGAAAGAGGAGACTTGGGGCTAGGTACATGCCAAGTTTCATCATGATTGAAACGGTTTCAGATAGGTAGAATTTCATTTACTTATTCATTTTGACAATTTCTGCCATAAAAATCGCCCATTGGACCTCTATATGCGCTCTTTGCGCCTATACCCAGGTTCGATAGGGGTATATGCGCTATAGCAATCGAAAGAGGAGACTTGGGGCTAGGTACATGCCAAGTTTCATCATGATTGAAACGGTTTCAGATAGGTAGAATTTCATTTACTTATTCATTTTGACAATTTCTGCCATAAAAATCGCCCATTGGACCTCTATATGCGCTCTTTGCGCCTATACCCAGGTTCGATAGGGGTATATGCGCTATAGCAATCGAAAGAGGAGACTTGGGGCTAGGTACATGCCAAGTTTCATCATGATTGAAACGGTTTCAGATAGGTAGAATTTCATTTACTTATTCATTTTGACAATTTCTGCCATAAAAATCGCCCATTGGACCTCTATATGCGCTCTTTGCGCCTATACCCAGGTTCGATAGGGGTATATGCGCTATAGCAATCGAAAGAGGAGACTTGGGGCTAGGTACATGCCAAGTTTCATCATGATTGAAACGGTTTCAGATAGGTAGAATTTCATTTACTTATTCATTTTGACAATTTCTGCCATAAAAATCGCCCATTGGACCTCTATATGCGCTCTTTGCGCCTATACCCAGGTTCGATAGGGGTATATGCGCTATAGCAATCGAAAGAGGAGACTTGGGGCTAGGTACATGCCAAGTTTCATCATGATTGAAACGGTTTCAGATAGGTAGAATTTCATTTACTTATTCATTTTGACAATTTCTGCCATAAAAATCGCCCATTGGACCTCTATATGCGCTCTTTGCGCCTATACCCAGGTTCGATAGGGGTATATGCGCTATAGCAATCGAAAGAGGAGACTTGGGGCTAGGTACATGCCAAGTTTCATCATGATTGAAACGGTTTCAGATAGGTAGAATTTCATTTACTTATTCATTTTGACAATTTCTGCCATAAAAATCGCCCATTGGACCTCTATATGCGCTCTTTGCGCCTATACCCAGGTTCGATAGGGGTATATGCGCTATAGCAATCGAAAGAGGAGACTTGGGGCTAGGTACATGCCAAGTTTCATCATGATTGAAACGGTTTCAGATAGGTAGAATTTCATTTACTTATTCATTTTGACAATTTCTGCCATAAAAATCGCCCATTGGACCTCTATATGCGCTCTTTGCGCCTATACCCAGGTTCGATAGGGGTATATGCGCTATAGCAATCGAAAGAGGAGACTTGGGGCTAGGTACATGCCAAGTTTCATCATGATTGAAACGGTTTCAGATAGGTAGAATTTCATTTACTTATTCATTTTGACAATTTCTGCCATAAAAATCGCCCATTGGACCTCTATATGCGCTCTTTGCGCCTATACCCAGGTTCGATAGGGGTATATGCGCTATAGCAATCGAAAGAGGAGACTTGGGGCTAGGTACATGCCAAGTTTCATCATGATTGAAACGGTTTCAGATAGGTAGAATTTCATTTACTTATTCATTTTGACAATTTCTGCCATAAAAATCGCCCATTGGACCTCTATATGCGCTCTTTGCGCCTATACCCAGGTTCGATAGGGGTATATGCGCTATAGCAATCGAAAGAGGAGACTTGGGGCTAGGTACATGCCAAGTTTCATCATGATTGAAACGGTTTCAGATAGGTAGAATTTCATTTACTTATTCATTTTGACAATTTCTGCCATAAAAATCGCCCATTGGACCTCTATATGCGCTCTTTGCGCCTATACCCAGGTTCGATAGGGGTATATGCGCTATAGCAATCGAAAGAGGAGACTTGGGGCTAGGTACATGCCAAGTTTCATCATGATTGAAACGGTTTCAGATAGGTAGAATTTCATTTACTTATTCATTTTGACAATTTCTGCCATAAAAATCGCCCATTGGACCTCTATATGCGCTCTTTGCGCCTATACCCAGGTTCGATAGGGGTATATGCGCTATAGCAATCGAAAGAGGAGACTTGGGGCTAGGTACATGCCAAGTTTCATCATGATTGAAACGGTTTCAGATAGGTAGAATTTCATTTACTTATTCATTTTGACAATTTCTGCCATAAAAATCGCCCATTGGACCTCTATATGCGCTCTTTGCGCCTATACCCAGGTTCGATAGGGGTATATGCGCTATAGCAATCGAAAGAGGAGACTTGGGGCTAGGTACATGCCAAGTTTCATCATGATTGAAACGGTTTCAGATAGGTAGAATTTCATTTACTTATTCATTTTGACAATTTCTGCCATAAAAATCGCCCATTGGACCTCTATATGCGCTCTTTGCGCCTATACCCAGGTTCGATAGGGGTATATGCGCTATAGCAATCGAAAGAGGAGACTTGGGGCTAGGTACATGCCAAGTTTCATCATGATTGAAACGGTTTCAGATAGGTAGAATTTCATTTACTTATTCATTTTGACAATTTCTGCCATAAAAATCGCCCATTGGACCTCTATATGCGCTCTTTGCGCCTATACCCAGGTTCGATAGGGGTATATGCGCTATAGCAATCGAAAGAGGAGACTTGGGGCTAGGTACATGCCAAGTTTCATCATGATTGAAACGGTTTCAGATAGGTAGAATTTCATTTACTTATTCATTTTGACAATTTCTGCCATAAAAATCGCCCATTGGACCTCTATATGCGCTCTTTGCGCCTATACCCAGGTTCGATAGGGGTATATGCGCTATAGCAATCGAAAGAGGAGACTTGGGGCTAGGTACATGCCAAGTTTCATCATGATTGAAACGGTTTCAGATAGGTAGAATTTCATTTACTTATTCATTTTGACAATTTCTGCCATAAAAATCGCCCATTGGACCTCTATATGCGCTCTTTGCGCCTATACCCAGGTTCGATAGGGGTATATGCGCTATAGCAATCGAAAGAGGAGACTTGGGGCTAGGTACATGCCAAGTTTCATCATGATTGAAACGGTTTCAGATAGGTAGAATTTCATTTACTTATTCATTTTGACAATTTCTGCCATAAAAATCGCCCATTGGACCTCTATATGCGCTCTTTGCGCCTATACCCAGGTTCGATAGGGGTATATGCGCTATAGCAATCGAAAGAGGAGACTTGGGGCTAGGTACATGCCAAGTTTCATCATGATTGAAACGGTTTCAGATAGGTAGAATTTCATTTACTTATTCATTTTGACAATTTCTGCCATAAAAATCGCCCATTGGACCTCTATATGCGCTCTTTGCGCCTATACCCAGGTTCGATAGGGGTATATGCGCTATAGCAATCGAAAGAGGAGACTTGGGGCTAGGTACATGCCAAGTTTCATCATGATTGAAACGGTTTCAGATAGGTAGAATTTCATTTACTTATTCATTTTGACAATTTCTGCCATAAAAATCGCCCATTGGACCTCTATATGCGCTCTTTGCGCCTATACCCAGGTTCGATAGGGGTATATGCGCTATAGCAATCGAAAGAGGAGACTTGGGGCTAGGTACATGCCAAGTTTCATCATGATTGAAACGGTTTCAGATAGGTAGAATTTCATTTACTTATTCATTTTGACAATTTCTGCCATAAAAATCGCCCATTGGACCTCTATATGCGCTCTTTGCGCCTATACCCAGGTTCGATAGGGGTATATGCGCTATAGCAATCGAAAGAGGAGACTTGGGGCTAGGTACATGCCAAGTTTCATCATGATTGAAACGGTTTCAGATAGGTAGAATTTCATTTACTTATTCATTTTGACAATTTCTGCCATAAAAATCGCCCATTGGACCTCTATATGCGCTCTTTGCGCCTATACCCAGGTTCGATAGGGGTATATGCGCTATAGCAATCGAAAGAGGAGACTTGGGGCTAGGTACATGCCAAGTTTCATCATGATTGAAACGGTTTCAGATAGGTAGAATTTCATTTACTTATTCATTTTGACAATTTCTGCCATAAAAATCGCCCATTGGACCTCTATATGCGCTCTTTGCGCCTATACCCAGGTTCGATAGGGGTATATGCGCTATAGCAATCGAAAGAGGAGACTTGGGGCTAGGTACATGCCAAGTTTCATCATGATTGAAACGGTTTTCAGATAGGTAGAATTTCATTTACTTATTCATTTTGACAATTTCTGCCATAAAAATCGCCCATTGGACCTCTATATGCGCTCTTTGCGCCTATACCCAGGTTCGATAGGGGTATATGCGCTATAGCAATCGAAAGAGGAGACTTGGGGCTAGGTACATGCCCAAGTTTCATCATGATTGAAACGGTTTCAGATAGGTAGAATTTCATTTACTTATTCATTTTGACAATTTCTGCCATAAAAATCGCCCATTGGACCTCTATATGCGCTCTTTGCGCCTATACCAGGTTCGATAGGGGTATATGCGCTATAGCAATCGAAAGAGGAGACTTGGGGCTAGGTACATGCCAAGTTTCATCATGATTGAAACGGTTTCAGATAGGTAGAATTTCATTTACTTATTCATTTTGACAATTTCTGCCATAAAAATCGCCCATTGGACCTCTATATGCGCTCTTTGCGCCTATACCCAGGTTCGATAGGGGTATATGCGCTATAGCAATCGAAAGAGGAGACTTGGGGCTAGGTACATGCCAAGTTTCATCATGATTGAAACGGTTTCAGATAGGTAGAATTTCATTTACTTATTCATTTTGACAATTTCTGCCATAAAAATCGCCCATTGGACCTCTATATGCGCTCTTTTGCGCCTATACCCAGGTTCGATAGGGGTATATGCGCTATAGCAATCGAAAGAGGAGACTTGGGGCTAGGTACATGCCAAGTTTCATATGATTGAAACGGTTTCAGATAGGTAGAATTTCATTTACTTATTCATTTTGACAATTTCTGCCATAAAAATCGCCCATTGGACCTCTATATGCGCTCTTTGCGCCTATACCCAGGTTCGATAGGGGTATATGCGCTATAGCAATCGAAAGAGGAGACTTGGGGCTAGGTACATGCCAAGTTTCATCATGATTGAAACGGTTTTCAGATAGGTAGAATTTCATTTACTTATTCATTTTGACAATTTCTGCCATAAAAATCGCCCCCATTGGACCTCTATATGCGCTCTTTGCGCCTATACCCAGGTTCGATAGGGGTATATGCGCTATAGCAATCGAAAGAGGAGGACTTGGGGCTAGGTACATGCCAAGTTTCATCATGATTGAAACGGTTTCAGATAGGTAGAATTTCATTACTTATTCATTTTGACAATTTCTGCCATAAAAATCGCCCATTGGACCTCTATATGCGCTCTTTGCGCCTATACCCAGGTTCGATAGGGGTATATGCGCTATAGCAATCGAAAGAGGAGACTTGGGGCTAGGTACATGCCAAGTTTCATCATGATTGAAACGGTTTCAGATAGGTAGAATTTCATTTACTTATTCATTTTGACAATTTCTGCCATAAAAATCGCCCATTGGACCTCTATATGCGCTCTTTGCGCCTATACCCAGGTTCGATAGGGGTATATGCGCTATAGCAATCGAAAGAGGAGACTTGGGGCTAGGTACATGCCAAGTTTCATCATGATTGAAACGGTTTCAGATAGGTAGAATTTCATTTACTTATTCATTTTGACAATTTCTGCCATAAAAATCGCCCATTGGACCTCTATATGCGCTCTTTGCGCCTAATACCCAGGTTCGATAGGGGTATATGCGCTATAGCAATCGAAAGAGGAGACTTGGGGCTAGGTACATGCCAAGTTTCATCATGATTTGAAACGGTTTCAGATAGGTAGAATTTCATTTACTTATTCATTTTGACAATTTCTGCCATAAAAATCGCCCATTGGACCTCTATATGCGCTCTTTGCGCCTATACCCAGGTTCGATAGGGGTATATGCGCTATAGCAATCGAAAGAGGAGACTTGGGGCTAGGTACATGCCAAGTTTTCATCATGATTGAAACGGTTTTCAGATAGGTAGAATTTCATTTACTTATTCATTTTGACAATTTCTGCCATAAAAATCGCCCATTGGACCTCTATATGCGCTCTTTGCGCCTATACCCAGGTTCGATAGGGGTATATGCGCTATAGCAATCGAAAGAGGAGACTTGGGGCTAGGTACATGCCAAGTTTCATCATGATTGAAACGGTTTTCAGATAGGTAGAATTTCATTTACTTATTCATTTTGACAATTTCTGCCATAAAAATCGCCCATTGGACCTCTATATGCGCTCTTTGCGCCTATACCCAGGTTCGATAGGGGTATATGCGCTATAGCAATCGAAAGAGGAGACTTGGGGCTAGGTACATGCCAAGTTTCATCATGATTGAAACGGTTTCAGATAGGTAGAATTTCATTTACTTATTCATTTTGACAATTTCTGCCATAAAAATCGCCCATTGGACCTCTATATGCGCTCTTTGCGCCTATACCCAGGTTCGATAGGGGTATATGCGCTATAGCAATCGAAAGAGGAGACTTGGGGCTAGGTACATGCCAAGTTTCATCATGATTGAAACGGTTTCAGATAGGTAGAATTTCATTTACTTATTCATTTTGACAATTTCTGCCATAAAAATCGCCCATTGGACCTCTATATGCGCTCTTTGCGCCTATACCCAGGTTCGATAGGGGTATATGCGCTATAGCAATCGAAAGAGGAGACTTGGGGCTAGGTACATGCCAAGTTTCATCATGATTGAAACGGTTTTCAGATAGGTAGAATTTCATTTACTTATTCATTTTGACAATTTCTGCCATAAAAAATCGCCCATTGGACCTCTATATGCGCTCTTTGCGCCTATACCCAGGTTCGATAGGGGTATATGCGCTATAGCAATCGAAAGAGGAGACTTGGGGCTAGGTACATGCCAAGTTTCATCATGATTGAAACGGTTCAGATAGGTAGAATTTCATTTACTTATTCATTTTGACAATTTCTGCCATAAAAATCGCCCATTGGACCTCTATATGCGCTCTTTGCGCCTATACCCAGGTTCGATAGGGGTATATGCGCTATAGCAATCGAAAGAGGAGACTTGGGGCTAGGTACATGCCAAGTTTCATCATGAATTGAAACGGTTTTCAGATAGGTAGAATTTCATTTACTTATTCATTTTTGACAATTTCTGCCATAAAAATCGCCCATTGGACCTCTATATGCGCTCTTTGCGCCTATACCCAGGTTCGATAGGGGTATATGCGCTATAGCAATCGAAAGAGGAGACTTGGGGCTAGGTACATGCCAAGTTTCATCATGATTGAAACGGTTTCAGATAGGTAGAATTTCATTTACTTATTCATTTTGACAATTTCTGCCATAAAAATCGCCCATTGGACCTCTATATGCGCTCTTTGCGCCTATACCCAGGTTCGATAGGGGTATATGCGCTATAGCAATCGAAAGAGGAGGACTTGGGGCTAGGTACATGCCAAGTTTCATCATGATTGAAACGGTTTCAGATAGGTAGAATTTCATTTACTTATTCATTTTGACAATTCTGCCATAAAAATCGCCCATTGGACCTCTATATGCGCTCTTTGCGCCTATACCCAGGTTCGATAGGGGTATATGCGCTATAGCAATCGAAAGAGGAGACTTGGGGCTAGGTACATGCCAAGTTTCATCATGATTGAAACGGTTATCAGATAGGTAGAATTTCATTTACTTATTCATTTTGACAATTTCTGCCATAAAAATCGCCCATTGGACCTCTATATGCGCTCTTTGCGCCTATACCCAGGTTCGATAGGGGTATATGCCTATAGCAATCGAAAGAGGAGACTTGGGGCTAGGTACATGCCAAGTTTCATCATGATTGAAACGGTTTCAGATAGGTAGAATTTCATTTACTTATTCATTTTGACAATTTCTGCCATAAAAATCGCCCATTGGACCTCTATATGCGCTCTTTTGCGCCTATACCCAGGTTCGATAGGGGTATATGCGCTATAGCAATCGAAAGAGGAGACTTGGGGCTAGGTACATGCCAAGTTTCATCATGATTGAAACGGTTTCAGATAGGTAGAATTTCATTTACTTATTCATTTTGACAATTTCTGCCATAAAAATCGCCCATTGGACCTCTATATGCGCTCTTTGCGCCTATACCCAGGTTCGATAGGGGTATATGCGCTATAGCAATCGAAAGAGGAGACTTGGGGCTAGGTACATGCCAAGTTTCATCATGATTGAAACGGTTTCAGATAGGTAGAATTTCATTTACTTATTCATTTTGACAATTTCTGCCATAAAAATCGCCCATTGGACCTCTATATGCGCTCTTTGCGCCTATACCCAGGTTCGATAGGGGGTATATGCGCTATAGCAATCGAAAGAGGAGACTTGGGGCTAGGGTACATGCCAAGTTTCATCATGATTGAAACGGTTTCAGATAGGTAGAATTTCATTTACTTATTCATTTTGACAATTTCTGCCATAAAAAAT